>CM072820.1:31170735-31544914 GCA_036937905.1 Salvia rosmarinus | reverse complement strand
TACCATACCACTCCAATCCAAATTTTTGTTATCTCATTTTAAATCTATCTCTAGAGAACTTATGAAAATCGTGATATGCAAGCCACGCTGTGGATCTACACATGAAACTCCCACTTCTCAATAGATTAAAATGTTTTATTTAGAAATCTCATCTAACAAACTTATGACAAATGCAAGCAAGCCACGTGTGGATCGCTACTGCACGCCCTAATTCCCGAGGAAGGCATGATGCCGGTGTGATTAGGTGGGGTTAAGAAGCGAGAAGCGATACATATAACAATACCTAAGAAGATGACTATGAAATCAAAGATCTCCTCTATAATTAGGACATATCCCGGGATGGTGCAAACAATCCACCAAGAGAATAATATCGATACCATAACCTCAATGGAACATGATCTTGGTTTATAATAAGTAATGCAAGAAAGCAAAATAGCATTACACCCTCGCCGACTCAGACCGTCAACCACATAGCATGCTCATATCGAGACTCACAAAGATAATAACATAATAGCAAATCTTGCTCCCAATCCGAAAGCAAAACAAGGGACAAGAATACATCAACATCGAATACGATATAATACAACATCGGAAGCATAGCAAGAACCCGCAGCTCCACCCTCAAAGACGCCTCATCCATTCTCCTCTATCCGGTGAAAAGATTTGAAAAGAGTTTCAAATAGTACTAGCGCACTCACTGGGGTTTTATCATAAATCAAAAGAATCATGATGCCGTGTTCGTAGCACTTACCTTAGAAGGTTTTAAAACGTAATCCACTTCTAAGTAAGCAAAATAGATTTTTCGCTGACACCGATCCGTTATTACCGTTGTTCTCATCATAGAACCACGGCTCGAACGATCCCGCCAGCCCATCACATCTCATTCATTCGCCCGAATATATCCACCAGCCCACAATATCTCGGCTCGAACATATCCAACAAACCCATGCCCGAACGTATCCACCGGCTAACTAGTGTGGACTTCAGAGGTCAAACTCGCCGTAACCATAACCACCTCATTACCATTTCGTGATCCCCATGACTTCACCGATCTCACTAGTAGGTACCGGTAACAAGACGGAACAACTTTTGGGGTCACATCCCACAAAGCAAAGCAACATCGTGATCCAAACGAAGATCGAGAAAAACTAAGGTTTTCGACTTTCTCAACCCATATTTGGCACTCTCCGGTTTTCAAATCAACTCGATGCGTATGGAAATATATTCGTGACATCAACACTATAATAGGGTACTTTCAAAATAGGCATGCATGCAAGTCGACTCAAATCTTAGTATGCTGAAGCTTCAAAATCGATGCCTATCCTCGATCTAGATAAACCATCCAAAATCGATGCATGAAAATGGAAACATAAGCAATATGCATAACGATTTGACATGGAATGACAAACTATATTGAAATGGATAACCCGGCATGTACTTCCTTTAGAAAACTCAAGCAACGAAAACATCCCGACATGCGTAAACGCGAAAATGTAAAAACTAATCGGTATTTAGTGGAATGACAGCCTGAACTCAAAACCTAAAGGACCAGTGAGCTGGGCAGGTCTGCTGACCACCAATCGCGCCAAGAGGGGCGACGACGGCGGCTTCAAGGCGGCGGCGGCTACAACTGCCGCCTCCACCGCTTTCTCGCCTCGTCCCTTTAGATCCCGAGTTCTATGCTATACGATCTAATAAAAGGCGGAATCAAAAAGAAAAGGACAAAATAGAAAATGGGCTGTCGGAGGGGCTGATCGGCGGTGGTCGCGCAAGAAAAGAATGGCACCGCCGAGCCTCCCCGCCGATCCCCACTCCTCCAGCTGGCTCAGCTGCATTCGAGCTGCTCACCGTCCGTAAACACAGAGATGAAGGAAATGAACGCGAAAATGAAGGCCCTAGCCTCCTATTTATAGGAAAGCAGGTCAGCGCAGCTCATGCAAGCGCCCTTTTCGAAAACGCAAAAGCGACGCAACTTTGCAAACGGCTCCAAATTTAGCAAACTTAGTACCCATGGACACGTAAATAAAATACCGGACACAATGACTAGAAACAAGATATGCTTTAAAGACCCATGAAAAGTCCGGTTGATAACTTTCCTGAGTGCCAAACCTTCGTGGGTGGTCGAAAACCTGATACTTAGTGTCTATGAATTCGCCATAAGACACTCTTCACAACGCCTCGAGGTTTCGTGACGTCGATCATCGAAACAAAAGTCAACCTTTCGACCTTTCTAAAACGCCATGCAAACCGGTGCTTAGAAAAGACGGGTATTACATCCTCCTCCTTAGAAAATTTCGCCCCGAAATTGAAACACTTGGAGAAAACAACTCGTGGTACCGAGCCCCGAACTTGTCTTCCAACTCCCACGTAGCTCTCTTCGCCATGGTGATTCCACAACACTTTCACCACGAATCGCTTGTTCCTCAACCTCGACTTCGCTCCAAAACAGCCACCGTCTCTCCTCGAACTCGCATCCCGAGCAAGAACCACTTGGTCATGCTTGATCACGTGTTTTGGTCGAACACGCATTTCTCAATCGAGAAACGGAACACGCCGCAAGACCGATGCTAGGCGGAAAAGCTAACCTATAGCAACGGGCCTATTCTCTCAAGAACTCGAAGGTCCAACGAACCCTGGTCGAATCTCACCTCGCTCCCAAAACGAACGACTCTCTCGCCGGGAAACCTTATGAAAACGCGATCTCGATCATGAATCAAGAACCGAAGACGCTGTCCGATCAGGACTTCGCCCCGAGTTCCTCGATCCTTCGCTGATCCGATCGATAACCTCGACCGCCTGCTTGAACAATCTTCGTCCTAACATCTTTCTCGCCCACTTCGCCCCAATAAAGTGGCGACGACACTTCCTTCCGCATAACGCTCATGGGAGCCATTCCTATGGTGGCTCGAAATCTTGTTATAGGCAACCCACCAAAGGTAGTATCTCTTCCCAATTTCTCCTCTATCGCCACGATCGCCGCAAGATATCTTCCAAGACCTGAATCGCCCTTTCCGATCGACCGCCGGGCCCGAGGATTGAAAGTCGCATCGAGATTCGCCTGGTCCCAGGTCCTCGCACTCCTCCAAAACTCGACGTGAACCTCGGTCAAGATCTCGACGAATCGACACCGCACACCATGTAACCGACAATCTTCTAACGTAAAGCTAAGCAAGCTTATCTAACCCAGACGTCATCCGAATCGTAAGAAATGAGTCGACTTCGTACCATCGACGACAACCCATATAGCGTGTTTCGTACGACCTTGGAAAACTCACCACAAAATCCATACCGATATGATTCCATTTCCACTGGGATTGGTAGCGGTTGCAACAAACCTCGACGGACGCTGGTGCACAATTTTCACTTGTCGACAAGCCAAACAACGCTCCACAAACGCGTTACATCATTTTTCATCCCTTCCCACCAAAAGTTCCTCTTAAGGTCTCATGACATTTGGTGCTTCGAGAGTGATATGGTGCCTCATGAGCTTCACTCATGATTTTATTCTCAATTCCCTATCGAGGCACACATAACCTTCCTCGAATAATAGCGCTTGTTTCGCCTGCGGAACCCTTGCTATCTTCTACCTTGCTTTCAAACGATCCTTTCCAAGAACTGCCTCCTGCGCCCACGATGGCTTCTCATCGACCCATCCTTCTTCTTGGCGAACAGAACTCGCGCCTCCCCACGGCGACACGCCAGGTCGGATAAAACCTAGATCCAACAACTCTGAATCGCCAGCTTCTTGCAATTCTTTAGGTGCCATTCGTATGGTGCCTTTGATACTAGTCGCTCCCGTTCCGTATCAATAGTGAATTTCACTGTTCATCAGCGGAACCTCGCAAGTCCTCGAAACACGTCCGGATATTCACACACCACCGGCTCCTCTGCATCGCTATGCTTCACGGCTCCGTCAAACTCACCAAGAAAGTTTGATGCCTTCTCTGATCATCCTCACCGCCTTGGTCTGAGATCATTCACGCAAACACCCATCCTTATGCCGTGGAAACAAACTTCCACTCTCGCTGTTCAAAAGCAACTTCTCTCGAGACAACGATAGTTTCCGTGCTTTTCCAACCAATCCATGTTAAAGATGACATCGAAATCTTCCATTCCGATGACATGCAATTGACAAAGACCTTCGGCTCCGATTTCTACCTCCCGTTCATATCTCTTTCGCTTTTTAGCACTTTCCCTAATGGGATGCTAATTTCAGTACTCGTGATTACTTGGGTACTAAACCCAACCTCTCACCGCTTTCTAAACGAAAGAATGAGGCTCGATCAAACAAAGCAAAAGGGTATATCACTCATATGGATTATACCCGCAAGATTCCGGAGCTTGAGCGCTGTCTGCCGATTCGCGCGACACCGCTGCTGCGGTGGCCTTTGGTTTGCTGGCTTCGATGACCTCCGCCCCTGTTTGTCCCTAGCGGAGCTTGGTTCCCACGGAGCTGGATGTCGCCTCACGGTGGCCGCACCTGACCTCCTAATGGACAATCTCGAGCGTAATGTCCAAACTTCCTACAACGATAACACTCAACGCTACTTGCCCGCACTCGCCTAAATGATTCCTCCGACATTTTGCACCAGGTTTTTCCACACCCCCCCACCGCCGTATGGGTTGGAAATTCCTTCCCCAAGGTCGCCTTTCTTCCTCGAATACCCGATTCCTCGAATCATCGACCGCCTGTTCCTCGAACACCGATTGCCTTTCCTCGATCTTCCCATTTCCTCTTACCTCTTCCTCCATCACCGGCTGTCCGGTGGCATCGTTTTCCTAGGGCAACATTGACTCAATGTTTAAAGCCGTTCAGATCTGCGATACGCCGATCTCCCCGACCGACGAGCGAATTCGATCTCCTGCCGGAGTCCTCTCTCGAACCGCTCGCCTGCAGCCTCGCGCGACCAGTACGTAGCATAACGCGATGATGGTTGACGAGCGATCGCATTTCGTGATCGCCCTTCCTCGACGAAGATTCCGTAACTCGCTTTACCTTCTCTCTCAGACGCCAGCACATACTTTTCCATGAGTTCTTCCTTGAAATCTTCCCACGATACCTTCCCATCGCTCCGGTGTTAGGTCCTCCTCACGGATTCCTACCGAATCACCTCATCGGTTAGTCGAAGATCGCGCATTCAGCTTTTCTCCCTTCGCATGCGATGTATTCAAAGATCATTTCGTGGATCAGATCCAGCTCGCCGATCGGTTCGCCGAGACCGTCGAACGGGGGATTCTTCATGAAACTCTCGATCGCATGTCTTGAACCAAAGGTGGTTCTGGCTTCTTCCACGCTATTGTTCCTCCGTTCCTTGTTCCGCATTCGCATCGACGTTTAAACATTAGAAACACTTTCGGATAGATAACCGGTATCATCGCATAACATATATCATCACCCATAACCCATATCATCACATATGCCACATATCACGATCACATATAAACATGCAACCTGCCAACACATCATTGTTATGCATTTCACATAACGCCATCATCACACACATCACATAGATCATACATCATCACGGCATAGCTCATATCACATATAAGCATAAACATAAGCATCCCGCATAAACATCGTTAGTATCGTTGTCTATAAAGCATCGTGAAAATACAAGATCAAGGTATGTCACCAAAAAGATCGATATGAGCAAAGAATCGACTCCGTCATCGCAAAGATGCGCCTCGTCCATGCTTAAAGCGATGACCGCCACGCTACACACCGACTACCCGCATCTCGATCCATATCCGCCCCACCTCCTGGCCGCTTCAATGGTTCCCTTCGCCTTTCCTCATCCTCTCTCCCTTCCTATCGTGGCTTGATTCGGCCGCCGCGTAAAGCGATCCCGATCGGCAAGTCTCGTGGGTATGATCCCATCCAAGCTATGCCCGATCGCCGAGTCTCGTGTGAATGCTGCCTCGGGTTCCAGCCCGCGCTGCCCTTCCTCAACGTGCTCAACCTCATCCGAGTCATCGCTATCCGATACCGGGTCCTCCGAGTCCTCACTATCCTCATCGCCCTCCTCCGGTCTTCCTCCTCCTCGTAATCTCTTCCCGGAGGCCAACTCGATACGCTCGTGGCATGAAGATTCTCGATCTCGGCCTCTCTCCCCACGCCGGATGGACAATCTCTTACCGGGAGGGTCCTGCTCAAAATCATTCCCGGTCCGTCGGCGAGGATCAGAGGAGGTGTAGCTGATCGTATCTCGAATCGCGATCGCCTCACGCGATGGTCGCCTCCCAAAGGCTCTTCGAACGCCTATCTCTATCATCAACTGATCGGCCTCGAACATGCCTCGCTATCACATCCCCCGATGGTATGCCTCATGATCGGTCCACTATCTCCACACTCTGCAAATAACTCTGCAGAAATCCAGTAAGGTGTCGTGATAGAATCCCGACTAACATCACATACCCTCCTTTCGCCCATGGTGCCAACCCGTGTAGCCTTCGGTCATCCGATAGTAAACCTCGACTGATACCTTTCACTATCTCGAATCTTTCTCCACAATCCAACAAATCTCCTAAATACTCCCAACGGCTCATGGACATTCCTGTACATTCCCGAACTTACGGATCCGCTTCATCCATCCTGTGGATCTTAAACAACGTTGTCTCGGGCCATCAATATCCATAAACCTACATGTTAGTTCATCAAAATAACAACAAATATTCACGCTTCCTTTTCTGCCCCAATATCCGGGTAATCATGTCTTGAGACACATATTCACTTCCAACACATATCAACATCGATATGGATATTCATAATAATCACGTAAACAATTACATGATTCACTTACAAGCACTCGCTTATCAATATAAACAAGATTTTCAATCAACAACATATTTCTATGTAAACACATAGATTTACATCATCCATTCATGATCATATCAATCACATCATACCACATCAATGGTTCCTCATATCACCCATATGTGCCCTTTCGCTCATCAACAATCACTTCCACGCCCAAATCACCATCCAACCATATCTCATCCACATCACGCTTGCATCACGAAACTCCACAGCCAAAACACATGAAACCAAGATCATATCAAGCATCACGTAACCACATAAAGATCAAAATAAACACATACCTCATCCCTTTTATAGGAGGCGCCCCGTGAGTCGAGGGTAGCTTTACCGATAATGCTTTAGAAGAACAAGTTCTAAACACTCAATTTCAAGAATGTACAAGTTATAAAGCAAATGAACCGCTTTGATATCAACAACTACTGAAACTAGGGGCCAAGAACATTGCTCGATACCAAGTCGGTATCGATGACAAAGCTAGATGTCAAAACCAAGATCGCTGCTCGACACTCGCGTCACGCCCAATTCCGAGGAAGGCACCATGCCAGGGTGTGATTAGTGGGGGTTAAGAACGGGAAGAAGGGGATACATATAACATACACGATAAGAAGATGTGACCATGAAATCAAAGATCTCCTCTATAACTAGGACATATCCTGAAGGGACGGGTGCAAACAATCCACCAAATGTAATAATATCGATACCATAACCTCAATGGAACATGATTCGGTTTATAATAAGTAATGCAAGAAAGAAAATAGCATTACACCGCTGACTAGACCGTCAACCACATAGCATGCTCATATCGAGACTCACAAAGATAATAACATAATAGCAAATCTTGTTCCCAATCGAAAGCAAAACAAGGACAAGAATACATCAACATTAGAATACGATATAACACAACATCGCGGAAGCATAGCATGAAGAACCCGCAGCTCCACCCTCAAGCATCGCGTCAACTCCTCCATCCGTGAAAAGATTTAAAAGAGTTTGAAGTGAGTACTAGCGCACTCGCTTGGGTTTTATCATAAATCAAAGAATCATGATGCCGTGTTCGAGCACTTACCTTAGAAGGTTTTAAACGTAACCACTTCTAGTAAGTAAAATAGATTTTTCAGTTTTTCGATACCGATCCGTTATTACCGTTGTTCTCATCATAGAACCACGGCTCGAACGTATCCCGCCACCCATCACATCTCATTCATTCGCCCGAACATATCCACCAACCCACAATATCTCGACTGGAACAAATCCAACCACCCATGCCCAACGTATCCACCGGTTAACTGGGTGGACTTCGTGGTCAAACTCCCGTAACCATAACCACCTCATTACCATTTCCGTGGGACTTCCGGTCTCATCCCTTCGTAACCATAACCACGTGTTGGGGTCTATCCTCCGATCAATACTCAAGATGGTGATTCAGACCACCGAATAGAGATCCGTGCACAATCACAATAGAACAACATCTCGGATCGAGAAGCAAGAACTTCACCAAAACATTTTATGGCGCATTCAGTTTTATTTTGAAATATCGTAGTAAATAACCCAAAATAAGCATATATAACCCAACTCGATGCAAAAACGCCACCGGGAGATATCTACGGATCCGATGACTTCACGATCTGACCTTGGTAGGTACGTAACAAGCGAAACAACTTTTGGGGTCACATCCCACAAAGCAAAGCAACACCGTGATCCACGAAGATCGTAGAAAAACTAGGTTTTCGACTCTTCGAACCCATATTGGCACTCTCGGTTTTCAAATCAACTCGATCGAAGGAAATATATTCGGGCATCAAGACCTATAATAGGATACTTTCAAAATATGCATGCATGCAAGTCGACTCAAATCTTAGTAGCGAAGAAGCTTCAAAATCGATGCCTATCCTCGATCTAGGATAAACCATCCAAAATCGATGCATGAAAATGGAAACATAAGCAATATGCATAACGACGAGCATGGAATGACAAACTATATTGAAAATGGATAACCCGAGCATGTACTTCCTTTAGAAACACCAAGCAACGGAAAACATCCGACATGCGAAACGCAAAACAAAACGGAATCGGTATTTAGTGGAATGCATCGAACTCAAACCCAAGGACCGATGGCCAAGTTGGCCTGACCACCATCGGCGCCAAGAGGCGGCGACGCGGTGGCTCTCAGCGCGGCGGCGGTGTGGTAAATGCGGCCCGCCGTTTTCGCCGTCCCTTTAGGATCCGAGTTCTATGCTATCGATCTACTAAAGCGTGGCTGCTGAGAGGCGATCGGCGGTGGGGCGGCAGCAGCGCATGGCGCCCGAGCCTCCCACCGATCCCCCTCCTCCGGCCTGCCAGCACTGAGCTGCTCGGCTCGTCGAAACATAGAGAGACGAAGGAAATGACGTTGAAAATGAAGGCCCTAGCCTCATTTATAAGAAAGAGGTCGTGCATTGCTAAGCGGTCTTTTTAAAACGCACAAAGCGACCCAACTTTACAAACGGACTCCAAATTTAGCCAACTTAGTACCCATCGACACGAAATAAAATACGGACACATCGACTATAAACAAGATATGCTTTTAAAGACCATGAAAAGTCGTTTTCGATAACTTTGAGTGCCAAACCTTCGTGGGTGGTCGAAAACCTTCATACTTAGTGTCTATGAATTCGCATAAGACACTCTTCACAATCACGAGGTTTCGTGAGCGGTCGCATCACGAAGCAAAAGTCACCTTTGACCTTTCTCGAAAAATGTGCCATCAAACGGTGCTTAGAAAAGACGGGTATTACATACTCACGCGGTCGTATCACTTTGTTTAGAGATCAAAAGTGGAGGTCTTGACATTTTAATTTAAAATTAATATGTCGGGTTACTTGCTTAGTCTTTTGTTTCAAAAGGTTTGTCCATGCAGATCCGTAATCTAGCATGCTTTTCTATAGAACTCAGACATGTAAAACATGCTCGTAAATTCTAAAATATGCTTTAAAAACGAGATAAACCTAGCATGCTTACTATGCTCATCCAATCACGAAAACATATAACATGTTTATCTACGTAATTAAACATACATAGATGCTTCGATAATTTAAACATCACGACATGCTTTGACGATAAAAATATAATAAAATCGCTCATGCGGACCACACGCGTGATCCATTTCCGCCTAATTTATTACATAAAATTGCAAAGTACAGATCTTAAACACGAATAACGGCCTCGCACGGCACGCACGGATTCACAAAATGGATTGGGCAGCAAGGACAGCGGATCGGACCAAAACTGAATCGGCCGAAAATTTGGGTTCGCCAAAAATCGTAGTTCGGGCCGGATTGGCCGCCAAATGGCGGGCGACTAGGGCACACCCAGTGCGCACCGACACTCGCCGCCGCCCCTAGCGCCGGCCGCCTGCCCGCCCCTGCACAGGAGTCACCGCCAGACCGCACGGCCTCGCCGAGACAAGCCGTACGCCACCGAAGGCCGCCAGGCTTCAAGAAAACGCGGCCCGCGGCGCCCGCCGCCGCCAGCACCGCCCGCTGAGGCTTCTCGCGCGCCGCTTTAGATGGCGGCGCCGAAATCCGCCGCCTCGAGGTTTCCGCGCACCGGCCACGAGCGCCAGACGGGCACGCATCGCGCGCGCGCCTCGCCGCGATCCCGCCGAGCCCACGCGACGAGACCCGCCGAGCGCTACCGGGCCTACCGGAAAATCGAGCGCGCCGCCCGATGGTCGCCAGCTCTCGGCTGCGTGAAGGCGCGGGGCGCCGGGATCTCACGCGACAACGCGCCGACGCCGGGCAGGCGCGCCTCGGGAACGTGGTGCCCCGCGACCTCTCCGAGCACCGCCGCGCGACGCCGCGCCGCGTGCCGAGGCATCCACGCGTCGGCGCGCCCTCCCCCGACGAGCCGTGCCGCCTGCCGACCGCCCGCCACCGTCGCGGGCGTGTCCACTCGCCTGCCGCGGTCCGCCGACGCCGTGCGACTAGTTTCATGTCCCATCGCCTCGCTCTTCGTGCTTTTTCGCTTCTTCTTTACGATAAGATTTACAGGAAAAATCTAATATAACCACGGATTTCTCGTGGTGAAAAATAAAATCCGACAAAAATAAAATGAGCCACGATGACGAGTATTCACTATTAATTATTCACATTATAATCAAACGTGAATTAATCCAAGAGCCAAGATACTTATCCGTGCTCGATACCAATTGTGGAAATCGATTTAACCTCTCGAGGATCTATCTTGGATGTTTAATTCACCATACATTGATTATATTCCTAGCATGCACCTATATAATTAATTGCAACACGTAGGAGTTTTCGTGTTTACCGTGAATCTCAGGATGAATGAATCAAGACTAGTGCTTTGATCTTACGGATCAGATCCGCTTGCCAATCTCATGTCGATGAGGCAGCCTATGGAGAATCTATAGAAAATCACCTCTTCTTTTCTCTCAAATTTTCAAAAATTCTCACCACAAGTATATGGTAATTCTAAAATAATGGAATGAGGATTAGCCTGATTTTCTCTCACCTATATATTATATCACAAATCCTATCTAGATAGATCTATGCATATCTAATAAATATAATAATATCCTAGAGAGGATCAAATCAGTCCCAGGATCGAGAGAGAGGTGGCGATTTTCACCCTAGCTCAGCTTGGATGGGCCAGCCCTGGATCAAATGCAAGGAATAAACACTGAGCCTCAAATAAATTAATTATCTTATATTCACCTAACATAAATTAATTCATAAACATTTATTCATGCCACTAGAGAATAAATCGACTTACCCTTTATTATCAAAGTTGAGTCGCTTGCATTTAGACTTTCTGAATCCTCGTATTTAAGATATCGACGTCCATTAATTATTTACTGATTACGATTGCTTAAAATAATTAATATCTTTAATTCCTTAAGTAGTACCACTCAACCTTATTATTGTACTTGAGATAACTCACCTGCAGGGGTTTATTACAATAAACCTTTTGAGCTCCTAGGGACGCCATCATCCTAAGCGGATGCGGTGACTCGCACGGTAACTAGAATGACATACAAGACCGCCACCACCCAAGATGCAGAGAATTTGGTTATCTCATGTAACCTCACCATAGCAAGTCAAAGTGATGGTCGAACTCTACTCACCTAATACCTTATCGAGATTTAGATCAACGTAGTGTCCGAGATCTAGGTTCTTCACGAGCGGTCGATAGAAGAACTCATCTCACGTGATCCATCAATACGTCGTAGAGCATCAACCGGCATAGATAAGCAACCAAGTCAAGTCACTTTATCTACCAAGAGCTATCGACAACCCTCCTCAAATTGTCTACTTGTGATACTATTTATATCTCATTAAAGCTTGACCAATCATACGACTTACGTGATCTACAACACCGTATGATCTAACTTATATATGAGATAAAAGGACATACATATGCAATCAAGTAAACAATTCATAGAGATTGTAATAGTGGTAACAGAAACATTGTATACAAGCTCAACCAAAAAGCTACCGTATACAACCAACACGAAGGACACGCTTCAAAGTGCGGACTGAGCAGGCAACCCTATCCTACATGAAGAAGAAGATTACGCGTGAAGGAGGTCGCAAGCAATAGAGAGGAACCCCAAGCACCGTATTGAACCTCGACGAGGCGCTAAAGGGTTCCTAGAAAGAATAGGAGAGCTTCCAGACCTACCGAGAACAAGGTCGGCTCGTCGATGAAAGGATGCAAGTCTCATCAAAACACGAGGCGGCACAAGGGAACTCTTCGGATGGTAGGCACTCGACTATGAATAATACCTCTACATGAGTTGGTTTCAAACCATCGTGCAGGGATGAGCCATGGGATAGGTCGTCGTGATCACCGCGAGGTCGACCTCCACAATTATAACGAGTCCAACCGACGAACTCGGCATCGCCTCCGAGACGGGTTCGATGGATACGAGGATTATTACCCTTTTTCCAACAGATACTCGACACCCTCTCCCCGACAAGTACAGGGTGCCAGTATCGCCCCTA
Source organism: Salvia rosmarinus (assembly GCA_036937905.1). Classification (NCBI taxonomy): domain Eukaryota; kingdom Viridiplantae; phylum Streptophyta; class Magnoliopsida; order Lamiales; family Lamiaceae; genus Salvia; species Salvia rosmarinus. The sequence continues at coordinate 31,532,092 of CM072820.1, read as the reverse complement.
TGACGGACTGCAGGACCCCAAAACTTCCTTTTCGCCCAAGACAACATGATCAATCACGCCTCAACACCGCCACACGTGCAAGCTGCTCTGAGTTGTGATCGACAACGCCGGTGGTTTGACAGCTTACCACCCGGCAAGATTTGATCTACCGAGATCTAAGAGTTTCATCGAAGGTTCTTCCAAAAGGTCGAGTCCAAAACCACATCGGCTCATCTCCTCACCGTGAGGGCCGAAGTAGTCCATTCACTCACTCACGGTTCAATAAGGAGAGCCTAAAAGTCGAGGATGTAAACGATCTCTCACCATCTCGGCTTTCCGAACGAGATCTTGCCTCGGACCCCTTGTCTTGTGTATGTAACACAATTAAATATACGCAAGTGCACGAATCAACAAGTAATACACTAAGTATTCCGAGATCGAATCCAGGGATCGAATATGCGCCACCGATAACAACTTTGTTTTGTAGGAAAGATTTAAAGGAAATTAAACAGAAGTAGCTCTTAAAATAAAAACTCAATTACGAACTTAAATTAAAAGGACTTTGGCAAAACGAAAACACCGAACACAAATAACGAGAAAATGCACGATATCAGGAAGATAAACGACGACTCTCGATTCCACCCATGCTCGTATTAATAATGCTACATTATCATTGCCTCATGCTATGACATGAACTTCTCCGATTCTTAGTATTTTTCCAAATCTAAGATATATTCTAAGCCTCTCAATATATTCCTATATCGAACTACTCTTAGAATACCTTTACTAATCCATTCATCTTTGCCACGCAGGTAAACACATATTCCTATGCTATTCACACACATAATATTAAAATCATGTTCTTCGCCACTCTTTGTGTTCCACTCTATAAGAACTTCCCAGAATTATAGAACTAAGATCTCACTAATGGTGATCAAGCATAAGCAAGATAAAATAATCCCAAAAGAGCAATAGCGATTTTGAACAAGATACGTGAGATAAGATCGTCACACGAGCATGGGTTTCATCAAGAAATCAAGCAATTCAGTTTAGCTTATAGCGAGCTATTCAACAAGATTCAAATAAACAAAAGCCATAACAACTAAGAAGAATTGGAAATGAAATTAGCACTAGTCGCGGAATCACATGCTTGTTTCGATCGCCGTCTCTTCCGATGACTTCCTCTCCAAGAGATCACGCCTTTATTTCCTTCTCTCAGATGGTTATGTGTATTTCTCTAAAACCGAATGATATCTTTTTCGATTGTCTCCCTTTAATAACAACCTCGGCGCTTTAGGATGCGACGCACCGCCAGCCCTTCATCCTCTCGACACTTTCCATTTTTCTGTGTTCGACATAGAATAGAACGCCTTTTTCGCTGCCGTGCACCGCCACGTGGTTGTGGTCCCTGGATCTCCTCTTCGCCTTCACCAAAACCTTCCACGCTCGTCGTTAGCTTCCATAAGCACGGTCTTGTCCACTAGTACGAGCTCTTCTACTTCATTTGCACAAGCACGAGCTCGCCTTCTCTTATGAACTCGACTTCTCTCACGAGTCCGACTCTCACGAGCTCGACCTCTGACTTCGCTTATCACGAGCTCGACCTCGCTCCAAAGATCATATGTTCTATTCGAGTTCGCCTTCTTCGCTCCATGAACAAGAGCTCTTCCGCCTAGCCTTCAAGAACGAGCTCGACTGCCACGAGCTCGGCTCGATGCGAGCTCGACTTTGGTCGTTCTTCTTCCGCGAGCTTCAAGAACGAGCTCGACTCTGCCATCAGAGCTCGGCTCGATGCGAGCTCGACTTTGGTCCGCTTCTTCTGAGCTCGGCTTCACTCGCCCAAAGATCGCCGCTCTTCCCACTTTACCTTTGAGCTTTGATTTCGCTTTCGAGCCGAGCTCGCTCCCGAGTTCGACTGATCGGCTACCCAGACTTCGCCTCGCTTTTCGCCGCTCTTCCCTACATGCATAGATTGATTAAATAAAGCTTAAAAGAACATAAACCCCTTAAAAGCACCCGACTCAATCCTACACGCACACACGAAAACATAACATAAACATACAAAACAACACAAACATACGGACATAACACACAACACTCATTATTATCATCAAAGGTCATATAATAACTTTACAAGAGTTATCACACCCCAAACTTAGGTCATTACTGTCTCGAGTGATGCTCCTGCAACACACAAAAACAAGGTATGTTCATAATGCTTCACGACAATTGAGACGATGGCCTAATCAACTAAGGATGTTGCTTTCCAAATTTTCAAAGAAGATGAATCATTCATCCTTCTCTGCAAGTCTAGTCAATCACCTCATATTGCAAGGATGTCGCACAAATATCAATAGATATAAAACACATTAGCAACTACATGAATCTTCCCATGACTTAGTTCTCCTTAGGTCTTTAAAAGCTTGTAATGTTAGGCTGGGTGACGGTAGGATTGTTTGGGACTCAGAGCTCAAAACACCGGCACCCTTACTCATTCTTGGTTTCATACTCACTTATAAATATCTTTCCTCTTTTCTACAGAATGAGCCCTTATTCTTCATTGTTCTCTCCTTTTCATAAGAACAAAACTTATCCCCTTTTTTAGAGATGAAATAACCCACAATTAACCCACATTTTGCAACAACTTCACCCTTAACTCCGTGAGGTTACTTTACCGCCACCCCCAACTTAGAACACAACATTGTCCCCAATGTTGAATTTATAACAAAATGATGGAACACGATATTTCAATGCGAGATAAAACACACCAACGGTTATAGTAAGAGAAACGAGCCACAAGTGAACATGCCCAAGGTGAAGGATAAGAAGAGATAGAATAATATATGTGGGGTATAAAGAGAGTATTTAGTGGATGCATGAGAAAAAGTCGAAGCTCAACAGGGACTCTAAGGAAATCAAGATATCAAAGGGCTAAGAAAGGCACAATCGATCCAAAATGGCCTACGCCCTCATCCGATTAACACACTCAAGTATATTTTCTCAAGGGATTCCAAACCAAATAGGAAAGACAGCACTCATACAAAATGTAAGCCAATTAAGGATACCAATGCGGTCAATCCCTAGAACTAATATCTAATACCCAAAATATTAGCACACCCCCACAAAATAAGGATCAATTCCGACAAACAATGAGGCGCACTAAAGATCACAATGTAAAACAAGTAGACCCTAACATCATAAAGCCATCCATTGCTAATCGTGCATCATCATCATCAAAACCAACGAAATAACATGCTTCATAAGGACAAAACAGAACAAGACAAAACACAACACATCACAACAATGTCAGCAAGGCTCAAGCAAGGCATAACCCAACACAAACACAAGACACAAACGCAAAGACAAAACACCAACAAAGGATTGAGTTCGACGCCTAGCCTACGATCGGGCGGACCCGAGAGAGTAGGAGAGGCGGTGAGAACAGTGAAATAACATCGCGCAGGAGAGCCGCTTAGCTTGGCATCATGAGACACCCAGCACATCGGCGCAAGACTATCATCCTCTTGGCCTTCTCTCCAGATCTTCTTTGAAGGACTTGATGCACGGTTCGATGGTGGTCGACCGTGCATGTGCCTATGATTACAAGAGCACGAGCAAGAAGTTCAAGGAGAGCTTGATGCTTAGTCAAGAAGTGTGGGAGCAAGAGCGACTAAGAAGCCCATTGGATAGATGGATCGACAGCCCAAGAATCATCAATTTAATGGAGGCAAATGGCTGGAACTTTAAGATGTTTAGTATTGATTTATTTGGCATGTTGGGCCATGTTATTTTATCTTTAGTTGTTTATTTTGGATCATTAAGGCCCATTTTAGATATGTTAATTTTGTGGATTTTGAGCCTAATTAGACCATGTTTGACTAGAGTTTGATTCCTTATAGGATTTGGCCCAATCTTGTATTTTCCTTTTAGAACTAGGTTTCTTTTCACCTATATTAAGTTGTAATGTGATGAACGAAAATCGACTATCTTTTATCAATAAACGTGAGTTTTCATTCTCTTGAGAGTATTTCGAGTTCTTCTTGGTTTTGCCAGTTCACCATTATCCGAGCTAATCACGAGCAAACCACCACTCTGTGTGTCATTCATCCCCGAGTTGTACACAACTATCTAGTTGGGGTATAGGCAAATCGACCTATATCACTGAGGGTTAGATTAAGAGGTTTTGGGATATCCATTGTTCGAGTTTCATCAAGTCTTCCGCTCGTCGATTTGATTCTCCATCACCAACTGAAAACTATATCATTTGGCATCGTGAGCCGAGTTATCGCTCAGTACTGCTCATTTTCTCGATTTTTCAGATCCGAGTTTTTGTTTTCATTTTTTGTTCGTGTCGCTCGTGTCCGATCGAGTCATATTGGTTGATGTTGTTTCGTCGCGGTTTGTAAAAAAAAAGAGGTCGATTCGCTGCTTGTCTTCGTTCAATCGACTTTGTGACGGGTAGCGGCTAGGTTGTTCATCCGTATCCGTGGTTCGACCATATCGTGATTATCCATATCATTATCGTATCCATATCATACCTATCATTATCCATATCATTATCTATCCATATCATACCTATCATTATCCATATCATTATCGTTATCCATATCATACCTATCATTATCCATATCATACGCTTATCCATATCATATCCATCATTATCCATATCATACCTTATCATACATATCATTATCCTTATCAATTATCCGACATTAATTTTTTTTCCGTTCTTGAGTTTTTCAAGATCCGGTTCGTGAGGGTTCCTAAAAGTATAGAAATTTTCGAACTGCTTTCAAGCAATTTTTTCTTTGCTTTCCTTAGTACGCTTAGAGTCGTTGATATTCGATGCAATTTTTCCGAAATTTGGTTAAATCCGTGTTTTCGGGTTCCTTGGTAAAATAGATCGTGTTGAGCAAATTTTGCACAACACGCTTTGGTTTTCGTGTCGGTCTTCGTGTCCACGGTCTTTGGGTAGTTTAGAGCCTTTGAGTCGGTCAGTAGCTCTTCAAAAAAAAAAAATTTTAAAAATTATTATTGTCATTGATTTGTTGCGTTGTTGGTGAACTTAAAGTGGTAGATTGAGGGAATTCGATCTCTTGAGAGAATTTGAGTGGAAAAGCAGAGATAGTGAGATTATTAGAGTGAAGAAAAGCCAAATTATTGAGTGATACATGAGTGTTGAGTGATTCATCTTGAGTGATACACGAGTGATTGTGAGATTGTGAGGTTCTTTTTTTTCTTGCAGAATGTCTAAGAAAACAGATTCCAGTGGTTCCATTCCCGACTAAGAAGAAGATTTGAGCCCGTAACAAGTTCTTATTTGAGGCCCACGAGTGAACTAGGAAAAATCATCACAAAGGAAATCAAGGTGTGCATGAACGCATCACTAGGGAATTTGAGCAGAAATCGAGAAACAACGATGAGACGACGGCGGATCGGTCATATATCAACGAGGTGGAAGACCGGAGGAAGAGGAATGGACCTCTTCGTCAGCGATAGATAGGAATGGCTTGAATTTTCGGATGAGGAAGATGAATTTTCGGATGAAAGATAGGTATCCAGAGGAAGAGATCGAGAAGATAACAATTGGGCACCATCAAGATGAATATTCCTCCTTCCAAGGAAAGAATGATCCGAATTGTATCTCGAGTGGGAAAGAAAGGTGAACTCATGTTCGAATGCCATAACTATTCGATCTCAAGAAAGTAAAAGCGGCGATGAGTTTTCGACTATGCACTTGTTTGGTGGGATTAGTTGGTGACAACAGCGAAGAGCGAGAACCACCGATTGATACATGGACGAATGAAGGCAGATGAGAGCTTTTGTTCCTCCTCATTACTATCGTGAGTGTACAACAAGTTGCATAATTTGAGGCAAGGCATGGGAGTGTGGATGAGTACTATAAAGAGATGGAGGTAGCGATGATTCGAGCTAAGTGGAAGAAGACAGAAGCCACAATGGCGAGATTCTGGCTAGTCCGAATTGGGAGGTTCGAGATAGAGTGGAGTCGCAACATTATGTTGAGTGGATGATATGGTACACATGGCCATAAAGGTGAGAATCACCAGAGGGGTAGCAATAAAGCAAGAACCCGAGAGCAGTCGACAATTGAGGTCGAATCACCCTAATTGAGGCGAACCAACCAGCCTCTAGCGGTTCCTTTTCAAAAGGAACCAATGGAAGAAGGAGATGTCGAGAGAGAAGAAAGGAAGCCATTTGTTACGCCTCAAAAGATGCAAATCGCAAGTCAGGTATTCTGTGATCCGAAATCGTGATATTAAGTGCTTTACTTGTCATGGTATTGGACATTATTCTAGAGATTGTCCGAACAAGAGGTCGTGATCATGAGAGCGATGGAGAGGTGGTGACGGATGATGAGGAGATGCCGCCTTGGAAGATCCTCACGAGGTAGTAATGATTCGTAAGAGGAGATTGAGAGATCTTACCACCGCGGGCAACTATTTGTTGCTAGGAGAGTTTGAGTGCCCAAACTCAACCCAAGGAGATAGAGGAAGAAAACATCTTCCACAGAGATGTTATGTGAAAGATAAGTGTGCCATCATAGACGGAGGAAGTTGCATAACGTGGCTAGCAACCATGGTTGAGAGATTGGGGCTCACTTGGTGAAGCATCCCAAGCCATACCGTCGCAGTGGCTGAATGAACCGCATCATCAAGGTAACGAGATAAGTGCATGTTTCTATTCGCATGGGAAGTATGAGGAGAGGTGATGTGATGTGATTCCTCAAGCAAGGACATCTTGTTGGGGCCCTCGCGCTTGATCGCCGAGTTATTCATGATGGCTTCACCAACCGATATACCTTCGAGTATAAGCAGAAAGGTATCACTTGTTCCTCTTACCTTCCCAAGTTTATGAGGATCAAGTGATGTCAGGAGGTGAGAAGTGAAATCCAATTCGGGCGGATTGTCGAGAAGAAGGAATGGTTGATCCGGTCCTTGCTTGCAAGGCCAGTGATCTCGGGTGGTGAACGGCGTAAGTCGTTGATCGGCTGTGTACAAGGAGAATTTGATTATCACCACCATCTTACTTCTACCCCTTCTATTAGTTCTGCTTTTGCGTGAGTTTGATGATGTCTTTCCCAGGATACACCTCACGGCTTACCACCACCGAGGAATTGAGCATCAAATTGATTTCGTGCCGAGCAACGCTCCAAACCGACCTACATCGAACCAATCCGAGGAGAGGGAGTTGAGAGGCAAATTGGCGATATCGCTGGGGCACGGAGGAGAGTTTGAGTCCTCTGTCGCACTCCATTCTACTCGTGCTCAAGAAGGACTCGACTTGGAGGATGTGTTGTGATTGTCGAGCCATCAATAATATCACGGTAAAGTATCGCCATCCTATTCCTCGTCTCGATGATATGTTAGATGAGTTGCATGGTTCTTGTGTGTTTTCTAAGATAGATTTGAGAAGTGGTTATCATCAAATTCGAATCAAAGAGGGTGATGAGTGGAAACCGCTTAAAACTAAACTTGGTTTGTATGAGTGGTTAGTTATGCCTTTGATGGATCGACTAATGCACCTAGACGCTTATCGCCTTATGAATCATGTTTTGTGCTTATATTGGTAGATTTGTAGTTGTCTACTTTGATGATATCTTAGTGTATAGCAAGAGTCATGATGAGCATGAGGGACATTTGAGGTCTGTTTAGAGCGCTTAGGAAAGAGAGGTTGTTTGCTAATCTTAAGAAGTGCGTTTTGTACGGACAAACTCGTGTTTTCGTTCTGTTAGTGCATGTGGTGTACAACTGATGAGGAGAAGATTAGGCTATTCAAGAGTAGTTGGCGCGAAAACCATTGGAGAAGTTAGAAGTTTCACGGGCTTGCTAGCTTCTAGGAGGTTTGTACCTCAATTCAAGACTATTGCAGCCCCATGCAAGTGATCAAGAAGAATGGAGTTCAGTGGGGAAAGGCGCAGAAGATGCGCTTTCAGAGAACAAGTTGACTCACGCCCGATTATCTCTTCCTAACTTTTCTAAGTCGCTTGAGATTGAATGATGCTTGCGTGGGTATTGGCAAGTGTTGATGCAAGAGGATGGTCGATGGCGCTTCATGAGAAGTCGAATGGAGCAACGCTGAGCTATCCAACATATGATGGTTGACGCTCGGTCCGAGCATTGCAAACGTGGAAACACTATTTGTGGGCCAATGAGTTTGTCATTCACACGATCATGAGTCGTGAAGCATTTGAACGGGCAACACAAGATGAACAAGAGGCATGCTAGGTGGATGGAGTTCATGAGACGCTTCCATACGCCATCAAGTATAAGCAAGGTAAAGAGAACGTGGTGGTTGATGCACTTTCTCGAAGGTATGCCTTGATCTCTATTCTAGATGCTAAGTTGCTTGGTTTTGAGTGCATTAAGGTGTGTATGCGAATTATGCCGATTTTGGTGAGATATATCGAGCTTGTGAGCTCGCTAGTGGAGAGTATTTTAGGCATGATGATTATCTTTTTAGGAAGAATAAGTTGTGTATTCCTAAATGCTCTTGCGTGATTTGTTATTGCTTGAGTCTCATGGTGGGGATTGATGTGACATTTGGTATTCTAAGACCTTAGGCTTTGCATGAACATTTCTTTTGCCTCATATGAAACGTGATGTTGAGAGAGTTTGTGGTCGTGTGTTACATGTGTTGATTTGTATCGAAGCGCTTTGGTTGAGCTTGTATACAATGTTTCGCTACCACTATTACAATCTCCTATCGATTTGATTACTTGATTGCATATATCGTGTCCCTTATCTCATATATGTTAGATCATACAGTGTAGAAGTTCACGTAAGTCTCGTATGATTGGTCAAGCTTAATGAGATATAAAAGTTTCACACGAGACAACTTGAGGACGAGTTGTCGTGATAAAGGCGATAGATAAGTAGGACTTGACTGGTTACTTGTCTATGTTGGACGCTCGACGTATTGAAGGATCACGTGAGATGAGTTCTTCTCTCGACCGTAGTGAAGAACCTAGATCTCGGTGACTACGATGATCTAAATCTCGATAAAGTATTAGATGAGTATGAGTTGTCGACCATCACTTGACTTGTTATGGGTGAGGGTTAATGTTCTAACCCAATATTCTCGATCTGGGTGGTGGCGTGCAGATGTCATGCTAGTTATCATATCGAGTCAAGATCCGCTTAGGAGATGACGCCCCCAAGGAGCTCAAAGGTTTATTGTACTAACCCCGCAGTGAGTTAGCTCAAGTACAATAATAAGGTCGAGTGGTACTACTTAAGGAATTAAAGATATTAATTATTTTAAGCGATCGAATGCTATAACTAATTAAGGACGCTCGATATCTTAAATACGGGATTCAGAATGTCTAAGTGCAAGCGACTCAACTTCGGTAATAAAGGGTAAGTCAGATTTATTCTCTAGTGGCATGAATAAATGTTTATAAATTAATTTATGTTCACTGAACATAAGATAATTAATTTATTTGAGGCCATCTTTATTCCTTGATTTGATCCGGCCGCCCATCCAGCCGTAAGCTAGGCAAAATCGCACCCTATGCTCTACAGGCAATGATTTGATTCTTCATCCTATAAGGATATTATTATATTTATGGATATGCATAGATCATTTCCATATAAGATTATGGTAATAATCCTTTCCATGAAGGTTTATGGTACTTTCCATATGGGATTATGGTAATTTCCATAAAGGATTATGGTAATTTCCATGGGATTTTGTACTTTATATAGGATTATGGTAATTTATATGGGATTATGGTAATTTACCATGTGATTATGGTAATGCATTATAAATATGAGGTAAGAGATTAAATCTAGGTCAATAATTAATAATCATCATAATTATTTTCGAGAATTTGAGGATTCATCCTTTGAGAGTTTTTCAAAATTCTTGAGAGCTTGAGGTGATTTTCAAGCATTCTCCATAGATCGCCTCACTCGACGCTGGAGATCGGGCAACCGGACATACCCGAAGGTCAAAGCACGAGTCTCGATCCATTCCACGTGATTCAAAGGTAAACACAGAAAACCCCAACGTGTTGCAATTAATTATATAGGTGCATGCTAGGTATATAATCAATGTATGATGAATTAAACATCCAAGATAGATCCTGGAGAGGGCTAAACCTAGGTTTTCCACAACATGTAGGCAAGCTAAGTCAGACTAGTTCCCGGGTTGTACACGCCATCGATTGTTCCTACCGCACATTGGATCGATATTTCTATGGATTTTGTGTTAGGTTTGCCTAGAGTAAGCGTAGATTCCATCTTTGTGGTTGTTGATCGATTCTCTAAGATGGCACATTTCATTCCATGTCATAACCGATGAGCATCTCATGTTGTCGATTTATTCTTTCAGAGATTGTTAGATTGCATGGTATGCCAGACTACGCTTCGATCGTGATTCTAAGTTTTGAGCTACTTTGAAGACTTGTGGTGTAGTTAGGTACTAAACATCTTTCTACTACTTGTCATCCACAAACCGATGATCAAACCGAGGTAGTTAATAGAACTTTGTCAACTTTGCTTAGAGCCATAATCTAAAAGAACATTAAGTCTGGGAAGAGTGTTTGCCTCATGTTGAGTTTATATAATCGCTCTCATTCGCTACTAAGTTTTCGCCATTTGAGATTGTGTATGGTTTTAATCCTTTCGACTCCATCGATTTGTCTCCTTTACCTATGCAAGAACATACTAATCTTGATGGTCGAGCGGCTGATTTTGTTAAGATACATGAGAGGCTTAGGAGAACATTGAGAGGCGAACGAGCAGACGCCAAACAAGCTAACAAGGGCGTCGAACGTGGTGTTTGCACCGTGATTGTGTTTGCTGCATATGCGCAAGGAGAGGTTTCGCAGCGATGTTCTAAGTTGCTTCCAAGAGGCGATGGACCTTTCAGTGTGAGCACATCAATGATAATGCTACAAGTTGGACTTACCCGGTGAGTATAATGTTAGTGCTTCTTTCAATGTTCGATTTGAGTCCGCTTGATGTAGGTGACGACTTGATTTGAGGACAAATCCTTCAAGAGGAGGGAATGATGCAACTCAAGGTTCGATGGTATCGACCGGCATGTGCTCGTGGGTTACAAGAGCACGAGCCAAGAAGTTCAAGGAGAGCTTGATGGGCTTAGTCTAAGAATGTGGAGCAAGAGCCGACTAAGAAGGCCATTGGAGAGTGGATCGACCAGCCCAAGAATCATCAATTTAATGGAGGCAAATGGGTCGGAACTTGAAGATGTTTAGTCTTGATTTATTTGGCATCTTGGGCCATGTTATTTTATCTTTAGTTGTTTATTTTGGGATTATTAAGGCTCATTTTAGATATGTTAATTTTCGTGGATTTTAAGCCTAATTAGACCATGTTTGACTAGGAGTTTGATTCTTATAGATTAGCCCAATCTTTGGTATTTTCTTTAGAACCAGGTTTCTTTTCACTATATTAAAGCTTGTAATGTGAGAACGAAAATCGACTATCTTTTATCAATAAACGTGAGTTTTCATTCTCTGAGAGTATTTCAAGTTCTTCTTGGTTTTGCCAATCGAGTTCATTATCCGTGAATCACGAGCAAACCACCACCTGCGGTGTCATTCATCGCCCACGTTGTCACACAACTATCTAGTCAGTATAGGCGAACATCGACCTATATCACTTTGAGGGTTAGATTCAAAGGTTTTGAGATATCCATTGGTTCGAGTTTCATCAAGTCTCCGTTTCCGCCGATTTGATTCTCCATCACCAACCAGAATCATATCAGACTTCGAGCATCCGACGCCAGGGAATCCCCGAGTGGAACTTCGGCGCGACCTGGGCCTCGCGGTAGTAGGTCCGACTGATGGCTGAACCGACCGCCCCACCTCTTTCTCCATCTTCGCTCGTGTCATCATCATAATCCGAGGTAACGGCCAAGACCGAACAAATGCTGGGGAATTCGGAAGGCCAAGATTTGTACAGAGATAACGATCTCGACTACCTCCAATACGTGATCCCGCCACGACAATACACCCAATAATGCTTAAGATCGCCTTCAAATGCAGCGATCAAGCATGAGGACTTTGATCTTTATGCGAGGAACTTCAGATATCTAAAACAAAGGGCCTGAGGGGTCGATTGGAGAGATGGGCTCGGAGCGGCAAAGAGGGTCTTCCCAACCACGACGATGAGTCAAGGTCTTTATATCAATAAAAGCTTTCACGGGCGATCTTCATCATCTCCAAAAGGCACTCCCCGTATGCACAGCTAAGTAATCAAGAGGGAAAGAACAAACGCCTTTCTTCCTTTTCCGACACTCATCCACCTCGCCAAATTTGGGTGCCCACATCGACTTTCCTTCCAGAAAATGCAGAGCAAGTGATCGAGCTAAAACACACTCAAATTCACCGCAATCGCACGAGGTAATGTAGCGTGATAAGTTAACACGAGTCGCCTCTCAAGGAAAACTTAACAGGCCATTGTTCGTGTTGCGACAGAAAGATTAAATCCTAAACATTCTAACATCAACGGGGTTGAACATGCAAGAAATGAATACGAGAAAATAACGCTAACCTAAGCTAGGGTTGTCAATCCCGAGCTATACTAATAAAGAATAAATCTAAACTAGGGTTGTCAATCCCTAGTTGAACTAACGCGCGATAAATCAAAGCGTAATAAAAGCATATGCAATTTATTATTCATGGGTTCTCAATCCCTAATCTAAATCTAATTGCAACAAACGAAGGGAAATCATTACGCAATATAAATCGTCGAACATGAAAATCCAATCCATCTTACTATGAATTGAATTCACAAGAATCACAAAGCGAGAAATCATAAAGCAATAATACGATGAAATTGATTAACTAAATCATTCGAAGAAAACAAAGAACGTAAATTAAAACTAACTATTGTATTTGTGTTGTGTTCAAGAAATCCAGAGGAAGTCGATGGAGAGCCGCCCGTGGAGAAAACCAAAAATCAAGAACGCCCATTTTACCACATGCGCGACATATATATAAAATAAAGGTGGCCTTGCAAGTGAGCCGGATCAAAATACATTCCGCTGAATATGAACGTCGAGGAAGAACTTCTAATGACCGCTGCTCATGGTGAACGGCAGTAAAATGGGAACGCGGGCGTGATGGCACCTTGGCAGGAGGCGAGCCGAGCGTAACGCTGAGGGCTCCAGCCGGTGCCGAGCGAGGTGAGTGGCGCTGGTGGGCGTTGGCTCCCAGACCGGAGGGAGACAGGCGGCAGAACGACGCTGGCCGGCGCCGAAGGAGAGAGGGCGCAGGCCGAGCACCGGCGACACGGAGCGGGCGCGCTGTTGTGCGGAGTGCGCGAGAAGAGGTTCAGCTAGCGCCGAGGGTCCAGCCGGATGGGTGCCGAGAGAGGCGCGACGGGCGCCGCAGCGACGGGCGAGCGCGCGGGCGCGACGCCGCGCGAACGCCGGGCGATGCGCGGGTGGCGAGCGGTGAGCGCTCTCATGCGAACGGCGAGTAAGATTGATGAATCGCGCGCGACGCCGATCGGAATGCGAGGCTTGGGCGTGGGCGCGGCATGAGCGCTGAGGGCGCCGCACGCGGGCGTGCGGGTGCTCGGGGCCGTAGCGACCTTGATGTTTCGCTCGCTCTTCCTCGTTGAACTTCGATTTTGATCCGCCGCCTATGAACTCCTCAGATGCTTTCATATATTTGATTCTTGGTAGATCATTTCATCCTATTTAAGCCGATTTTCTCAAAACATGAAACGAACAAGTAAGTCCGAACGATAAATATAACGAACCAATGGCATAAATAGACAAACATAGAAAATGATATAAAACAATACCAAGAATATCACAAAATCATACCAAACAAGTAGCAGACACGCCTCCAACAAGGGTATCATGTGGTGGGCAAAATACGCTTTTAATGAAGGGCCACACACGAGCCTCCAATCGAAGGATGAGGCTTTTATGGAGCGACACCCTGGTGGAAAAAGCCCACCCGTGCCTTCTACGGCCGCCTCTGCTCTTCTAGATCATCAATCGGGAGCCCTTCATGGCGAGAAGGCATCATCCACATCATTCTCCAAGTTATAAAATCATTAATGGTTTCCGAGAGAAAACCACCAACTTACCCTCACCACAGCCGATAAACCCTCCTTATTCGGCAGAGGAGTGATGTTTGTAGAATTCTTGACCGTAGGCGAATGATGGGGGTGGAATTGCTACAAAAGACGCCGAGCTATTTAGGATATCAACTCCACCACAAAACTGGAGTTTCTTTAGATTTTGAAACCCTTCTCCATCCATAATGCCTTGATTTCGGCACTTAAATCTCTCAAACCCACCATGGGCTCGAATTTCAGAATGCCGCGATGACTGCCTTTGTTGATGAGGTTTGTCCACCGCTTGACCGAATAGCCTCGGCCGCTCCTCCAATAACTCGCTTTACCCTTATCACTCGACGATCTTTCCTCTTAGAGAAGAAGGCACAACAACGCGGAGAAATCGGTGAAACTTCCAGACATCTCAGCGTCCGAAATGATAAAGGCGGCACACATTACCGAAAGACAATGGTACCGCTGCTTCCGACCGCCGAGTCTCGCATGATATCTAAACTTGGAGGAAAAGATGAAGGAGACAATTAAAATCCGAACCAAAACGAGCTTGAGAGAATGGTGGCGGGAAGGAGGGCAAACTCGTAAAGATGGGAAATAGAGAAATGGTCGGTCGGGTGAAAGGAAAAGGGCACGCTTTAAACAAAAGTCAACCCGTCCCGCCCTTTACCAAAATAGCAAGCTGATATTTCACTTTTTCTCCACCCCGCAAGTCTAATCGAACAAAATTAGCATCATGCTCAAAGTTTTGCCCTGAGACGCATGTACCACACCGCAATCCAAAATTAACACATCGCTTTAAAATAAAACCCTCATCCTTCTAACAATGCTAAGCAATTTATTATCAACACCAAAACAAAGAGACAAAGAGAATAAAACAAATATGTACAAACAAACACTAGGGCTGCAGGCTCGATCGCCATGGCAACCCATGTTACCCGTGGTCGCTGCCTTCAAAGATGTTGAGGTCTTGCGAACGACCCGCCACCACAATAATGCTTGACACGTACATGACTTGAAATTCACGACCGACGCTCCTTCTTATAATGTTATAGCACCATGGGCTGATCGCTCACTTTTCTAACACGAAAGGTGTAATTATAGGTAAGCAAGCATCGTATCCACGGATTGTAATGCTAAAACACGGTTAACTCAACAAGGATTCATCATTATCCAAGCAACATAAAAGGTTTGGTAAGATTTTAGGCTTTGACTTCAATCCAAAGCAGACAACAAAACGAAAATAAAATAAAGCAATAAACACTGGATGTTAAAAAAGAGAAGGACGACTAACCCTAGTGGATGCATTAACTCTATCCACAACGTATGTTTATCCTGTCCTTATTAACCAATTTTAATCCGATAAGAGGAAGATCACATATATAACCGAAATCTTATTATTAAAAGCTGTAGATTACTAGTTTTCCTATTATCATACGCCTCTAGGTGAAACAAGCAACCCAAACAGATCACAAAGAATATGCTTCTAATATCCTATCTCGCACGACTCGCGTTCATTCAGATCATGCATTCGAGATCGATTGACAATTAATACAATTACTAATTAACCGACAACTAGATATGCATCAAGATTGATCGAAATCAACACATATAAATAAGCACAATCGAATCATGAATCAATGCCCGACGGTAACATGCGATAATAGGAATCAAACATATAGAATCGAATCATGCAAACCCTGTGATTAGAACGAAAACTAGTATATAATAAACGGAATAAAATACGATTTAACCATAAAACGGAAATTAAATATATAAACCCGTGATGAAGCGTTGATGAACAATCATTGGGCTAATCCCAACCTCAAAAAACGGAAAATTGTAAAGATCGTCCTGACTAAACGCTCCTGATCGTAGACAAAACGTAAAACTAATGAAGAACAATGCATAAATCAACTCAGAATGAAAATAGATGGAAGCTAAAGCTAAAAATCTGGAAAACTTATGAAAACTGAGAAAAGAGGCTTTGAATCGAGGTCGGTTATGGCGGGTGTTGCCATATATAGGACACCCCAAACCCCTAATTTTCCTTCGCGCCGGACACACCCTTCGCGATCGCAGGCGATAGCTAGATATGTCTCGCGCCGCCGCTCGCCTCTCGCCACAGCTCGCGACCGACTAGCTGGCCGCAGCCACGTCGCTGGAAATCGTCCAAGAGCTGCTCGGCTTCCTCGCCATGAGATCGCGGTCTGTGTCGCTGGGTTCTCGCGGTTTAGCACCAACCCAGCGACCGCTAGGTTGGTCGCTAGAACAAAGCGCAGTATTTTGCCTGCGGCGCTCCTTGCTTTGATTTTCAATATATGGACCTACACACAAAAGAACACCCAAGAGCAAGATTCTAGAAATAGATAAAACATTAAGAATCGAACGAAGCATTATAAACAGCTAAACTCATCTTCAAATATCAACTATAAACGTAAATGCGCTTATCAAACCCCCAACTTAAATCATTGTTTGTCCTCAAACAAACCAAAACAGAAAGACACAACGAAAAGATCAACGAGTAGTAAAGATATGATAACCATTCTAGCCTAAACATATCAACGCTTAAAAACATTAGTGCACATGACATCGTTAGTCCACCAACACAAACAACAATTTACGCAAAACTCATTTAATTCAACCCTCACAATGCAGTGTGTAAAATGATACACTCAACTCATAAAGAAATGTGACGGTATACACTCAACGATCAATGCAATGCAACATCTTACCATAGGCTTGCCTTTCAATATCTCCACCGCTCATTGGTTCAAATTAGATCAAAGAGGTCTTTCATAGGTTGTAATGTAGGCACATTGGTTAAGGTAGGATAAAATATGGCTAAGTGACTCAAGAATATTCCAAGCACCCCATTTATACTTTTCGACACATAGGACTTTGTCCATTTTCCTCTTCTTTCCCAACGTACAAATCAACGCTTAATGCCATGTATGTACCTATACTTTGATTAAAGACCCTTTATGCTCAACACTCAAGTGAACTTAACATTTTTCTTTTTCTTTTCTTTTCTAGAGCTTATAGGTTTATCTTTTACAACAAAGGTACTATTCTTCACCACGTATGTATTTTCTACACGAAACTTTTCTCATCATAACTACATCAAAATTTCAACCCTTTTGATTCCATATCCATCCCCACCTCCTATCATCCGGTTAATCGAAAGAAAAGTATAATAAAGGCTCAAAGAAGGCGACAAATGGTATATATCATCGGGTTAGTGTTTGGGTGAATACGTGGTTAACAAAGATTTTATCCTTTCCAAATTAAACACATATTGTAGTCTCGATACGAAACACGGCAAGTTCTAGAAGATAATCACATGCATGATATCACACAATTAATGAAATCAGAAGATATGTATACAAAGGAAGCTCAAGTCTCACGGATAAGCAAATTGGTGAAAACAACAAGCCTAAGCTATCTCACGCTATTCATGCGTCATTTTCTAACATATCATGCGACTATCATTAAATTTTACCAAAATTTCTATCTTCATTGCCACGTGATTAACACACTTCACTTAACTCGTTGATCGATAGACACGAAACGAAAAACAAAACAAAAACACAAAAGATCCCAAAGCATAACAACTAAACCATAAAGCATAGAAATATAAAGATTCTCAACCAACTAAACTCGTTTACTCCCCCAAACTTATTGTGAACATGTGGAAAAGGTTTGCGAAAAGAGTAGGAGAAAGCTTACCTTGAATGCGCTACATCCGGCTGGATAAAGTCCACCATCGATTCCATTTCGCATCATCTCCATCATTTTCGTTGTTGCTCGAGAGTGCCCGTGTTGGTGAGGGCTTGCCGCTGCTCCATAATCGAGGTCGTTCCCGCCAATATGGTTGAGACGACCATCCATTTGATCTAATCGATCATAAATCCCGGTCGCCAACGGGTGGCGGGTGTACGCCACCGCCTCGGGAGCCACTCGGCTCCGGCTTGCTCCTCACGCGGCTGCTCCCGACCTCGCGCTGCTCACGCCGCCCATGCATAATCGTGCAGGAGCTCAAATTCACGGCATCCACGCTAAAGTAGCGGCTTATATCGATGAGCTCGGATTGGGCAGCAAGACCGATTGCCGCTTTGATCATATAACACCACAAGTAACGCTCGTGGTGCCTCTTCGAACGCTCGATGTATAGGCACGGCTTGTCCAGAAGATGTCGGAGATCGACTCTCGAATCGTAATCCCAAAAAATCAGAATGGGGTAACGAATCCCTATGCATATCTTACCACCAAACCGGATCGCATGTGGAAGTGCGAATAGAACATGCCGGCATGCATCTTCCGTTGAACATAGCTCCAATCAAGATGCTCATATTCAGAGAGGACGTGTTGCTCGAACATGTATGGTGAACGTGAGGAGCCGGTGGAAGAACGGACCGCGGATTCCGTGATCGAGCCTACTTCGATCTCGGGCATCATAGTATGAGGTGCTCGAGTCCGAGTCCATGATCTTTGCCATACGCCTGACCGTACCGACGCCCCTATGTAGTTTCCTCCGATCTCCATTGATGATTCCATTAAGTTCGTCCACGAGAGTCGACGGGCTCATTGCATCGCGAACATAATGTAATCCGCATTCGCTTATCTTGTGGACATGGATAGTCGATAAGAATTCGAGCCGATCCGTATGTAAGATAGTTGGCGTGATAACGAGTACGCCGGACTCTCGCCAACCACGCCACATCATTGGTTATACCCATCTTCGACACGTATTGAGGCACACGAACCGTGAATGCCTGCCGTAATCTCACCAATCGATTCCAACGGCTTCTCGAGTCATTCGGCACGACTCAAAATTTTCTCGGATCGAATTCATCCGGTGGTGCCGGCGTGGCTCGCCGTGAGGCTCATCATGATGCTCATCGTAGCTCGCCGGAGCTCATCTCTGGTCTCGTCAAGTGGAGACAATGTCTTGCGCCAGGACCTGAGTACGGCATATTGTACCTATAAAGAATTTCAAAGTTAGCCTGTAGAATGAAACAATCAAAACAACGCCAACCTAAAATGCTCAATATAGATCCCCAAACTTTAACTTAGTCCAATTATTTCCATATTGTCATATATGATCTTGCAAGACAACACAAATGAGAAAAGCACACACGCCAAAAATTTGCAAAATTGGACGCTCAGAATTCATGACAACACTCTGCGTCGCGAGGGTGGTCGTCAAGGTCACGACCGCCGACGGGGCGGATAGCACATAGGCCTGCTAATCGCCAAGAACCAAGGTGCGAACGCGGTCCGAACGTAGCGTTGATTTTTTCAAGCTTATTTCTCAAATTTTAACCCAAATCAACAATGTAGGCACATTAGACTAACAATATATGTATAAACGTTAATAAACCTATCATGACAAATCATGCTCAAACACCAAACAAATCTAACAAAATAAGCCCTAGTCTCAAATTTAATTAAACCCACTTCATAGGATAAATGGAACAAATCCTTCCTAATCATGCTCAATAAACGTAAACCCATGAAGAATGACACAAATATAGCATACCTTGAGTGGATTTGATGGAGAAATGCAAGAAAATTGGAAGAGAGGTGCTTTGGGTGCTTGAGGGAATGGTTGCGCTCTTTTTTCTAAAAAACGCGTGTGTGTGTAGGTTACAAGTTTGGGGAAAAATAAGTTAAAATGCGGTCACGGCGGGCGCGGTCAGATGCTGGTCGCGACGATTCTGTCGAGCTCGCGATCGCGAAGCATGCCGCAGCCTCGCCGCCGAAAAGAACGTCGCCCATTCTCGACACACCTCACGACCTCCGCGCAGGTGGTCGCTAGGTACTTGTTTTTTTATTTAAAGAAAGCTATTAAAACTTTGGGATCTCACAAAACAACGAGACACGACACAAACAAAGAAACCCAACCAAAAACAAAACGAAACAACAAACACATAAAAGCATGTAAAGTCATTGGTTACCTCCCAACCAGCTAGAATTATCGTCGCTAGCTCGACGGATTCTTATCATGGTTCGCTGAGCTTGTCACCCGACTTCTCGGTAAGTGTGACTTGAAGTCGATTTGAGGTACGCCGCTCACTTTAAAAATGTTTCCCAGTCTAGAGTTCAGAACTCATCACAAAGCACGGTAAACGTATATGGCCCCGACCATCTTGACTTGAGCTTTCTGAATAGCGAGTCGAGCATTGTAAAGCAAAACTTCATTGCTAAAACTTTGGCACGAATGTGGAGATCGTGGAATTTCCGAGCTCTTTCCTGATATCCGAGAATTCCTCGAAGCTTCATTCCTCCACTCAAGCTCAACAGCTGGTCACTTCTCATCATACCGGCCTCCTGAAATCCATGTTGATTCTCCTCGTGGCCAATATGCTTTGTGCTCAATTCAACCGTAAATGGCAGATTTACCAAATACCATTTGATATGGAGATAGCCCGATGGGAGCTTTGTACGCAGTCCGTAAGCCCAAAGAGCATCATCCAACTCGCTGCCCAATCCTCGCCGAACAACCGATTTCTAAAATCTGATCTCGTTGGTGGAGCTCAGCCTGTCTCGCTTGTTGTGGATGGTAGGAGGTGACTCGATGCCACACCATATTTGCCAGAACGCCGCTTAGCCACTTATTATTAAATGCGATTCCATCATCGATCAAAGCCCCTGACTCCAAATCGAGTCGTAATGTTCTGTGAAGGAACTTGATCACTACCTTGAGTTGTTCGTGCGGAATCGCCTACCCAACGGAAACATATTCCACAAAGAAGAATATACGTGTAACCACAAGATACGGGAATGGAACCATGAAGTCGATCCCATACGCCAAATAGTTCCACCTCCATGATGGTTTTCAGGCATCTGCCTTTCTTAGTGACATTCCCCACTCTTTGACAACGATCACAACTCTTGATAAAAGATTGGCACTCTAAGATCAAGGCCAAAAGAATCCATCGCGGGCAAATCTTTGCACGCCTTCGTCAACAGAAATGGCCCCAACAACGAACTATGGCACCTATGGATTATGTTCTCCATTCTCCTCTGGGGAACGCAACGATCGCACCATGCACATCGGCGGTAGAGACGAGGATCGCCCAATAATAGAACTTAACATCGGGAGAAATCTTTTCAAACGACCTGCATCGATGGAGGTAAAACTCCAATCACCAAATAATTGACAAAATCAGCATACCATGGTGTGCGATCAATGACGCCAAGATGTGCTCGTCGGAAGTTCTCCTGATCCCAATCTTCTTATCCTCTCCTTCGATCAGCTCTCCAATCGCGACAAGTGGTCAACAACCACATTTTTGCAACCCTTTCTATCTTTAATTTCCATGTCGAACTCTTGAAGAAGGATCCATCTCACCCGCCTCGCCAATCTTTTCTCGAATAGATGACGAATGGCGGCATGGTCACGTATATGTGGGTGCACCAAATAAGGTCTAAACTTATCGAAAGCATAGACCACGCAAGAATTCTTCTCCGTGGTGGTGTAGTTCATTGAGCGTGAGTCGAGAGTCTTACCGCATAACAAATGACTCGAAAGCTTCGACGGTATGGCTTGGGATGCTTCACCACAGTGAGCCCCAATCTCTCAACCATGGTTGCACTAGCCACATTCGTTGCAACTTCCTCCGTCTATGATGTAAGTGCACACCTTATCTTTCACATAACATCTCATGTGGAAGATGTTTTCTTGCTGCTCTATCTCCTTGGGTTGAGTTTGGGCACTCAAAACTCTCCTAGCAACAAATAGTTGCCCGACAGGTGGTAAGATCTCTTCAATCTCCTCTTCTGAATCTGTTACTACCTCATCAGGATCTTCCAAGGCCGGCATCTCCTCATCATCCGTCACCACCTCTCCATCGTCTCTCATGATCACGACCCTCTTGTTCGGACAATCTCTAGAATAATGTCCAATACCATGACAAGTAAAGCACTTAATATCACGATTTCGGATCACAGGAATACCTTGACTTGCTGATTTCGAAGCATCTGTTTTGGGCGTAACAAATGGCTTCCTTTCTTCTCTCTACGACATCTCCTTCTTCCATTGGTTCCTTTTGAAAAGGAACCGCTAGAGGCTAGTTGGTTCGCCTCAATTAGGGTGATTCGACCTCAATTGGTGCGACTCATCTCGGGTTCTTTGCCATTTATTGCTACCCCTCTTGGTGATTCTACCTTTATGGCCATGTGTACCATATCATCCACTCAACATAATGTTGCTGAGCCCACTCTATCTCGAACCTCCCAATTCAGACTAGCCAAGAATCTCGCCATTGTGGCTTCCCTGTCTTCTTCCACATTAGCTCGAATCATCGCTACCTCCATCTCTTTATAGTACTCATCCACACTCTCACTGCCTTGCCTCAAATTCTGCAACTTGTTGTACAGCTCACGATAGTAATGAGGAGGAACAAAACGCTTCCTCATCACTGCCTTCATGTCGTCCCATGTATCAATCGGTGGTTCTCGGCTCATTCGCCTGTTTGTCACCAACTAATCCCACCAAACAAGTGCATAGTCTGAAAACTCAATCGCTGCCAGCTTTACTTTCTTGAGATCAGAATAGTTATGGCATTCGAACATGAGTTCAACCTTTCCTTCCCACTCGAGATACAATTCTGGATCATTCTTTCCTTGGAAGGAGGGAATATTCATCTTGATGGTGCCCAAATTGTTATCTTCTCGATCTCTTCCTCTTGGATACCTATCTTCCTCATCTGAAAATTCATCTTCCCCATCTGAAAATTCAAGCCATTCCTATCTATCTGCCTGACGAAGAGGTCCATTCCCTCTTCCTCCCAGGTCTTCCACCTCGTTGATATATGACCGGATCCCGCCGTCGTCTCTCATCGTTGTTTCTCTGATTTCTGCTCAAATTCCCTAGTGATGCGTTCATGCACACCTTGATTTCCTTTGTGATGATTTTTCCTAGTTCACTCGTGGGCCTCAAATAAGAACTTGTTACGAGGCGAATCTTCTTCTTCGTCCCGGGGAATGGAACCACTGGAATCTGTTTTCTTAGACATTGCTGTAAGAAAAAAAAAGAACCTCACAATCTCACAATCACTCGTGTATCACTCAAGATGAATCACTCAACACTCGTGTATCACTCAATAATTTGGCTTTTTCTTCACTCTAATAATCTCACTATCTCTTGCCTTTTTCCACTCAAATTCTCTCTCAAGAGATCGAATTCCCTCAATCTACCACTTTAAGTTCACCAACAACGCACCAACAAATCAATTGGACAATAATAATTTTTTTAAATTTTTTTTTTTTGAAGAGCTACACAGAAACTGACTCAAAAGGCTCTAAACTACCCAAAAGACCGTAGGACACGAAGACACGACACTGAAAACCCAAAAACGTGTTGTGCAAAAATTTGCTCAACACGATCTATTCTACCAAGGAACCCGGAAAACACAGCAGATTTAACCAAATTTGGAAAAATTGCTACTTGAATATCGTGAAACGACTCTAAGCGTACTAAGGAAAGCAAAGAAAAAAATTGCTTGAAACAGGATTCGAAAATTTCTATACTTTTTAGGAACCCTCACAGAACCTGGATGCTGAAAAACTCAAGAACGGAAAAAAAATTAATGTCGGATAATTGATAAGGATAATGATATGTATGATAAGGTATGATATGGATAATGATGGATATGATATGGATAACTGTATGATATGGATAATGATAGGTATGATATGGATAACGATAATGATATGGATAATGATAGGTATGATATGGATAACGATAATGATATGGATAATGATAGGTATGATATGGATAACGATAATGATATGGATAATCACGATAATGATATGGATAATCGATATGGTCGAGACCACGGATACGGATGAACAACCTAGCCTTTACCCGTCACAAAGTCGATTGAAGCGAAGACAAGCAGCGAATCGACCTCTTTTTTTTTTACAAAACTGGCACGAAGAAACAACATCAACCAATATGACTCGATCAGACACGAACGACACGAACAAAAAAATGAAAACAAAAACTCGGATCTGAAAAATCGAGAAAATGAGCAGTACCACGAGCGATAACTCGGCTCACGATGCCAAATGATATACTTTTCGTTGGTGATGGAGAATCAAATCGACGCGAGCGGAAGACTTGATGAAACTCGAACCAATGGATATCCCAAAACCTCTTAATCTAACCCTCAAGTGATATAGGTCGAGATTTCGCCTATACCCCAACTAGATAGTTGTGTGACAACTCGGGGACGATGAATGACACACAACAGTGGTGGTTTGCTCATTGATTAAATCGGATAATGAACTGAACTTGGCAAAACCAAGAAGAACTCGAAATACTCTCAGAGAGAATGAAAACTCACGTTTATTGATAAAAGATAGTCGATTTTCGTTCATCACATTACAAGCCTTAATATAGGGTGAAAAGAAACCTAGTTCTAAAGGAAAATACGAAGATTGGGCCAAATCCTATAAGGAATCAAACTCACTAGTCAAACATGGTCTAATTAGGCTCAAAATCCACGAAAATTAACATATCTAAAATGGGCCTTAATGATCCCACGAAAATAAACAACTAAAGATAAAATAACATGGCCCAACATGCCAAATAAATCAATACTAAACATCTTAAAGTTCCAGCCCATTTGCCTCCATTAAATTGATGATTCTTGGGCTGGTCGATCCACTCTATCCAATGGGCTTCTTAGTCAGCTCTTGCTCCCACACTTCTTGGACTAAGCCCATCAAGCTCTCCTTGAACTTCTTGTATCGTGCTCTTGTAACCGCCCAACAGGCACATGCACCGGGTCAGCCACCATCGAACCTTGGGCTGCATCAAGTCCTTCCCGAAGAAGATACGGCGAGAGAAGGCCAAGAGGATGTTGATAGTGCTGCGCCAGTAATTGCTGCTCCAGTGTCTCATGATGCCAAGCTAACTGGCTCTCCTGCTGCCGATGTTATTTCACCTGTTGCTGCTCCACCCACCCCTGCCTCTCCTACTCTCTCGGGTCCGCCCGATGCGTAGGCTAGGGGCGTTTTTCTGAACTCAATCCTTTGTTGGTGTTTTGTCTTTGCGTTTGTATCTTGTGTTTTTGTGTTGGGTTATGCCTTGCTTGAGCCTTGCTGAAGCATTGTTGTGATGTGTTGTGTCTTGTCTTGTTCCTGTTTTGTCCTTATGAAGCATGTTATTTCGTTGGTTTTGACTGATGATGATGATGCCTGATTAGCAATGGATGGCTTTATGATGTTAGGGTCTACTTGTTTTACATTGTGATCTTTGGTCTGCCTCATTGTTTGTCTGGAATTGATCCTTATTTTGTGGGGGTGTGCCTCTAATATTTTGGGTATTAGCATATTAGTTCCTATCGGGATTGACCATTGCATTGGTATCCCTTAATTGGCTTACATTTTTGTATGAGTGCCTGTCTTTCCTATTTGGTTTGGAATCCCCCTTGAGAAAATATACTTGAGTGTGTTAATACGGATAGGACGTAGGCCATTTTTGGATCGATTGTGCCTTTCTTAGCCCACCCTGATATCTTGATTTCCTTAGAGTCCCCTGTTGAGCTTACAGCCTTTTCTTTCATGCATCCACTAAATACTCTCTTTTATACCCCACATATATTATTCTATCTCTTCTTATCCTTCACCTTGGGCATGTTCACTTGTGGCTCAGCCTTTCTCTTATCTATAACCGTTGGCGTGTTTTATCTCCGCATTGAAATATCAGTGTTCCATCCCCCATTTTTGTTATAAATTCCAACATTGGGGACAATGTTGTGTTCTAAGTTTGGGGGTGGCGAGGTAAAGTAACCTCTGGAGTTAAGGGTGAAGTTGTTGCAAAAATGTGGGTTAATTGTGGGTTATTTCATCTCTAAAAAAAAGGGGGATAAGTTTTGAACCTGCTGTATATGAAAAAGGAGAGGAAACAATGAAGAATAAGGGCTCAGCCCACTGTAGAAAAGAGGAAAGATATTTATAAGGCGAGTATGAAACCAAGAATGAGTAAGGGTGCCCAGGTGTTTTGAGCTACAGAGTCCCAAACAATCCTACCGTCACCCAAGCCTAACATTACAAGCTTTTAAAGACCTACTAATCCAATATTGATGACACTCGTGTGAGTGGAGAGGGGGTTGGTGAGGCTGAATTTGTGGAGACATTTGTGCATGATAATCAAAATATGGTCATATTAAGGAGAACTAAGTCATGGGAAGATTCATGTAGTTGCTAATGTGTTTTATATCTATTGATATTTGTGTGCGACATCCTTGCAATATGAGGTGATTGACTAGACTTGCAACGAGAAGGATTGAATGATTCATCTTCTTTGAAAATTTTGGTGAAAGCAACATCCTTAGTTGATTAGGCCATCGTCTAAATTTGTCGTGAAGCATTATGAACATAAACACGTGTTTTGTGTGTTTTGTGTGTTAGGCGGAGCATCACTCGAGGACAGTAATGACCTAAGTTTGGGGTGTGATAACTCTTGTAAAGAGTTATTATATGACCTTTGATGATAATGTGAGTGTTGTGTGTTATGTCCGTATGTTTGTGTTGTTTTGTATGTTTATGTTATGTTTTCGGTGTGTGCGTGTAGGATTGAGTCGGGTGCTTTTAAGGGGTTTATGTTCTTTTAAGCTTTATTTAATCAATCTATGCATGTGGCGGGAAGAAGCGAAAAGCCGAGGCAAGTCTCCGAGGTGAGCAAGATCAGTCGAACTCGGGAGGCGAGCTCGAGCTCGAAAAGGAAATCAAAGCTCAAAGGTAAAGTGGGAAGAGCGGCGATCTTTGGGCGAGTGGAAGCCGAGCTCTAGAAGAAGGCCCGACCAAAGTCGAGCTCGCATCTGAGGCGAGCTCTCGTGGCAGTCGAGGCTCGTTCTTGAAGAGCTCGCGGAAAGAAGCCGACCAAAGTCGAGCTCGCATCGAGCCGAGCTCTCGTGGCAGTCGAGCTCGTTCTTGAGAAGGCGCAAGCGGAAGAGCTCTTGTTCATGGAGCAGAAGAAGGCGAACTCGAGAATAGAACATATGATCTTTGGGCGAGGTCGAGGCTCGTGGCAGTAAGCGAAGTCACGGTCGAGCTCGTGAGAGGTCGGACTCGTGAGAGAAGTCGAGTTCATAAGAGAAGGCGAGGCTCGTGCTTGTGCAAATGAAGTAGAAGAGCTCGTACTAGTGGACAAGACCGTGCTTATGGAAAGCTAACGACGAAGCGTGGAAGGTTTTGGTGAAGGCGAAGAGGAGATCCAGCGGGACCACAACCACGTGGCGGTGGCCGCGGCAGAGAAAGGAGGCGCGTTCTATTCTATGTCGAACAGCGGAAAAATGGAAAGTGTCGAGAGGATGAAGGGCTGGCGGGTGCGGTTTGCATCCTAAAAGCGCCGAGGTTGTTATTAAAGGGGAGACAATCGAGAAAAGATATCATTCGGTTTTAGAGAAATACACATAACCATCTGCAGAGAAGGAAATAAAGGCGTGATCTCTTGGAGAGGAAGTCGTCGGAAGAGCGGCGATCGAAACAACACGCGATTCGGCGACTAGTGCTAATTTCATTTCGAATTCTTCTTAGTTGTTATGGCTTTTGTTTATTTGAATCTTGTTGAATAGCTCGCTATAAGCTAAACCTGAATTGCTTGATTTCTTGATGAAACCCATGCTCGTGTGACGATCTTATCTCGCATATCTTGTTCAAAATCGCTATTGCTCTTTTGGGATTATTTTATCTTGCTTATGCTTGATCACCATTAGTGAGATCTTAGTTCTATAATTCTTTGGGAAGTTCTTATAAGTGGAACACAAAAGAGTGGCGTAAGAACATGATTTTAATATTATGTGTGTGAATAGCATAGGAATATGTGTTTACCTGCGTGGCAAAGATGAATGGATTAGTAAAGGTATTCTAAGAGTAGTTCGATATAGGAATATATTGAGAGGCTTGCAAAATATATCTTAGATTTGGAAAAATACTAAGAATCGGATAAGTTCATGTCATAGCGATGAGGCAATGATAATGTTGTAGCATTATTAGTACAGAGCATGGGTGGAATCGAGAGATCAAGTCAGTTTGTCTTCCTTGATATCAGTGCATTTTCTCGTTATTTGTGTTCGGTGTTTACCTCGTTTTGCCAAAGTCCTTTTAATTTAAGTTCGTAATTGAGTTTTTATTTTAAGAGCTACCTCCTGTTTAATTTCCCTTTAAATCTTTCCTACAAAACAAAGTTGTTATCAGCGTGACGCATATTGCAATCCCTGTGGATTCGATCTCGGAATACTTCGTGTATTACTTGTTGATTACGTGCACTTGCGTATATTTAATTGTGTTACATACACAAGACAATAGGGTCCCAGGCAAGATGTCGTTCTGGAAAGCCGAGATGGTGAGGAGGTCGTTTACATTCTCGACTTTTAGGCTCTCCTTATTGAACCTGGTCATGAAGTCGTTGATGGACTCACCTCGGCCTTGCCTCACAGTGAGGAGATGAGCCGATGTGGTTTTGGACTCGGCCTTTTGGAAGAACCTTCGATGAAAGGCTTCCATTAGATCTCGGTAAGATCAAATCTATCGGGTGGTGGCTGTCAAACCCCGGCGGCGTTGTCGATCAACAACTCAAGGAGCAGCTTGCACATGTGGGCGGTGTTGAGGCGATTGATCATGTTGTATTGGGCGAAAAGGAAGTTTTGTGGGTCCTGCAGTCCGTCATAGGGGCGATACTTGGCACCCTGTACTTGTCGGGGAGAGGGGTGTCGAGTATCTCGTTGGAAAAAGGGGTAATAATCCTCCTGTATCCATCGAACCCGTCTCCCGGAGAGCGATGCCGAGTTCGTCGGTTGGACTCGTTATAATTGTGGAGGTCGACCTCGCGGTGATCACGACGACCTATCCCATGTTGCTCATCCCTTGCACGATCGGTTTGGAAACCAACTCATGTAGAGGTATTATTCGCAATACGAGTGCCTACCATCTGAAGGCTGGGGGATTCACTTCGTTGTGCCGCCTCGTGTTTTGATGAGACTTCGGCATCCTTTTCATCAGACGAAGCCGACCTTGTTCTCGGCTGAGGTACTGGAGGAAGCTCTCCTTATTCTTTTCGAGGAACCCTTTAACTGCCTCGTCGAGGTTCAATACGGTGCTTGGGGTTCCTCTCTATTGCTGTTGCGACCTCCTTCGCTGCGGTAATCTTCTTCTTCATGTAGGATAGGGTTGCCTCGCTCATCAAGACTTTGAACGTGTCCTTCGTGTTGGATTTGTATACTGGAAGCTGTTTTTGGTTGAGCTTGTATACAATGTTTCCTGTTACCACTATTACAATCTCCTATCTTAATTGTTTACTTGATTGCATATGTATGTCCTTTTATCTCATATATAAGTTAGATCATACGATTGTGTTGTAGATCACGAAGTGCGTATGATTGGTCGAGCTTAATGAGATATAAATAGTATCACGGTGAGACAATTTGAGGAGGGTTGTCGGTATAAACTCTTTGTGTAGATAAGAAGTGACTTGACTTGGTTGCTTATCTATCTTTGATGCGTCTCGGCGTATTGATGGATCACGATGAGATGAGTTCTTCTATCGACCGTCGTGAAGAACCTAGATCTCGGACACTTACGTTGATCTAAATCTCGATAAGGTATTAGGTGAGTATGAGTTCTTGACCATCACTTTGACTTGCTATGGGTGAGGTTACATGAGATAACCAATTCTCTGCATCTTGGGTGGTGGCGGTCTTGTATGTCATTCTAGTTACGTGTCAGTCGCGCATCCGTTTAGGATGATGGCGTCCTTGAGGAGCTCAAAGGTTTATTGTAATAAACCTGAGGTTGAGTTATCTCAAGTACAATAATAAGGTTGAGTGGTACTACTTAAGGAATTAAAGATATTAATTATTTTAAGCAATCGAGCAGTAAATAATTAATGGACGTCTGATATCTTAAATACGAGGATTCGTAAAGTCTAAATGCAAGCCGACTCAACTTTGATAATAAAGGGTAAGTCGACATTTATTCTCTAGTGGCATGAATAAATGTTTATGAATTAATTTATGTTAGGGAAATTTGAATATAAGATAATTAATTTATTTGAGGCTCGTCTTTATTCCTTGCATTTGATCACTGGGTGGCCCGTCCAAGCTGTAGCTAGGGTGAAAATCGCCCACCTCTCTCTCGGTCCTCTGGGACTCGATTTGATCCTCTCTATCCTAAAGGATATTATTATATTTATTAGATATGCATAGATCTATCTAGATAGGATTTGGGAGTGCATTATAAATATAAGGTGAGAGAAAATCAAGGCTAATCTCATTCCATTATTTTGAGAATTACCATATACTTGTGGTGAGAATTTTTGAAAATTTGAGAGAAAAGAAAGAGGTGATTTTCTATAGCATTCTCCATAGGCTGTCCTCACTCGACATTGGAGATTGGCAGCAGGGATCTGATCCGGAAGATCAAAGCACGCAGTCTTGATTCATTCATCCTTGAATGATTCACGGTAACACGAGAAAACTCCTCGTGTTGCAATTAATTATATAGGTGCATGCTGGGAATATAATCAATGTATGGTGAATTAAACATCGAAGATAGATCCTCGGGAGAGGTTAAAATCGATTTCACTACAATTGGTATCGAGTGCAGGATAAGTATCTTGGCTCTGTTGGATTAATTCACGTTTGATTATAATGTGCATAATTAATTAATAGTGAATACATGCGTTCATCGTGGCTCATTTTATTTTGTCGGATTTTATTTTTCACCACGAGAAAATCCGTGGTTATATTAGATTTTTCCTGTAAATCTTATACGTAAAGAAAAGCGAAGACAAAAGCACGAGGCGAGGCGGAGTACATGGAAACTAGTCGCACGGCGTGCGGCGGCGACACGCTCGGCGTGCACGGCGCTGGTGGACACGCCGCACGACGGTGGCGGGCGGTGGTCGGCAGGCGGCGCACGGCTCGGCCGTCGGGGATGAGGGCGCGCCGCGCGTGGATGCCTCGGCACGCTGGCGCTGGCGTCTTGCGCTCGGCGGTGCTCGGAGAGGGTCGCGGGAGCACACGCGTTCAGGAGCTGCGCAGCGCGCGCCAGGCGTCTGGTAGCGCGTTTGTCGCGTGAGATCCCGGCGCCCTCGCGCGCCTTCACGAGCGAGGCTTGGCGGACCATCGGGCGGCGCGGGCGCTCGATTTTCACGTAAGGCCTCGGTGGCGCTCGGCGGGTCTCGTCGCGTGGGCTCGGCGGCGATCGCGAGGCCGGCGGCGGCGCGTATCGTGCCCGCTGACAGCGCTCGTGGCGCGGTGCGCGGAAACCTCGAGGCGTGCGGATTTCGGCGCTCGGCCATCTGGCCGGCGCGCGAGGAAGCCTCAGCGTGGCGGGCGTGGTCGGCGGCTTTGGGCGGCCAGGGCACGCGTTTTCGTCTGAAGCCTGGCGGCTTCGGTGGCGGGCACGCTTGTCTCGGCGAGGGCCGGCGTGTCACGGTACCTTGGCGGTGACTCCTCGGTAAGGGGCACGGTGGCTGGGGCTGCGGCGCTAGGGTGGGCGGCGGATGTGTCTTGGTGCGCATGGGTTGTGCCCTAGTCTGTGGCCCGGCCCATTTGGGCCAACCGGGCCAAATCCGGCCCGAACACGGATTTTGGCGAACCCAAATTTTCGGCCCGATTCAGTTTTGGTCCGATCGGCTGTTCCATTGTTAGGCCCAATCCATTTTGTGAATCCGATGCGTGCCCGTGCGCGGTCCGTTATTCGTGTTTGAAGATCTGTACTTTGCAATTTTATGTAATAAATTAGGCGGAAATGCAGGATCACGTGTGGTCGCGATGAGCGATTTTATTATATTTTATCGTCAAAGCATGTCGTGTATGTTTAAATTATGCGAAGCATGCTATGTATGTTTAATTACGTAGATAAACATGTTATATGTTTTCGTGATTGGATGAGCATAGTAAGCATACTAGGTTTATCTCGTTTTTAAAGCATATTTTAGAATTACTGCGAGCATGTTTTACATGTTGAGTTCTATAGAAAAGCATGCTAGGATTACGTGATCTGCATGGACAAACCTTTTGAAACAAAAGACTAAGCAAGTAACCCGACATATTAATTTTAAATTAAAATGTCAAGACCTCCACTTTTTGATCTCTAAACAAAGTGATACGCACTGTGAGTATGTAATACCCCGTCTTTTCTAAGCACCAGGTTTGCATGGCACATTTTTCGAGAAAGGTCAAAAGGTTGACTTTTTGCTTCGGTGATGCGACCGTCACGAAACCTCAGGCATTGTGAAGAGTGTCTTATGACGAATTCATAGACACTAAGTATGAAGGTTTTCGACCACCCACGAAGGTTTGGCACTCCGGGGAAGTTATCGAAAAACCGGACTTTTCATGGGTCTTTTAAAAGCATATCTTGTTTATAGTCATTGTGTCCGGTATTTTATTTCGTGTCCATGGGTACTAAGTTGGCTAAATTTGGAGTCCGTTTGTAAAAGTTGCGTCGCTTTGTGCGTTTTCGAAAAAGACCGCTTGCACATTTGTGACCACCCTGCTTTTTCTTATAAATAGGAGGCTAGGGCCTTCATTTTCAACGTTCATTTCCTTCGTCTCTCTATGTTTACGGACGAGCGAGCAGCTCCAGTGCAGCTGCAGGCCAGCTGGAGGAGTGGGGATCGGTGGGAGGCTCGTGGCGGCGCCATTCTTGCCACCACCGCCGGCCACCACCAGCCCGATTTTGTTTTATCCTTTCTTGTTTTGATTACGCCTTTAGTAGATCGTATAGCATAGAACTCGGGATCCTAAAGGGACGAGGCGAGGCGGCGGCGGAGGCCGGCAATTTAACCACACCGCCGCCGCCCGGCCAGCCACCGTCGTCGCCCTCTTGGCCGCCGATTGGTGGTCAGCAGCCAACTTTAGCTCTGGTCCTTTAGGTTTTGAGTTCGGGCTATGCATTCCACTAAAGTACCGATTAGTTTTTTGCTTTTTCGCGTTTACGCATGTCGGGATGTTTTCCGTTGCTTGAGTTTTCTAAAGGAAGTACATGCTCGGGTTATCCATTTTCAATATAGTTTGTCATTCCATGCTCGTCGTTATGCATATTGCTTATGTTTCCATTTTCATGCATCGATTTTGGATGGTTTATCCTAGATACGAGGATAGCATCGATTTTGAAGCTTCTTCGCTACTAAGATTTGAGTCGACTTGCATGCATGCATATTTTGAAAGTACCTATTATAGGTCTTGATGCACGAATATATTTCTCTACGCATCGAGTTGATTTGAAAACCGGAGAGTGCGAATATGGGTTGAGAAAGTCGAAAACCCTAGTTTTCTCGATCTTCGTTTGGATCACGGTGTTGCTTTGCTTTGTGGGATGTGACCCCAAAATTTGTTTCGTCTTGTTACAGGTACCTACCGGTCACGATCGATGAAGTCATCGGATCCGTAGATATCTCCCGGTTGGCGTTTTAAATGCATTCGAGTTGGGTTATATATGCTTATTTTGGGTTATTTACTCGATATTTCAAAATAAAACATGTGCGCCATAAAATGTTTTGGTGAAGTTATTCTTGTTCTCGATCCGAGATGTGGTTCTATTGTGATTGTGCACGGATCTCTATTGGTGGGTTGATCACCATCTTGAGTATTGATCGTGAGGATAGACCCAGAACACGTGGTTATGGTTACGAAGGGATAGACCGGAGTCCACACGAAATGGTAATGAGGTGGTTATGGTTACGGCGAGTTTGACCTGAAGTCCACCGAGTTAACCCGGGTGGATACGTTCGGGCATGGGCTGTTGGATTTGTTCCAGTCGAGATATTGTGGGTTGGTTGGATATGTTCGGGCGAATGAATGAGATGTGATGGGCTGGCGGGATACATTCGAGCCGTGGTTCTATGATGAGAACAACGGTAATAACGGATCGGTATCGAAAAATGAAAAATCTATTTTGCTTACTTAGAAGTGGTTACGTTTTAAAACCTTCTAAGGTAAGTGCTCGAACACGGCATCATGATTCTTTTGATTTATGATAAAACCCAGTGAGTGCGCTAGTACTCACCCCAAACTCTTTTCAAATCTTTTCCACGAGATGGAGGAGAAATTTGGGGCGGCGATCTTTGAGGGTGGAGCTGCGGGTTCTTCATGCTATGCTTCCAGCGATGTTGTGTTATATCGTATTCGATGTTGATGTATTCTTGTCCCTTGTTTTGTTTTACGATTGGGAACAAGATTTGCTATTATGTTATTATCTTTGTGAGTCTCGATATGAGCATGCTATGTGGTTGACGGTCTAGTCAGCGGGTGTAATGCTATTTTGCTTTCTTGCATTACTTATTATAAACCAAGATCATGTTCCATTGAGGTTATGGTATCGATATTATTACATTGGTGGATTGTTTGCACACCCGTCCCTTCGAGGATATGTCCTAGTTATAGAGGAGATCTTTTTGATTTCATGGTCACATCTTCTTATCGTGTATGTTATATGTATCCCCCTTCTTCCCTTCTTAACCCCCCACCCCTAATCACGCTGGCATCCGTGCCTTCCTCGAGAATTGGGCGTGACGACAGTATCGAGCAGCGATCTTGGTTTTGACATCTAGCTTTGTCATCTGATACCAGCTTGGTATCAGAGCAATGTTCTTGGCCCCTAGTTTCGTAGTTGTTGATATCAAAGCAGTTCATTTGCTTTATAACTTGTACATTCTTGAAATTGAGTGTTTAGAACTTGTTCTTCTAAACTGTTTATCAGGTAAAGCTACCCTCAGCTCACCGTCAGGCCGCCTCCTATAAAAAGGGGATGAGGTATGTGTTTATTTGTTGATGCTTTATGTGGTTACGTGATGCTTGATATGATCTTGGTTTCATGTGTTTTGGCCTGTAAGAGTTTACGTGATGCAAACGTGATGTGGATGAGATATGGTTGGATGGTGATTTGGACGTGGAAGTGATTGTTGATGAGACGAAAGGGCCTGTGTGGCTGTGATATGGGAACCATTGATGTGGTATGATGTGATTGATATGATCATGAATGGATGATGTAAATCTATGTGTTTACATAGAAATATGTTGTTGATTGAAAATCTTGTTTATATTGATAAACGAGTGCTTGTAAGTGAATCATGTAATTGTTTACGTGATTATTGTTATGAATATCCATATCGATGTTGATATGTGTTGGAAGTGAATATGTGTCTCAAGACATGATTACCCGGATATTTGAGGCGGAAAAGAAGCGTGAATATTTGTTGTTATTTTGATGAACTAACATGTAGGTTTATGGATATTGATGGCCCGAGACAACGTTGTTTAAGATCCACAGGATGGATGAAGCGGATCCGTAAGTTCGGGGAATGTACAGGAATGTCCATGAGCCGTTGGGAGTATTTACAGGGAGATTTGTTGGATTGTGGAGAAAGATTGAGATAGTGGAAAGGTATCGAGTACGAGGTTTACTATCGGATGACCGAAGGCTACCAAGCGGGTTGGCAACCATGGGCGAAGGTAAGGGTATGTGATGTTCCGTCGAGATTCTATCACGGACACCTTACCTTGGATTTCACGAGTTATTTGCTAGAGTGTGGAGATAGTGGACCGATCATCGAGGCATACCATCGAGGCGAGATGTGATAGCGAGGCATGTTCGAGGGCGATCCAGTTGATGATAGAGATGGCGTTCACGAAGAGCCTTTGGGAGCGACCATCGCGTGAGCGATCGCCGATTCATCGAGATACACGATCAGCTACACCTCCATCTCGATCCTCGCCAGACGGACCGGGAATGATTTTGAGGAGGACCCTCCCGGGTAAGAGAGATTGTCCATCCCGGCGGTGGCGGGGAAGAGGCCCGAGATCGGAATCTTCATGCCACGAGCAGTATCGAGTTGGCCTCCGGGAAGGAGATTACGAGGAGGAGGAAGACCGGAGGAGGGCGATGAGGATAGTGAGGACTCGGAGGACCCGGTGATCCGGATAGCAGATGACTCGGATGAGGTTGAGCACGTTGAGGAAGGCAGCGCGAGGCGGAACCCGAGGCAGCATTCACACGAGACTCGGCGATCGGGCATAGCTTGGATGGGATCATACCCACGAGAGACTTGCCCGATGCGGGATCGCTTTACGAGCGGCGGCCGAATCAAGCCACGATAGGAAGGGAGAGAGGATGAGGAAAGGCGAATGGAACCATTGAAGCGGCCAGGAGAGTAGTGGGCCGGATATGGATCTGAGATGCGGGTAGTCGGTGTATCTGAGGCGGTCATGATGCTTTAAGCATGGACGGGCGGCATCTTTTGCGATGACGAGTCGATTCTTTTGCTCATATCGATCTTTTGGTGACATACCTTGATCTTGTATTTTCACAGTGCTTTATAGACAATACTGATACTAACGATGTTTATGACAGGATGCTTATGTTTGATGCTTATATGTGATATGAGCTATGCCATGATGATGTATGATCTATGTGATGTGTGATGATGACGTTATGTGAAATGCATAACAATGATGTGTTGGCAGGTTGCATGTTTATATGTGATCGTGATATGTGGCATATGTGATGATATGTGGTTATGGGTGATGATATATGTTATGCGATGATACCGGTTATCTATGCGAAAGTGTTTCTAATGTTTCAACGTCGATGCAGAATGCGAGGAACAAGGAACGGAGGAACAATAGCGTGGAAGAAGCCCGAGAACCACCTTTGGTTCGATGGCATGCGATCGAGAGTTTTATGAGCGAGAATCCCTACGTTCGACGGTCTCGGCGAACGATCGGCGCGAGCTGGATCTGATCCACGAAATGATCTTTGAATACATCGGCTGCGAAGAAGCGAGAAAAGCTGAATGCGCGATCTTCGACTAACCGATGAGGTGATTTACGGTAGGAATCCGTGAGGAGGACCTAACACCGGGACGATGGGAAGGTATCGTGGGAAGATTTCAGGAAGAACTCATGGAAAAGTATGTGCTGGCGTCTCAGAGCGAGAGAAGGTAAAGCGAGTTACGGAATCTTCGTCGAGGAAGGGCGATCACCGAGTACGATCGCTCGTTCAACCATCATCGCGTTATGCTACGTGCACTGGCCCCGAGGCTGCCAGGCGAGCGAGGTTCGAGAGAGGACTCCGGCCAGGAGATCGAATTTGCTCGTCGATCGGGGAGATCGGCGTATCCGATCCTTGAACGGGCTTTAAACATTGAGTCAATGTTGCCCTAGGAAAACGATGCCACCGGACAGCCGGTGATGGAGGAAGAGGTAAGAGGAAATGGGAAGATCGAGGAAAGGCAATCGGTGTTCGAGGAACAGGCGGTCGATGATTTCGAGGAATCGGGTATTCGAGGAAAGAAAAGCGACCTTGGGAAAGAATTTCCAACCCATACGGCAGTGGGGGCGGGGTGTGGAAAAACCTTGGTGCCAGAAATGTCAGAGGAATCATTTAGGCGAGTGCAGGCAAGGTAACGTTGAGTGTTATCGTTGTAGGAAGTTTGGACATTACGCTCGAGATTGTCCATTAGGAGGTCAGCGGTGCAGCCACGGTGAGGCGACATCCAGCTCCGTGAGGCGGAACCAAGCTCCGCCTGGGACAAACAACGGCGGGAGGTCATCAAAGCCAGCAAACCAAAGGCCACCGCAGCAAGCAGGGTGTCGCCTTGAATCGGCAGACAAGCGAGCTCAAGCTCCGGAAATCTTGCGGGTATAATCCATATGAGTGATATACCCGTTTTGCTTTGTTTGATCTGAGAGCCTCACATTCTTTCGTTTAGAAAGCAGCGTGAGAGGTTGGGTTTAGTACCCAGTAATCACAGTACTCTGAAATTAGCATCCCATTAGGGAAAGTGCTAAAAGCGAAAGAGATATGCTCGAACGGGAGGTAGAAATCGTGAGCCGAAGGTCTTTGTCAATTTGCATGTCATCGGAATGGAAGATTTCGATGTCATCTTTGGCATGGATTGGTTGGAAAAGCACAGGGCAACTATACGTTGTCTCGAGAGAGAAGTTGCTTTTCGAACAGCCGAAGGAGTGGAAGTTTGTTTCCACGGCATAAGGATGGGTGTTTGCGTGCCAATGATCTCAGCACTGAAGGCAGTGAGGATGATCAAGAAGGGAAGCTGTCAAACTTTCTTGGTGAGTTTGACAGGGCACGCTGAAGAGCGCAAGCAGTTGCAAGAGGAGCCAGTGGTGTGTGAATATCCGGACGTGTTTCGAGGACTTGCGGGTTTACCGCTGATGACAAGTGAAATTCACTATTGATACGGAACCGGGAGCGGCACTAGTATCAAAGGCACCATACAGAATGGCACCTAAAAATTGCAAGAAGCTGGCCTTGATTGCGGAGTTGTTGGATCTAGGTTTTATCCGACCTAGCGTGTCGCCGTGGGGAGGCGCGATTACGCTCGCCAAGAAGAAGGATGGGTCGATGAGAAGCCATCGTGGTAGCGGCGAGGAGGCAGTTCTTGGAAAGGATACGTTTGAAAGCAAGGCTAGAAGATAGCAAGGGGTTCCGCAGGCGAAGACAACGCTATTATTCGAGGAAGGTTATGTGTGCCACTCAATAGGGAATTGAGAGATAAAATCATGAGTGAAGCTCATGAGGCACCATATCTGACTCATCTGGAAGCACCAAAATGTCTGAGAGACCTTAAGAGGAACTTTTGGTGGGAAGGGATGAAAAATGATGTAACAGCGTTTGTGGAGCGTTGTTTGGCTTGTCGACAAGTGAAAATTGTGCACCAGCGTCCGTCGGGTTTGTTGCAACCGCTACCAATCCCAGTGGAAATGGAATCATATCGGTATGGATTTTGTGGTGAGTTTTCCAAGGTCGACACGAAACACGCTATATGGGTTGTCGTCGATGGTACGAAGTCGACTCATTTCTTACCGATTCGGATGACGTACGGGTTAGATAAGCTTGCTCAGCTTTACGTTAGAGAGATTGTACGGTTACATGGTGTGCGGTATCGATTCGTCGGATCTTGACCGAGGTTCACGTCGAGGTTTTGGAGGAGTGCGAGGAAGCCGTGGGGACCAGGCGAATCTCGATGCGACTTTCAATCCTCGGGACCGGCGGTCGATCGGAAAGGGCGATTCGGTCTTGGAAGATATCTGCGGCGATCGTGGCGATAGAGGAGAAATTGGGAAGAGATACTACCTTTGGTGGGTTTGCCTATAACATGCATTATCGAGCCACCATAGGAATGGCTCCCTATGAAGCGTTATGCGGAAGGAAGTGTCGATCGCCACTTTATTGGGACGAAGTGGGCGAGAGAAAGATGTTAGGACCAGAGATTGTTCAGCAGGCGGTCGAGGTTATCGATCGGATCAGCGAAGGATCAAGGAAGCTCGGGGCGGTGCGAAGTCCTATGCGGACAAGCGTCTTCTGATTCTTGATTCATGATCGGAGATCGCGTTTTCATAAGGTTTCCCAAGCGAGATGAGTCGTTCGTTTTGGGAAGCGAGGTGAGATTCGACCGAGGTTCGTTGGACCTTCGAAGTTCTTGAGAGAATAGGCCCGTTGCCTATAGGTTAGCTTTTCCGCCTAGCATCGGAGATGTGCACGGCGTGTTTCCGTTTCTCGATTGAGAAATGCGTGTTCGACCAAAACACGTGATCAAGCATGACCAAGTGGTTCTTGCTCGGGATGCGAGTTACGAGGAGAGACCGGTGGCTGTTTTGGAGCGAGAAGTCGAGGTTGAGGAACAAGCGATTCATTGGTGAAAGTGTTGTGGAATCACCATGGCGAAGAGGAAGCTACGTGGGAGTTGGAAGACAAGTTCGGGGCTCGGTACCACGAGTTGTTTTCTCCAAGTGTTTCAATTTCGGGACGAAATTTTTCTAAGGAGGAGGATGTAATACCCGTCTTTTCTAAGCACCAGGTTTGCATGGCGTTTTCGAGAAAGGTCGAAAAGGTTGACTTTTGTTTGGTGATCGACCATCACGAAACCTCGAGGCGTTGTGAAGAGTGTCTTATGGCCAATTCATAGACACTAAGTATCAGAGTTTTCGACCACCCACGAAGGTTTGGCACTCCGGGGAAGTTATCGAAAAACCGGACTTTTCATGGGTCCTTTAAAAGCATATCTTGTTTCTAGTCATTGTGTCCGGTATTTTATTTCGTGTCCATGGGTACTAAGTTTGCTAAATTTGGAGCCCGTTTGCAAAAGTTGCGTCGCTTTTGCGTTTTCGAAAAGGGCGCTTGCATGCATTGCGCTGCCCTAGCTTTCCTATAAATAGGAGGCTAGGGCCTTCATTTTCAACGTTCATTTCCTTCATCTCTCTGTGTTTACGGACGGTGAGCAGCTCGAGTGCAGCTGAGGAGCTGGAGGAGTGGGGATCGGCAGGGAGGCTCGGGCGGCGCCATTCTTGTTCTTGCCGGCCACCGCCGATCAGACCCTCCGACAGCCCATTTTCTATTTTGTCCTTTTCTTTTTTGATTCCGCCTTTTATTAGATCGTATAGCATAGAACTCGGGATCTAAAGGGACGAGGCGAAAGCGGTGGAGGCCGCCAAATTTAGCCTTGCCGCCGCCGCCAAAGCCGCCATCGTCGCCCTCTTGGCGCGATTGGTGGTCAGCAGACCCTGCCCCAGCTCACTGGTCCTTTAGGTTTTGAGTTCAGGGCTATGCATTCCACTAAAGTACCGATTAGTTTTTACATTTTTCGCGTTTACGCATGTCGGGATGTTTTCCGTTGCTTGAGTTTTCTAAAGGAAGTACATGCCGGGTTATCCATTTTCAATATAGTTTGTCATTCCATGCTAAATCGTTATGCATATTGCTTATGTTTCCATTTTCATGCATCGATTTTGGATGGTTTATCCTAGATCGAGGATAGGCATCGATTTTTGAAACTTCTTAGCTACTAAGATTTGAGTCGACTTGCATGCGTGCCTATTTTGAAAGTACCCTATTATAGGTCTTGATGTCACGAATATATTTCCTTACGCATCGAGTTGATTTGAAAACCGGAGAGTGCCAAATATGGGTTCAGAAAGTCGAAAACCTTAGTTTTCTACGATCTTCGTTTGGATCACGATGTTGCTTTGCTTTGTGGGATGTGACCCCAAAAGTTGTTCCGTCTTGTTACCAGGTACCTACTAGTGAGATCGGTGAAGTCATCGGGGATCACAGAAATGGTAATGAGGTGGTTATGGTTCTGACGGGGATTTGACCTCTGAAGTCCACACCGAGTTAGCCGGTGGATACGTTCGGGCATGGGTTGTTGGATATGTTCGAGCCGAGATATTGTGGGCTGGTGGATATGTTCGGGCGAATGAATGAGATGTGATGGGTGGCGGGATACGTTCGAGCCGTGGTTCTATGATGAGAACAACGGTAATAACGGATCGGTGTCGAAAAGCGAAAAATCTATTTTGCTTACTTAGAAGTGGATTTCGTTTTAAAACCTTCTAAGGTAAGTGCTACGAACACGGCATCATGATTCTTTTGATTTATGATAAAACCCCAGTGAGTGCGCTAGTACTCACCCCAAACTCTTTTCAAATCTTTTCACAGATGGAGGAGGGCTGAACGAGGCGTCTTTGAGGGTGGGCTGCGGGTTCTTCATGCTATGCTTCAGCGATGTTGTGTTATATACGTATTCTGATGTTGATGTATTCTTGTCCCTTGTTTTGCTTTCGGATTGGGAACAAGATTTGCTATTATGTTATTATGCTGTGAGTCTCGATATGAGCATGCTATGTGGTTGACCGGTCTAGTCAACAGGGTGTAATGCTATTTTGCTTTCTTGCATTACTTATTATAAACCAAGATCATGTTCCATTGAGGTTATGGTATCGATATTATTCTCTTGGTGGATTGTTTGCACACCCCTTCCCTTCAGGATATGTCCTAATTATAGAGGAGATCTTGCTGATTTCATAGTCACATCTTCTACCGTGTATGTTATATGTATCCCCTTTTAACTTCTTAACCCCCCCCTAATCACACCCGGCATCATGCCTTCCTCGGGAATTAGGGCGTGTGAGTGGCGATCCACACACGTGGCTTGCTTGCTTTATTTGTCATAAGTTTGTTAGATGAGATTTCTAAATAAAACATTTTAATCTATTGAGAAGTGGGAGTTTCATGTGGCGATCCACGCGTGGCTTGCATATCACGATTTTTCATAAGTTCTCTAGAGATAGATTTAAAATGAGATAACAAAAAATTTGGATTGGAAGTGGTATGGTCTAGTGAGTATGCGATTCTAAGAATTCATTTCTCTTTGTTAAAATTGTGGTCATTGCTTAGACATCACCTCAGTACAACTTCCATGAAGTCCTTCTTGCGATAGTGATGTGGTCTAGTAAGGTCCAATCATTAATTTCATTTGTCATAAGGTTAAGTTGACATGGATTTAAATTAAGCGACTAAAGGTTTATTTTAGTGCGGTGAGGGGTTCACGTGTAGCGTCCACGCGTGGCTTGCATGTGGGATTCCTTGGGCGATTGGAGGTTTCAATTAATATTGTTTTATCAAAGGTTAAAATATTATTGTTATGAATTATGTGCGATCGTATGCTTATGTGTTTACATTACTTTTCGGATATGTCTCTACACAGATTATCAACATGCTCGCACAAAATCCCTTATCCGGTCCGAATTTTATCGAGTGGAAGCGAAACATGGAATATGTTCTTATCATTTGAAGAACACATGTTTGTTCTCACTACTCCCAAACCCGATGCCCTTCTTGTGCGTCGACTAATGAGCGTGCGAGTCGAGCGGACTTTGGCATAAGTCGAACAATATGGACAAGTGCTATATGATGACTACGATGTCCAAAGGCTTGCATTGCAACATCGGTCGATGGTGAGACCTTGACGAAATATGGTCAAGTCTCGAGAGTAAGTTTGGGCGATCGGATCGAACGATCGCTTCCACACAATGAGAGAGTCTTAGCGTGTAAGATGGAAGAAGGAAGTTCGGTCCATGAACATGTCTCCCATGACTCGTCTCATGGATAGTCTTGATCGGTTGGGAGGAGGTATTGACGGTGAAGCCAAGGTCGATATCATCCTCAACACTGCTTGCCCAAGTCTTTGAGAATTTTCGGCGTGAGCGCGATCATGAGCAAGACCGGTATACACTTAGTCCGTTGCTTAATGATCTCGTAGGCTGCGGAGGAGTCATGGGCAAAGGAGCACATGCTCTTGCTAGCACATCTAGGGGCCCAAATTTTCCGTTGACAAATGGAAAAGAAAAGGGGCACCAAAGGTGGTAGAAGCAAGGAACTAGTGGGAGTAATGGGGCGAGAACATATCGCCACGGAGGCTTGAATAAGCCAAATGAGAGGCGGTGCTTCAAGTCTTGCAAGGCGGGCATTGGGCATGAGTGCCCTATGCTCGAGGCTCAGGTATGCCATTTGCCTTAGTGCGGAAACATGTTTAGCGACTTGTTCTACTCATTCATGGGTAGTAGATACTGGTCTGTTGATCATGTTTGTTACACCTTGCGAGGGTTCCTGCAGACAAGGGAGGCGTGTGATGGCGAGATAACGATCTCCATGGGCAGCGGTGAAAGTCGAGGCCGTTGCGATCGGAGATATTACTTTATGTTTTG
This sequence comes from Salvia rosmarinus, assembly GCA_036937905.1. Taxonomy (NCBI): domain Eukaryota; kingdom Viridiplantae; phylum Streptophyta; class Magnoliopsida; order Lamiales; family Lamiaceae; genus Salvia; species Salvia rosmarinus. The sequence goes on along the minus strand of CM072820.1, from coordinate 31,488,513 downwards.
ATAGGATAATTTTAGTTTTGAAAGGCGTTTTATATCTGGGAGTTTGGTGAAACCTTGTTCGGTTTGAAACTATTTATTAATGGATATTCGATTATTTTTGATAGTGGTGTTTCTATCATAAGAAATGACGAAGTTATCGTGGTGGCACTTTATATAATTTGCTTTATACTATTTACGCCAAACATAATACCTATAACTATGTTGCATCTTCTTCAAACCTTAAAAGAAAGTTTTCTTAGCAAGATGACACCACATTTCTACGGCATCTTAGATTATGTCACATCAATCTAAATAGGATCCAAAGACCGACTAAGAATGGGCGTTTGGTGATCTCACGGTTACTCGTTCCCGATCTGCGAATCTTGTATAGAAGGAAAGATGTCGACGGACCCTTCAAAGCGAAGGGTTATAGAGCCAAAAAGTGTTGGAGCTAGTCCATTCGACTGTGTGGACATATGTCAACACAAGCTCGTGGAGGGTGCAGTATTTTGTCACTTTCATTGATGATTACTCAAGATGCGGATACATATACCGCTTCACCGCAAGTCCGAATGCTTTGAGAAATTCAAAGAGTTTAAGGCGGAAGTGGAGCGAAGCTTGGTAAAAGTATCAAGTCATCATGTGATCGATCGCGGTGGTGAATACCTCGATAATGAGTTTATGGACTACTTAGTGCGGTGTGGGATTACCTCCGACTCACTACACCGGCACACCACAACAAAATGGTGTGTCGAGGCGAAGAAATATGACTCTTTTAGAAATGGTTAGATCAATGATGAGTTATGCAACATTGCCTATTTCGTTACGGGGTATGCCTTAGAAAGCGACGACATACTTGCTAAATCTAGTACCATCAAAGTCGATCGAAAAGACCCTTTCGAGTTGTGGTTTGGCGCAAGCTTAGTTTAAGCCACATAAGGATATGGGCGATCCGGCACATGTCTTTGAACAAGAAAGGCGACAAGTTGGAGGCTAGATCCGGCGCAATTAAGTCGTTTATTGGCTATCTAGAGGAGCGAAGGTGGTTATTTCTATAGTCCTAAGGATCGGAAGGTCATTATTAGCACTAATGCCCGATTCTTAGAAGATGATTATATGAAAACCATAAATCAAAGTTGAAATCATTCTTGAGAATTAGAAGATGATCGTATTCCACCACCGATTAAGCGAAAGTGCGAGATGTCGGTGTCTAGTGGGAGGAATCGACACGAGATACTTCAAGAAATTGAAGTGGGTCGAGTTCCCTTTGGAGATACCGGCCGTAAAGTGGCTCCTATCCGACAAGTTGTGCAAGATATAGAACCACAGTTATTACCCCCGTTGCCATTGTGCCGATGGCGCCTCGTCGTAGTGGGAGGTTGTCGTCAACCCAAGCGATTTATGTTCGTGGGTGAATCTTGGTTTAATCCCGTGAAGCGAGCGAGCAATAATCGACCCATGGACATACAAATGAGGCGATCTGAAGACAATCGATGCAAGATCATGGCACACCGCTATGGACTTAGAAATTGAGTCCATAACAGCTATGGATGTATACGAAAAGACACCTCTACCAGATGGCAAGGAAGCCATAGGTAGTAAGTGGGTATACAAGAGGAAGAGAGATTCAGATGGAGAGGTTTCGGCTTTTAAAGCCAGGCTTGTGGCGAAAGGGTACACTCAGATTGAGGGCATCGATTTCTATGAGACCTTTTCGCCTATAGCAATGCTCAAGTCCATCAGAATTCTTCTGGCCATAGCAGCCCACTTAAACCTTGAGGTTTGGCAAATGGATGTGAAAACCGCTTTCCTAAACGGTTACCTTGAAGAAGGTAGAGACATCTATATGCAGCAACCCGAAGGTTATGTGGTGAAGGGTGAAGAGCATCTAGTATGGAAGCTTAAGAAGTTCATTTATGGACTTAAGCAAGCTTCACGATCCTGGAACTTACGCTTTGACGAGGTGGTAAAGTCCTATGGATTTACCCAGTTGCCTAGCGAAAGTTGTGTGTATCGTTTAGATGTCAACGGTGATGTGGTATTTCTTGCACTTTATGTAGATGACATCCTTCTACTTAGCAACAATGTGAAGTTGTTATCGGGGCGTAAAGAGTTGGTTATCCGATCGGTTTCAAATGAAAGACTTAGGAGATGCGGTGTACATTCTTGGGATCAAGGTTTACCGAGAACGCAAGAGGAAAATGTTGAGCTTATCTCAGGCGTCTTACATTGATACTGTGATTACTCCTTTTTGTATGCAGACCGCCAAGAAAGGATTGCTACCTTTCAGACATGACGTTCATTTATCTAAGGGCGATCACCTATGACGCAAAGGAGATAGAGGAAATGAGACAAGTTCCTTACGCTTCCGCCGTAGGAAGTCTCATGTCGCAATCTATGCTGCGAGACCCGATATCTGCTATGCGGTAGGCATAGTAGCTAGATATCAGTCTAACCCTGGACAAGCTCATTGGACTGCGGTAAAGCATATACTCAAGTATCTGAAAAGGACTCGAGATTATAGGCTGGTTTACCAAGCAGATAGTCTAATGCCTTTGGGTTATTCGGACTCGGATTTCCAAGCTGACCGTGATAAGAAGAAGTCTAACCTCGGGCTATGTGTTTACTTTGGGAGGAGGCCGTATCTGGCGGAGTGCAAAGCGGCGATGCATTGCGAGACTCCACCATGGAAGCCAAATATGTAGCAGCTTGGAGGCTGCTAAAGAGGTCTGTATGGTTCAAGAACTACCTCATGGATCTAGATGTGGTACTGGTTTGCCCAAGAGTATCATAGTTCTTGTGATAACTCGGTGCGATGTGGCAAACTCGAAGGAACCACGGACCCACAAGGCAACGAAACACATAGAGAGAAAGTACCATGTCATACGAGAAATCGTTAGGCGAGGGGATGTGCTGATTGAGAAGATTGGTGCTGCGGATAACCTAGGCTGATCCATTCACGAAGAGCACATCGCAAAAGTCTACGAAGAGCATATTTGAAGACTTGGATTCCATGAAGATGGCACCCACTTAGAAAGGAAACTTTTGTATAAGTGGGAAAAGCAAAGTGATGGTGTTGTTTGTAATAGCTAGTAGAGAGACACATTGTATACTAAAGTTTTGCTTTAGTATAAGTGGGAGATTGTAGGATTTGTATCTTGGGCGGTTTTGGTTGAGCTTGTATACAATGTTTCCTGTTACCACTATTACAATCTCCTATCTGAATTGTTTACTTGATTGCATATGTATGTCCTTTTATCTCATATATAAGTTAGATCATACAGTGTGTTGTAGATCACAGAAGTTCGTATGATTGGTCAAGCTTAATGAGATATAAATAGTATCACAGCTGAGACAACTTGAGGACGAGTTGTCGGTATAGCTGCTGGTGTAGATAAGAAGTGACTTGACTTGGTTGCTTATCTATCTTTGATGCGTCTCGGCGTATTGATGGATCACGATGAGATGAGTTCTTCTATCGACCGTCATGAAGAACCTAGATCTCGGAGACTTACGTTGATCTAAATCTCGATAAGGTATTAGGTGAGTATGAGTTGCGACCATCACTTTGACTTGCTATGGGTGAGGTTACATGAGATAACCAAGATCTCTGCATCTTGGGTGGTGGCGATCTTTCGTATGTCATGCTAGTTACACGTGTCGAGTCACCGCATCCGTTTAGGATGATGGCGTCCCTTAAGGAGCTCAAAGGTTTATTGTACTAAACCTGCGGTTGAGTTATCTCAAGTACAATAATAAGGTTGAGTGGTACTACTTAAGAAATTAAAGATATTAATTATTTTAAGCGATCGAGCAGCGTAAATAATTAATGGACGTCTGATATCTTAAATACGGGGATTCGTAAAGTCTAAGTGCAAGCCCGACTCAACTTTGATAATAAAGGGGTAAGTCAGCATTTATTCTCTAGTGGCATGAATAAATGTTTATGAATTAATTTATGTTCTGGGCTGAATATAAGATAATTAATTTATTTGAGGCCCATCTTTATTCCTTGCATTTGATCCAGGCTGGCCCATCCAAGCTGTAGCTAGGGTGAAAATCGCCCACCTCTCTCGATCCTCTTGGGACTCGATTTGATCCTCTCATCACAAAGGATATTATTATATTTATTAGATATGCATAGATCCTATCTAGATAGGATTTGGGAGTGCATTATAAATATAAGGTGAGAGAGAAAATCAATGCTAATCCTCATTCCATTATTTTGAGAATTACCATATACTTGTGGTGAGAATTTTCGAAAATTTGAGAGAAAGAAAGAGGGTGATTTTCTATAGCATTCTCCATAGGCATCACACTCGACATTGGAGATTAGGCATGTAATATCGGAGGTATGCCTTGGCTTCGCCTTAATAACAGATGCTAATAATAATAATATTATTTTCTAAGGAAATATTTTCGTTTAAAATCAATTAGGAGCTCGAATCATTTCTCATTAGCATGCATTATCATGGTTTGAGAAGAATTTTGAACTACTAATTTCTCTAATTGATTAATTGAATTAGATGTCAATATGTAACTTTATAATAATAGATAAAACGAATATAGCCACAGAAGCTACTACATAACTATATATGGAAGTGTTTATAGTTGTAGAAGCTATTACTTATTAATTAGAAAGACAAGATAATATAATTGAGTGCTTTGCACGTATACAAAATGGATTCTTTGTATTTGATTTCTAAAGTGTTGCCTTTCTACGTGTCATGGTTTATACTATACATATTAGCTAATGACCAATTGGAATAATTTACTAGAAATCCAATTATTCTTAATCATATTAAGAAATATACATGTGCTCTTACTTGACAAAGTGAAATTGATATAAGTATATATATATATATATAAAAGATAAATATGATTCATGATATAAAAATATATATGTATATATAAATATATATATATTTATATATATATATAAAGGTGTGTGCATGAAATATGAGTGATATGAGTAGTGTGTGTGCGTGGGTGCATATTAGACCATGAGGTCTTCTAATCGATGGAGCATTAGACAAGTGTAATGACATGCAATTTTTAGCCAACACATTAAGTGAAACAAATACTTTCTCTTACTATCTTTTCTTTCCATATTGTACAGCCACCGATCTCATTTCTCTCTCTCCCATTACCTTTCTTTTTCTTCATTTCTACTTAGCCTTCGGCATCCAACCCAAGCAAAACAAGAAGATGATCAAGCTTCCACTTTTCCCTACTAGAGCAGCCGAGAGTTTAGGACATGGCATGATAAGATCACTCTCAAACTCCCATCTCTCTCACGTTTCTCCTCGGCGATCTCTTTTCTCGTCTAAAGTGGACTGCTTAAATCCCTTAAAGGTAAGGTTCCTCCACTTCTCCCATTTTCAAGCTTGGAAGCTTACCGTCACATGCTCCCTTTATATGACCTCTCGAGCCCTTAGCTCAAGTGGACACCAAGCTCAAACCCGATCTACTAGTTTCGTCAATTCTTAGCCTCTCTCTCCAGTTATTCCTAATTCGGTCCTACGGTGACATTTACACCTTTGATCATTGAAAATATTTTACATGCATGTATTAATATGATAGGATGTGTTGGGTTTATGCGTATATGTGGTGCATATTATCGAATTGAGTAGAGTTCGTGAAGTTGATGCATTGCATGTTAGTCTTGTGACGTGGGAGTGTGAAATTGATGAGCTTGGATGTGATTTGGGGTGATAAGTTCACCATTTCGTATGTTGTACTGGTGCACATAAAGTGTTTGACAAAATGCATGAAAGAAATTTAGCAAACTATGAACTTGTATAAAAAAATTGGGAGTTTGGTGTGAAAACAGTAACTTCGTAAATTTATTTGACTAAGTTACTGTGGTCCGATGAATGTGAAATTAAGCTATGTTCAACTTAAATGTGTATAGTAATTATCTACCAAATTTCAAGTCAATCTGATATGTTTTACTATTTAAATTGTATTTTCCAAAAACACTGAACCAAAACTGTTAAATTACCCTGTTCATCACCCACGGTTTGTAGCTTTCGTTTTGAGTTTGGCTAAATGGAAAACTATGAAATTTGGTAAAAACATAATTTAGTATGTCGAGAATCTTTCTGTAATTTTCCAGATTTTTATAAAAATGTTTACTATTTATTATGGAATTTATAAATAAACTTCACAACATTGTCTTGACAGGGATAGCTTATCGTAAAATATTTTTAGCACCCAACCTATTGCACATAATTGAGTGAGGCTTTTTCTGAATTAAACTACACTCAAATGGCTTTTCAATGTGATGGGTTTCATTTTCAGATTCTTTATAATAAGCTCTCAGTGAATTTTTAAAGTTAACACATTACAGTAAGTCTTTTTGTCAAAACTGCTAAGCCTAATTCATATTTTAATAAACTATTCAAGTCCAACTTTTGCGAGAGAGGTATGAGCCGTTTGTAGTTTGAATTTCACTTTGGTTTCTTCATAAAATATGTTCCTTCCCATGCCTAGATAGGATCTGGAAAGTTTGATCTCAATACAAGTCCTTTAGGTATGCTTTTCGTTCACCCAAAATCACTTACCTGAAACTATTCGTTTTCAACCAGTCAACTTTGAGCTCCTGCATCTCTTGATGCATCGGGTATCTTTTGAGTCTTTCTTAATAAAACGTGTAGTCCTTGTTACAAGGGTTCTAGAATGGGGTCTCTCTCCCATTTTTGCATTGTGAGTCAAAAGTTACGAGCCTCGTAAAATGGCTCGTCGTTAAGCCAAATCTGAAAATCATGAAAAATATTCTAAGTATAGAAGTCAGTTCAAGCGGCCCACTTTGAGACCTCATATCTCCAGAACCATAACTGATTTGAACCCAATTCGTTCTTAAAACTTGTAGTATATGTTTAGAGGTTTCCAGAATGTGTCTTTTTGTGACCATATGTATTTTGAGTCGAGAGTTATGAATCGTCAAAGTATGTCACTTGAACAGTTTTGCTAAAAGTTATATATCACAAATTTGGCTAAGTGTTGGAATCATGTCTTATATGACTGACATGTCATCAAATAATGCATTCAAACATATTATATTACGAGCATGTTAGAGCATTAATAAGACTCATGAAATATGATAAACCAACACAACTTGTTATTCTTACATAACCATGTCTTAACCGAAAAGCATGTAACTACGTGATTACTTGGCTGCATCTCTTATCATGACATGTACTAAAATAGAATATGACTACTAAGACCCGACAAATATTTTAACTCTAGATCCTAAATTTGGGAATAAATAAGTTTGAGCTTCGGGTATGGATTCTGAGAAATCATTATGAAATAATCATGCCTAAGAATTAGACTCATCTTGTAGGACTGGTTAAGGTTCATCCAAGGACAACCAGTGTATATGTACGAGTAAGATGGGCTATTGGTACCACTTCGGTGACAGGTGGGATCTATTTTCTGCAATGTATTTCGGGTTATTAAGCCCCAAGATATTTATTGAAATTGAGAATTGCATGCTGTTTTTATGCTCATTACTTGGTGCTGACCTTGGAGCGGTTAAACCGCTACGGCTTCGGCCGGGAGTAGTTAACGATCGTGCCTCGAGCTAAGTACTGGCTGAGGTAGTGTACACGGAAGTCCGGGCTTGGTGAACTTGGCCAAGTTCCCTAGTCTTGGCGAAGGCGGCCATTAGTGGAACGTTGTTTCCCCCTATGGTCTAATAGGTAGCATAGATGTGATGAGCAAGGAAGTATATCGCGATACGAGCTCTGCTCGGAGAAAACTATGTTTTGCATATATAGGGATAAATTATTTTACTTTTAAAACCTCCCTATGATATGTGGTTTAGCATGCATTTTTCTCAACTGCTTATGAACTTTTCTTTATTAAAATGGGGTACTAGATTCCACTAAGTACGCTAGTACTCAGCCCAAAACTCTTTTCAAATGTTTTCAGGTTGATGAGCTAGCATGGCCGAGCGAGACGACTATGGCACCTGGGCATTGATTGGTCAAGCCATCCAAAACTACTGGTAGTCTAGTTTTTAATATCTTCCTGAAGCTATAAACCTGGGTAGTGACAATGTCAAGTGTTTGCTTTCCATTTTCGAGTTGCTTAATCAAAAACGCATAGGCCCCTATATCTGAGATGACATTTGCACCACCCTGTTCTTGTGTTAATATTTTGACTATTTCACTATTTATTCGAATATAATTCCCTTTTAAGTTGTTTATCTAGGATCTCGTCATAAGTTTGATGTTCTAACACATATATGTTATATTACTTCAACATAAATATAATATTATATGTGTGACTATCTTCCTTCGTTTTTCCTTGTCATTTTTTTATCCACTCATAACCCGTGATATCCCTCTGTCTCGACCTCGCTGGTCGGTGGGATATTACAAGGCAACCGGGATACAGTCCAGAAGATCAAAGCACGAGTCTTGATCCATTCATCCCTGACAGATTCACAGGTAAACACGAGAAAACTCCTACGTGTTGCAATTAATTATATAGGTGCATGCTAGGCATATAATCAATGTATGGTGAATTAAACATCCAAGATAGATCCTCGGGAGAGGGTTAAAATCAGATTTCCCTACACTTCGAGGGTCGTATCTCTTATCGGACTTTTCCCCGGCCGCGTTTGGCGCGTCTTGCCGCCATTATTGTTGCCGGTAACAGCCCTGGATGTAGCGCTTCGTGTATTCCTCATCGTTGTGATTGATTCCCTGAGAAAAAGTTGATCAAAAACACATAATTGGATTCCCACAGACGGCGCCAGTGATCGATCTTATTTTCGTAAGGTAATAAATGCATAAGGAACACGAGGAGATAACGTGGTTCGATCTATTGAAATAGATCTACGTCCACAGAGTAAGAGTGTATATTGTATTGAGTATGTAAGGAGCGATTACAAAAAGTGTAGATGATCTCTCTCATCTAATCTAGCCTCTATTTATATATCATCATATTGAGTTTGACTCTAATACAAAGTCTTCTCTCATAAGGATTCTTTTATGTATGCATCTGAATCTTCTACGTCTCTACTTGCGATTTGAGTTGTAGTTGGTCGAGGAGTCTTCTTGGGCCGACTCACATAGGCCGAGCTTAATGTCGGGGCCCATTTATATTGGGCTTGATGTTTGGGCCTAGTAGTTGGGCCGTATCCTATCAATATGATTATGATGGCAGAGCTATAGATCTTTTTTACTTTCAAACATTCCAAAAATCGAATTTAATAAGCTATGTATCTTTTTAGTTTTTAATAAGTCGGCGTTTAGAAAGATGTTGCGAATGTATGTGTATAATATGTACCATCAAAACCTCACTTATTATTTATAAATATATCATTTGTCCGAAGGAATAAATATAATATATGTCAATTCATTGAAAATAACACACGTAAGCTGATTACGTATATCAAACTTGGGCCAAGGTCAGGTCAGCACGGATAACCATAGGTAATAGACCCATGAAACTGGATTTCAAAGTCTATGCTCATAAGCCTACGACCGTAGTCTCTGGCAATGAAAACGACGTCGTACATAATAGTATATAACACATAAGAGGACTCATGTCTCCGGATAGAAGCTGACTCTTATCGATAAGAGCATGGCTCAAGAAAGTCGGCGGGGGTTTCGGAGGATCTGCATGTATCCTATTCCTGAAATGATAGGGATTGCCTTATTCGACACAATCTCCACATCTATAAATACCCTCATCATGAAAGTATCAGATACGTAATCTTAAGCCATCAATAAGCCTTAAGCATAATATATTACTAACTTGAGCGTCATAGTGTCTATTCGGAGGCCTTCATCCGATCCTGTTTTGCAGATTAAGCCTGATCCGTACGTCGTCTGATTGCCCGATACAACATACCGATCTCACGTGCACAACCATTATTCCATTATTATCCCAAGGTACGCCTATTTATATAATTATTTATTAGATCACATATGTCTTGCATGTATCAGGTACGTAATCTTAAGCATTCAATAAGCCTTAAACACAATACATTACTGACTTGGGCTTCGGAGTGTCTACCCGGAGACCACTCTCCGGCTCTGTTTTGCAGTTATCTGATTTACACGTCATCTTGCTATATAAGACGATATTTCGATTCTTCATTTACAATTATTGTTTTTTTATTACCGCAAGAAGGTATACATACTTTTATCATTAATTACTAGATTTATTAAGTTAAATCTATCAATGGGGTATTAACATGATAATTTCTTTTTATATTAATTATTTTTCCATCATAGAGAATATATGATAAAAAGGTGGGGATCACTAAATTATAATTAAAAAATTTCTATTTTTTTATCTCTTTTTTTATGATAAATTTACAAAGAAAGAAAAAGCATCCTCAGTGATATATTATAGTCAAAATAGCCACGATGTTTACAAATTATTTATTTATTTTCTCTCTAGAGATCATCAAATATTTAATCTCATCGTCAACGTCTCGCTAAGCAATCTTTATGAAATGTTATTATATACTTTTCCTGAAATACAAATTTCTGAAAATGCGTAATTAAACTAGAACTTGATATCATAGAGCCATTATTTATTACTTTATGATTGTATTTTAGTTTGTCAACATGCTTTAGTTCAGTTTGCTACGAATATTGGTTTGGACATCTGATTTTCTAGCTTGGCTTTGATTCTTATCGATCGATAATACAATTTCCCTTACAATAAAAATGAGTGTGAAATATTTTAATTAGAAAATGGGACTGAACTAAGAATTCAACTTATTAAATTTGATTCGCATAATTCAGTGAAGTCATAATGGACTCAGTGTGTTTCAAAATTCGAATTGTTTTTTGGCGACGTCGAAGGTTTGAGCTGAAATTCAGACATTATTCGTATTTATTTGCACAAAAACTCATGTATATCCGACCGTATGATATAAATGGATAAAAGTATCATTTATTTATAATAAAAGTATAATTTACATTAAGACAGCCCATGATCCACATTACCGAAAGACCATTGACCATCGCACATGGTGGCAGTCTTAAGTGACTGGACAAAAAAAATTATTATTTATTTTTTATACTGTAATTTGAAAATATCTTTGATATTGAAAAAATTATTTATACTAAAAAAATTATCATTTTCTAGGAGACTATCTCATTTATTTATTATTTTTTGGGCTGCAGAAATTGGGCTGAAAACAACAAATTAAAGTATTTGGGCTTGAAAATGAATCGACAGACTGGACAAGAGAGAATTTCAACACTGGACTCATTCTCTCTCTCACACACACACACACACACACACAGACTCGCATGAAGTCTCCTTCATCCACTCTACTCTGATTGCGTTTACAAGCGAAATAGATAAGTTGGTTGATTAATCGCAGCAACGGCAAAGCAAGGAGAGAGATGGTGGGACCAGCTAGGCCATTGTTCGTGTTGTTTGGCATCTATAGTTCAATTGAGCTTCAGCAATGGCGGTTGGGGTGCCATCCTCTCCGATATCTACGCCCGTAAAGTATGTCGGTTTTTTCTCCTTCTTTTCTCCTTAACTCGCCTCTTTCTGGAGGGCACGTGCGAAAGCACAATACGTCATAGTTGTTTGACAATGCATTTTGGTAGTTGTGATTTGTTATTTTGCATTTTGTTATGAGCAATCTATGAACATCGCAGCTGAAATTTAAATTTTGTTCTATGTTGTTGTAAACGAGATTGTGGCACTTATCTAATTGTCATGGTTTATAATTTGTATGAAATTAGGGAGCATAGCTAATTTTTATCAACCTTCTCGTTGAAAATATACAGGTTTAAGTATTACATTTTGGATAACTGTGAAGGGGATTCAACAACTGATTCCTCAAATCACATTGCCTATCTAATCGAAGATTCCACCAAATTGATTGTCCTTGTCAATATCCTTAATAATTGGAACTAAGAGAGTGTTTACAAGCATATGTTGTTAAGGGAAAACACGAAATGGTGTAGTATTTGCAATGTTATTATTAAGTATGAATATCTATTTGACAGCAATATTTGGAGGGGGGAGATAATAATCAATTACTCAAGCTTTTGGAAAATAAAGATTTTTACACTTTTTTTTTTGGTCTCCCTGTTGGTAGTGTAGTTTCAGTAGCACAGAGTTAAGCAATAGTTCTTCCACCAAAACTGAATTTGCATACAGTTCTTCTATCATGCCATTTCCCTAACCATGGAAGGAATATACCTCTTATATTTTTGCCCCAAAAGTAATATGATTCGAGCATGTTGGTATCAAAACTGTTCATGCCAAAATGTCAAGTCTTGTGCTAGATGTTTCAACTTTCATGTATGGTGCTTGAAATGGAACCAATTTCCAAAACTTATGATGGTGCTTAAAGAATTTCAGCCTTGGGGCTTGCACAATGAAAAACTATAATCCAGCTTTAAAAAGACTATATCTAATTTAAATGTACATCCTGGCACTATGTCTACGTTATGTGTATCCAAGTGTATAATTTTTTTATTCAGGACTCTGTGATAACTGAGAATCATTCGACTTGTAATGACATTTTGAATAGTCTATTCTTTTGTTTTTTTAGTTTACAAGTTGCTCTTTTCATTTATCTATTCTCCTATTGAATCAATATGAAGGATCTTAATTAGCATGAATACTTTTCATGTAGAAAGGAAGTCTTTCTCAAGAGATGAGGCTGCTTAATTTTTTGTGGCACTAGGATCAAATTATACTTTTTATACGTAAACCTGCTCCACTTTTGAAGGGTGACTTAATTGATTCAAAATATCAATGGCAGTGACGAGCCTGCTTTAAGAACATGAAGTTGCAACAAAAAATTTATTTACTAAAAAATCAACCATGAGATTTCCATCTTATGTAGTATTGGTCTGCTTTTGATCTATATTCTTGTTATGCCCATGATCTCATCTTTGGTAGGCCTATGTTTCTATTGAGATTCTTGCTCTTCGGTTGTTGATCTTTCTCCAATTCTGTTAAGTCTTTTAGCTGTCTCTTCCTTTTCTTGCTCCATTTAGATTTCCTGTCATGAAGTATGTTATGTGGTGAGGGGTATTTTACTAGTTCAATTTCATCTCCACAGTTGGAATCAAGTTGTATTTTTCTAATATTTAACAAGCATAATTGAGATTATAGTATTTTACGGCATAATTGTCTTCTTCATTGATTACATTGTAATTCCACCTTTGGCTATTTGCCTAATCATCTTATTGTAGGCTGATATAATTACCAGAGGTTATTATGGTTGGAATTCAAGACGAGCTCTCCAAATCCTCGATCAAGTTTTCCCAAAGGTAGGACGGGTTTGCTATTATAGAATCGTGGAGTATGTTAAGTTATTGTTTTTGCATGAATTATGTTAAATTCTATGGACAACACCAGGTATGTTAACTATATGACTACAATTAAAAAGTAGTAAGTAGCGATGTGAAACTAACTGAAACAGTTAACTTGGTGGCATAGTAATTCATGCCTTATTTGAGCCATTCACTTGCCAGTGAAGATCCAAATATGTTACAAAGATAAAGAGAATCTTGTTACTCACTGTTATGGTGCTATTCTTCACAAGTCATGAGTTCTGTAGATAGGGGAAGGCCAATTCATTTAGAAGTTGTATGATGAGATGACATCAGATATATTAGAAAACTGCGTCTCCGATCCTAGAATGATGATTATGCCATTTCAGGATGCTGAAATTCAGCCGTCGTTGGTGATTGTGTATTTTGGTGGCAATGATTCCATGGGACCTCATTCGTCCGGACAAGGTCCTCATGTCCCTCTTCCAGAATATATTGAGAACATGAAGAAAATCGGAACCCATATAAAGGTAACTTCTCAAGTTTTAAATCAGTGCATTACATTTTTGAACAGTTCTCTTGATTATAATAATAGATGTTTTGGTTTTATAGTGAATTTATCAATACCAAAATTAGCAGAACCTTTCATATACCTACACTGCTTTTGACTCCAGAAACTATCGGACAAAACTCGTGTGATATTTCTTAGTTGCCCTCCTGTCAATGAAGCCAAGATTCATAACAACAGGTACAACTGGTGTTGCTTAGCTCGAACTTATTAGCATTAAAATGATATTCTACAAATACAAACTGCGTTTTCATCCCCTTCCATTTTGAGGACGCTTCTTTGGCATTTCCTCCCCATACCAGTTCATTTTTCAGTGAGCTAGTGTTATGATGTGGATATCCCACATCGACTAAACATCAAGTGTGGAGTGGTATATAAGTGAGTGTCAATCCTTTCCCTATAACCATGGTTTTGGGAGAGTTAGGCTCCTTGCTTGTATCCTAACAATGGTCCGACCTGCCGGATCGCACGTCTGCGGAAGGGCGACCGTTGATCGGCCGAAACCGGGTGGCCCGAAATAGTTCTCGGTGGGCCCAGGACTGGTATCACAGCGAATGGAGTCGTGGGTGGGCCAGCAACCTGGGTGGGCCCCACCGCGGACCCAGCCGTGGGTGGGGAGGACTTCCGGAGTTGGCCGTCCGTGGACGTACGGTTTCGAAGGGGAAGGTATTGTTATGATGTGGATATCCCACATCGACTAAACATGCAAGTGTGGAGTGGTATATAAGTGAGTGTCAATCCTTTCCCTATAACCATGGTTTTGGGGAGAGTTAGGGCTCCTTGCTTGTATCCCTAACAGCTAGTCCGGACAAATGAGCTATCTCGAACATATTCTGAAGCTTGTATAGAGTTGTGCAAGGAGTTGGGTGTGAAGGCGATCGATCTATATACTGCATTCCAGAAACGAGAAGATTGGCTAGATGCTTGCTTCATAAAGTGACTACAATTTATCAACCCTATGTAAGTTCAAATATTCATGGAGAAAAACTCTCTTATCTTACGCACAATTTTAAATTTTTGCGCAGGGATGGAGTCCACTTGTCCGCAGAGGGCAGTAAGATAGTTGCGGAGGAGATACTCAAGGTTCTAAAGGAAGCCGAGTGGGAGCCTAGTTTACATTGGAGATCAATGGCTAGTGAGTTTCCGGAGGACTCGCCTGACGATCTCGTTGCTTCTGATGGAAAAAGAACCTTGAATCCCTCGGAATGGACTTACCACAGAGAAATCCAATGGGAGTAAGCCTTGGTCACACTGCTTGGAACATTGTTGTGTGTGTCCAAATATATATGCATTAACAAACAAGATGAAGGTAAGTGGTGCCCCTCATTGTGATGGAGAATTATAGTATTAATTCTTTGAGGTTGAAACACTCCTTTTACTGCATCTGATTAATGTGTTTAATGGGTTAAATGTTCTGTTCCTAGATGTATTAGAGAGAGAGAGAGAGAGAGAGAGAGAGAGAGAGAGAAGTCCAACTCAGCGCCTGCATTTTGTTATTTTTTTAGTGATTGGATATATCCACCACAACCACGTGAGTGTGTACAAGATAGAGGTGTCAAATAGATTCGAACTCATAACCTTCTAAATATAACCATTACTCTGTATACTAGGTATCACATTCAGGGTTGCATTTAATTGGGTAAAAATTCCAATTTTTTCATTGGTTAAATGAGGTTGTTTAGGAAATGTTGTAATTGTAAAAAATAAAAGTTAAAACTAAATAATTAATTAAAAATCAAAAGGTGATGTTGTAATTGTAAAGTTTTAAAATTGGATTTTAGTCACAAGATAAGGTAAAATATCTTAAAACTGCTGATATAAACCAAAATTAAATGTATCCAATAATGCTTATATTTTTTATTGGTTGCCAAAACTAATATTGGAATGCAATTCCAGTCCTATAATTCAATTCATATTTAAAGTAACTCAAATTAATTATTATGTATGAAGTAAACTCGTTAACCATGAGACCCATTTAACTTTCTAAGTTTGTAAGAAAAGAGAATAATAGAAAAGGAGGCCCATTATCTTCAGCAATTAGTCATGAAAACCTATTCGAGCGGGAAAAAATTGAAAACCTGTAAATGTACTATTGACACTTTCCTTACAATAAATAACAGGGTTATTATTCACATATAGCCAACATTTGTCTTTATAGTTACTTTATGGTCCATGCTTTGCAAATTACAATATACCACAATCTTTGTTCGCTAATACATTTATGGCGCGCGAATTTTCTCCCATTTTAAGGTGCAATTCTGGCCACACTGATGATCAGATGATGATGGGGAGAGCATAGAATATATTAAGCTTTGGTTCGTAGTGTTTGGTAACTTATTTAGATATAATTTTGGCGATAAAAAACATAGCCACGGACGGCGTAATAAACTTTTAGACCCAATTCTGGTCAATTTATGCTGTGGTTTGACGGCTAAGACCAATCAAAACGATGAACACGATATGAGGTTTCTAATATATTCTTTTATCTCAAATTTTATCGACAAGTTGGTGATCAATCAAGACGTTCTTTGGACCTAAGGTTTGTTATAAGTAAAATCCAATTTGCGATTTATATAAAAAGAAAATCATAAAATCACATCTTTTTTACTCAATTGGTGTTATGTAACAAAATTAATCATCCACGTGAGAATCCATTAGTCCTAATCACACTCCGTTAACGGTATAATCTCGGAAGAGCATGCGTAGTATGAAGGTAATCCCCGGATCAAGGGACTACCATATCCTGCCGACGATCGAGTTCAGAGCTTGTTGGCGAGGGCATGGTATCGAGGGACGAGGAGGTCCAAATAGCAAGAAGTTTAAAGATCGCCGACTACGCCCCGAATACATGCGTATGTATGAGATCGTTAGCAAACGACGATGCCCCGCCCCAGCAGCGCCTACGCCGGGCGACGCCGATCCCATAATTGAAGAGCTCAAGAGGAGGCGGCTACATACGATCACGCCAAGTGCTTTGCCTAATGGGTCCACCGATGAGGCGCGATGAGGACAGCCGCCGGCAGTTCGGAGGGCGATGCGGGCAAAGAAATCGACGGAAGGCTAGAGCTCTGGGACGCAGGGCATCGTCCCGGTCCGACGTCAGCTCACGGGTCGAGGTGTGGCCTCGGGTGTGATCGCATTCCCTGTGCCGTAATCCGCCCGCCGGGTCGACTACTCCCGAGCAGGTGGACCGTAAATATTAATGGAACAAAAGTCCAATATTAATGTCAATATATAATTTTTAAAATGCAAGCCAGAAAGGTACTATACCGGCAAAGATTAGGCCATATGTGAATAATAACTCTAAACAATATATATCTATATTTTATTTCTTGAACCAATTCCTCCGACATCAAGTTTATCCAGCACCGAATATGATGCTAACGGAGGCTCGATGTCAATGTAGACCCGATGTACATTCTTGTTACCCACCACGGCTTGTATTGTAATGGCATCCCGTGAGGCATGATCTGGTACTGGTCGCTTTGGAGAACACGATGTTTTCTCCATCCCGAGTCGCTGTTTTGCTCCTGGGTCGGCCTCCAGAGCTTCATTTCTAAGCGATGACCTCGCTGCACTAACCGGCAGTCCGTTATAGCGTAAACCTCGCTCCATTGCATTGGGACCTTCGTCCCCGCCATCTTCGTGTCGGGTTACCGCTGAGGTCGGTCCGCGCTATTACCACCTCCATTTTCCTCCGCGCTTTTTATTTCCACCCCGGGTCGGCCGATGTATTTCTTCGGCCTTCCTGACGAGCTCGCCAACTGTGAGCTCAAGGACTTGCAATCTTCTCAGATCGTGACCGCACTCGTGGTAGTCACAATACTTTCCCGCTGACTTTTTTTCGATCCTCCTTTCATGGAGGAGGTTTTTGAAAGAGCTCGTGTGAAGCTCAAATATTTCCATACTGGATTTAAATAGAGAGCTCGTTATTACTGAGTTCGCCGAGGTCCCACTGATTCTATCGCCCTTTTTATTCTTCGAACGCACTTTGCTGCTCAAACCTCGCCCCGATCCTCCGGCTTCCTTCTCTCAAATCCGCTGCTCATCCCAGATCTCTCTCTTCTTCGGTCCGACTCATCCCTTGAAAAGTTGTCAACCAAAGTCCAAAGACGACTAGTCGCCTTCGGTCGCTCACGGGTGATCTCTTTATTCGTAGCTCCGTGTCGGATCCCGTTTTGAATGCATTGATGATGTAGAGATCGTTACTCTCATCTATTTTAAGGATTCCATGATGAATGGAGACGAAATTCGACATTGTTTCGCCCCGCCTTGGCGGATTGTAAGCGCATCGGATGAAGGTTGTCGAGGCGGCATCTTCCGTAAAACGCTATTTGAACCGATCCATGAGGTCTTTGAAGCAATGGATGTCTGCTCGCGGCGAGGTGAACCAACGCCGAGCGCTGGAGATCGAGACTCGGAAAGACTACACACATATGGAAATCTTCCATCCTTGGTTTGCCATATTGGTGGTATAGGCAAACAGGAAGTCGGGCGATCTCCAGGCCATCGTGATGCAGCAATATTCGAACCCGTATCGCTGTGGCAAGGTGTATCCAATCTCCTTGAAAAGAGAGATAATTCGTCCGTGTCGGCCGAATCCGGGAGCTCGCTACCATCCCTCTCTCGGGAGTGGAGATCGATAACGGCGTCTGTCGCCTCTTCGAGGGAGTCTCGACTGCCTTTCCTCCTTCTTTCCCGCCCATCACATGGGTATCACGCCGAGGTGGAGAACGGCTCGCTGGAGGGTACGAGGCGAACGAACCCCTGCATCGGGCGATCATTATGCTGTGGTGAACGCTGATTGTTTCGTAGAGGTAAGCGACCTCGATCGCTCAGAATCACCACTTCGGGCACTCTTGAGGCCCGCCCGCTTGTCCTCCGGTTGAGGAAACTCGAATTGATTGAGGTTGGCGTTGAGGAACTCGGACACCGCCGACCGAGGACTCGTGGGAGCCGCGAACCTCCTGCTCACCGGCCGAGGTCGGCGCCTTCTCTTCGTTGGGCGGCGATCCCCGGGTGTATGGAAGCGAATATATAGAATATAGATCATTTGTCGAAATTAAAGAGGTGGACTATATATCACTATAAGAGGATTTCCAAGAAGCTACCTCTAGAGCCAAGAAAGGTTTCAATCACATGTGAAGAGGGAGTGAGTCAGGTTATCCATTCACTTGCTCAATTTGGAAGTAATTTAGAAAGTGTGAAGGGCAAATTTTTCGTTGTGGCTAACATGTATTGTATACTCGGAGCTATCTATATTAATGTAAATTTTCATCTTAAAAAGAAGGGATAACTATAATTTGTTTACTTAATTTTGATGAGATTTTGAAAAATGTCCTCAATTTTAATTAATATATTAAAACATCTCTAACTTTAACAAAATTTTGAAAAATGTCTCCAACTTTTAGTTAATACATTAAATGTTATCAACTTTGACAATATTTTAGAAAATATTACTATTCAGAGTTTTCCAACGACGGAATAATGAGTCATTTGAACTATAACTCACAAAAGACGGAATGTTGAGTCATTTGAGTTATAATCCGCACAAGAATCCGACGAACTGACTTAGTATTCTGTCGTCAGAAATTTGAATTAGGACACTTTTAAAATATCATTAAAGTTTGGGACAATTAATGTATTAATTAATGTTAGGGATATTTTTCAAAATTTCGTCAAAATTTGAGACATTTTAATGTATTGATTAAAGTTGAGGATATTTTTCAAAATCTCATCAAAATTGAAAACACGAATTATATCCCTAAGGCCTTGTTTGGTAGGCCTGATTAGGCCCGATTAGCCATGTTAAAAAGCACTGTTACGTTTTGTTTCGTAACTCACGGTTGAGGCCGATTTATATCCTATCTCGCGAAATGAGGCTAGCGAGGCTAGCGAGCTCGCTAGGTACCTAGCCGCTAGGTACCTAGCGAGCCTCGCTTCAGTTACTTTTGCCAAAGCTAGCGATCGCTATGTAGATAGCCAGCTCGCTAGCCTCATTTTCAGGTTCTTTTGCCAGGCTAGCGATCACTAGCACCTAGTGATCACTAGCACCTAGCGATCACTAGCATCTAGTGATCACTAGCCTCTTTTTTTTTCGTAATCTATATTTGTAACTAATCTACCAAACAACTATCTATAGTTTTATATCTATACCACTATCAAGGCTACCAAAGATGGCCTAAAAGTTTATTAGTTAACTTTATTAACCATGTGAAGAAGGACAGTGTGCATGTGCATGAGGTCAATCTTAGCCGCCCAGCACATGGGTTTTGGCTGCATACTTTAGATTGGACCAACTTTAGCCGACCATTAGATTCGTGGACGATATTTTGTAGATAAAATAAATGATACAACACAGCCAACAGAGTTTTATACGAACCCAAATTTAGATTGATCTATTTTTCAAATTCTCAAATCAAGAAAAATAGTGTAATATTTCAAAAAAAATATTCTTTATCGAATTTTAGATATTTTTTCTGCAGATTCAAAATTCTTACACAATTTATATATTTAATATTTTTATTATTATTTTATCGAAAAATCAAAAAAACTGAGATTGAAGCTGTCAGATATAAAGAACATTGGGATGCTTATTATAGCAAGGGACAATTGGAATCAATTATTTACAGACTAGTATGCAACCCGTCGAAATTCAACGGGGAATCACTTCATGTTTTAATTTACAAGAATAAATTTTAAAAATAAGTCAATTTTACTTATAATTTTTTTTTTAAAAAGTCAGTATTTTATTTCGAAATGATAGTATTTTGATAATTCATTGGAATAAGTGTTAGAGTACATGTAAGATTATAATTAAAAAAATATGTCAAGAAGTATGCTTGTTCGATTTTTTTTCCTACTTCATTATTTGCAAGAAATCAATAAAAACTAAATTATGTTGATCTTAAAAAGATAATAATAAAAGAATACTCTAAATATAAAAATGATGACTAATATAAATTAAATATTTCTCTAAAATATTAAAAATTAAGTTTTCAATCACCTAACAATCTATCCAAAATTTAATTGTACACCATATTAGTTATTGCATCATGTGCCTAATCATCCTCGTTCCAAATTAAACTTTTCAGACCTTTTTTGCTAGTGATTCGTGAGATTGTAATATACAATTAATCATGACCGAACACAAGTTTCGATAAGTAAAGTCTTGTATCCGTAATAAATTGCTCATGTCTTTTGTATATAGCCATAGCAAAACAAAAAGTTTTTATATTAAAGAGAATATGTCTTGATTTGATATATAAATTGTATTATTTTGAGTTTCGACAAAGAACCACTTTACGTTGTAATTTATAAGTTGAAATTTAAAATAACTTAATATTTGGCTAGGGTTCAGTCCTCCTGGGCTGTTGACCGCAACGAAGCACGACAATGGAGCGAAAACGATGAGTGAAGTCCAGTTACCGAAAATTGTTGATTGTAGTGGAGCAATGAGATGGATTGAAATGATGAGGCGAATGTTCAGCTAATTGTACCCGTCTAAACATACATACTCGGCCCGTCAAAACCCTGACTACAAATGATTTTACTGTTCATTATGGTCTCAAACTCGTATACTGACGTATAATAAAATTTATAATAAATAGTATATATGATAAAAGATTAAAAAAGATTGAGAAAATTCTACGCATGCTTGTTGGTTAATATTAAGACCCATTTTTAATTCATACACCCATACTTATCCTAAATCCGATTAAAAATGAATTTACTACTCGTTCTCGCCTCCTAGATCCATATAGTTTTAATCACTAATTACCTGATCACGTTAAAATTTATAAATATAAATTATTACATTAATTGATTATATGCTTCAACAAAACCTCAAATATTACAATAGTTATGTTTATATACTATCAAATACTAAAATATAAATTGTTACAATAATTGATTATTTATTCCAATAAAAACTGAATATTACAAAGTAAACATGAATAGTTATGCACCAGAATCATTTTACGCATTTTAAATTGAAAATGCAAAGACTTATAATACTTGTGAGGTTAATTTTAAAAAATTAAAGTAAATCATGTACATTTTATCAAACAATATATAAATAGTCGATTGAACAATTTGAAATACTTATTTATATATAAACTTGATTTCGAACTATTCAACATATATTCACAATCTAATATTTTCAAGTTATATGAAACATTTTTTATTTTATTTTTTGAGTTGACTATTGACGATTAATAACAACTTTAACCTTCTTAAATTGATAATATAAAATAACTTTCTTAAACAGACATATTATTCATAATATGTAATGAATATTATTTGTCACTTCTCCATCATCGAAAGTTTATTTTTTAGAAAACTTCACTGGTTGTTAATATAACATTTTAATAGTTTATTTTCACTGCAAAACATGAAAATAATTCGAGCTCAAAAAATAGAATATGTCTGAAATTTATATATTTTAATTAGTAAGCATATAATTTTTCCAATTTTTTTCTAACATAAAACAATGAGTAGATATTGTACTTTATTTTATTTTATTTCATTTTATTTCAATGTAAAATACAATAACATTATATTGTGTTAGAGTTTAGTCGTATATAGTTGCATTAAGAAAATCTGAAATAAATAATGTACATTATATCAAACAATATATAAATAATCTATTGAACAATTTGACATACTTCTTTATATATAAACTTGATTTCGAATATATTCATCATATATTCACATACTAATATTTTCAAGTTATATCAACCATTTTTTATTTTATTTTTGTTCTTTGAGTTGACGATTGACGATAATATTAGCTATTAATCAACTTTAAACCTTCTTAAATTGACAGTCTAAAATTATTTTTGTAAAACATACATTTTATTCGTAATATGTAATGACTATTATTTGTTACTTCTCCACCATCGAAATTTTATTTTTAGAGGATTTCATTGGTTGTAAATATAACATTTTAGTAGTTTCTTTTCATTGCAAAACATGAAAATAATTAAAAGATATTATCCCGATTTTTTTATTTATTGTACTTTATTTTATTTCAATATAAAATACAATAACAATATATTATATTAGAGTTTATAGCTGCATTAAGAATTAATTAAAAGATATCACTACAAAAAACAGGCGAATAGTGACGGAAAATTCGTCGCTAATCATGTCGGATCCGTCGTTAAAATGGATTAGCGACGGATCAGCGACGGAATCAAGGCATCGTTGGGAAGCTGGTTAGCAAACTTTTAACGACGGAATTTAGTTCGTCGCTTATTATTAGCGACAGATTAACGACGGAAATTTCAATCGCTAATCGACAACCTCGCGAACGATCGTCTGATACATATTCCGTCGTTAATACGACTCTAATCTGTCGTTAATAACGACGGATTAACGACGGAATAACAACGTAGCTAAAAAATACCGTCGCAAATCCGTCGTTAATTCGACGACAATCCGTCGTTGATCCGTCGGTATCTAGCGTCGGACAAAGTCCGTCATTAAAATTATGATTTTTTTTAAATTTCACGTAACAAATCAGTCGCTGATCCGTCTCAGTTCCGTCTCTAATCCGTTGTTGGTTATAGTTTGTTCTGTTATTTCACGTTGTAAATCTGTCGCTGATCCGTCGCCGATCCGTCACTAAATGTGCTCAGACTGGACAGTTTCTATTTGTATTTTGGACGGCCGTTTACAACAACAAACATGTTTTCAAACAAACACAATCCAACCAATTCTAAATGATAAACATTATCATTCTAAATCAGGCGACACAATTAAAACCAAACAATTTCACGTCATAATATCAAACAAACCAAACAATTCTAAATCATACGATAAGTTTACAAATAAAATATTTTTGTTTGTTCGTAATACAACCCAAATATGACGAGGGTGGGGGAAACGGGAGCTGATATCACGAGGGTGGAGGGAAACAGGAGATGGCCATGAAGCGCTAAAGGCCTCCCGCCGAGCGCCAAGAATCGAGCCTCGAATCTGTGCTTGCACGTCATCTGCGCTCTCACTCGACTTGCAATCTGCCTCAGATTGCTCACGCCACCATAATCGGCCTCAGTGTTGCGCTACCGAGCTTACCATCTGGATTCCATCTCCAATAGCTGTTGATGATAAGCTGTGGAATCAGCAGGCTGGGCACTCTCCACCGAATGAGACGACACTTCGCTCGCATGTATGTCCGTGATAGAGAACCGCCCAAACATCCTATTATTTTTCTTTGAGGAGCTCCCAAGGACATTTTTGAGAATTTGAGTCCTATCAATTTCTGGTGTCGCCTCATCACTCCCCCCAGATTGGCTCAACTGAGTGACATGTTCCTCAACCTGCCTATGTAATATAATTTCGTACAATTATTATTTAATTAAATGTCCGTTATTACGCTAACGAATATACTTATCGTGATACTCCGAGCTTTCCCGTCTGTATAGCTCCCGTCGTCAATGGCATGATACCTTTGGAATACATCCCATTGGACCTCTGATATGTCTACTCCACGCTCTCTTGTCTATAAATAAGTAAAACAAATTAAATAATTAACAAGTCTCACGATTCTTAAATAAATTTACTATATCTAAAACTTCAAATTAAGTACTTCCAATCTCTCTCGCATACTCGAGTGCAGAGCGTGAGCCACCCCGATGCTTGACTATCCCAGTACCCTCGCCATCTGGCTCGGACATTCTGTTGCTGCGGGCCTTTGCCGCCTTCTCATGGACGTCTGTCCGAGCCCAATATGTCTTCCAATTATCTCAATCTCGCTCAGGGATAAATGGAGATGGGTTGGACAAGTCCTTCTGCCGCTTGATCTTGTGAACAACATCTTTATAGCGTTCGGCGGCCTTTGCACACCAGTAGGAGTAGACCATGGCCTCGTCCATCGTATCATCCCAATAAAAATATTTCTGCAAAAAATATATGATTACAATATGACTGGTGTCAAAGGTCAAAACATAGATGACTTCGTATAAACAACACTAACCTTGAATTCATCGAAATAAATCTGCTTGAACTCTTGAGGCACCAATTTCCAATTGAAGTCGTTGTGATTCATGAATTTACGGAATGACTCCGTAATCACGCGGGCTATATCATTGCTCGGACACAAAATGCTACAATTTACAAGAAATAAAGACATCAAAATGTTATAATTTATTTTAATTGAGACATACAATAGATAACATACTCATTCACAATGGCTATCTTCTTCATCCCCTCTCTCGAGGCACTGTACTACTGCTCGAGGGGGCGGGGCTGTGAGACAGTGCCTCCATGCCTTCTTCGAGCCCGGCAGGTGAGGACGACGGCGTATATGATCCTGGATGCCTCCGACGTGATGACGAGGCACCTCATCCACTGTGAGACATCTGCAAACAAAGGTAAAAAATGCTGTATTAAAATTTCACAAATAATACATATCATAACGTTTTGTGTGCATACTAGAAAATAAAACGTTTCTTGTGAATACTATATAATAAATTAAAACCCTATTTATCGTCGTCGTCATCATCATCATCATCCAATGTATGATTGTCTTCTGACTCTGACAATTCAACTTCATCATCCGCATCATCAGATGTCTCTTCAATGTCTATGAGTGTACCGTCAGGATGAACTAGTGTCATGTCATCATCCACAACGATATTAGTAATCGAACCTAATGCATCCTCTTGAAAATGGGGAGGTACTATCGATGCAGAACTCTCATCTGAGACTTCCACATTAGATCGAGCTTTAATTTTGCATACTTCCCACCACTCTTTCATAGATTATTTTAAACTTGGATATGCACAATAGTATACTTGAATGGCTTGATTGGCGAGGATAAACGGTTCGAACTTGTTATATCTTCGCGTATGATTTACCGAAACCAACTTGTACTCGGAATGAATTGATAACCCCAATCGTAAAGGATCAAACCACTCACATCTAAACAATGTTGTGGTCTTCGTTGGTAGCCCAGGATATTCCAACTCACAAACCTCCAATAATCGCCCATAAAAATCGAGTTCTTGAGTGTATGTACCATAAGTTTCACCTTTAATGCACACTCCACTATTCATAGTTGATCTTTGTGACCCATGTTCTAATGTGTGAAATTTGTACCCATTTATATAATACCCTGGGTACGTCTTAATTAGAGCTGAAGGCCCTTTGGCAAGAGACAATATGAACGGATTCACAATGTTGTTAGTATGATCTTTGACCTATTATTAGTATAAAAACGATTAGAATGACTAAACGTACATATTAAATATTAAATATTAAATATTTCCTACTAATAATCATCAGAACACTCACATATGCCTCAAACCAAAGCGGGAAGCCTCTTTCAATCGACCTTTGAATATCAGAGCTAGAGATCAATGGATTTGATCTTTTCACATCATCGATGAATAAACTACATCAACATATATTTACGATCCTATTTAATAATAACAATAATAATAATTAACAATGACTTCTGAGAAAAACACGACACTTACGCCATGTAAATGTCTGCAACTTCAACACAGTTGAGCAACACGTATAAACGAGCAGCATCATATTCTCTACTATCCAAATATCTCGTTGACATATTTCCAAAAGGTCTGCCATCTTGCTTGAAGATTTGAAGCATATCTGGATAGTTTTCGTGCCTAATCTCCGCTTGACTATGATGCAAATCTCTGAACTTCGTTCTTACGTGATCATCAAAATAATACGAGCAAAATGTCGATGCTTCTTCTACTAAGTAAGCATTGCGATATAGAACCTCAACCTCGGCTTTATTTCGTACGTTGTTCTTCAACTTACGTAAGTATCTACAAAATTTCGAACGTTGTTCTTCAATTTATATATATGTGATAATGTACGAGCAGTACCTTTCAAATGGATACATCCATCGGTATTGAACTGGCCCTGCAATACGGGCTTCATCAGCTAGATGAACCGGTAGATGTTCCATAGAATCGAAGAAACTAGGGGGAAAGATGCGCTCAAGTTTGCATAAAATCACTGGAATATTTTCTTGGAGTCTGCACAGATCATCAAGCCCTATGTTTCGAGAAGTTAAATCTTTGAAGAATAAAGATAATTCTGTTACAGCTTTCCAAACATTGGGTGGGAGAAGTTCACGAAATGCAATCGGTAGAATTCGTTGCATGAAAATGTGACAGTCATGACTCTTCATCCCAAACATCTTCAGTTTTGTCATGTCTACACATCTACCCATGTTCGAAACGTACCCATCTGGAAATCTTAAACCTCTTACCCACTCACATAAGACTTTTTTCTCACGATTGTCAAGTGTATAAGAAGCCTTTGGATATTTTCCTGTTGATTCATTCATCGTCAACTCGTGCAGAAAAGATAAATTAAGTTCTTCTAGATTTGCTCGTATCTTTCATCTTCCCTTGGACATTCATGACTGTGTTGAAGACATTATCGAACACATTCTTTTCTATGTGCATGACATCCAAATTATGTCGAATCAAAAGAGAACTCTAGTAAGGTAGATCCTAGAAAATACTTCTTTTCTTCCATCCAGTTCCAAACTGTTTGGATATTCTGCTATTTATTTCATCACTACCAATCTCTGTTACGGAGACTAGTCCCATACCCATAATTAGTGACAGAAGCTCATCTCCTGATCGCGCTTCTGGTGGATCGTTAGTAATCACTGTGTTCTTTCTGAAACCTCTTCGATCCCTTCGAAATGGGTGATTAGGAGCTAGAAATTTACGATGGTTATCAAACCATGACTGCTTACCACTTTTAGCTAAAGTAAAAGCATCGGTATACTCCATGCAAAGGCGGACAAGCTAATCTTCCAAATTGTACTCCATCCGCACAACATAGAGTATGCAGGAAGTCACTAATTGTCCAAAGTAATGCAGCGTGTATTTGAAAATTTCGCTCAACGATACATCATAAGTAAGAACACCGTCATCCCACAAATCTATTAACTCGCTATCAATGGTTGCAAGAACACATCAATCTTCTCCTTCGGATTACGCGTCCGCACTAAGATCGTAAGAAACATGTATTGCTCCTTCATACACACCCCGGGGAAGATTATAAGGGGTAAGTATAACGGGCCATGATGAATATTGCTTTCCGATTGACCGAATGGCTGAAAACCATCGGTTGAGAGTCCCAATCGCACGTTACTTAATTTTCGATGCAAATAAGGAAAACTTCGTGTTCAAATGTTTCCATGCAATTGAGTCGCGGATGACGATGACCCCATCATCGATCGACGATGCATGCCAACACATATTTTCCGCTGTAGCATTGGATGCATACAATCTCTGTAGTCGAGGAGTTAGAGGAAAATAATACATCTTTTTATATGCTACTTGTGCTTTCTGTCGACTTCCACCAGCTCGAGTATTGCACTTGAAACGAGGATGATTACAGAATTTACAGCTCGTCAATTCTGAATCTTTGCGCCAATAAATCATGCAATTAAATGGACAATAATCAATTTTGTGTACGGGCAACCCCATGCCACGCAACAATCTCTTCGTGCTGTAGAAGTCATCAAACACGCAATTTCCATCTGGATGCAACTCTTTCATCAGTTTTGATATTTGATCAAAACCCTTCTCAGTAATGTTGTTCTCTGTTTTCCAACTCAGAAGTCGAGCCACAAATGACAACTGTGTGTGATTCGAGCAACCCGACCACAGAGGTTTATCGGCAGCATTCAACATGTCGTAAAATTTTTATGCATCAGAATTTGGCTCCTCTTCGATCTCGTCAAAGTTGAACTGTAGACCAGCAGCATCCACCACCATCGTATGATACGTATTTGATTGACGGCTAACATCTGAATCCACAACATTGTCCCTACTTGTGGTTGTCGTGGTTGTCTCTCCTTGAAATATCCATGTGTGATAATTTGGAACAAATCCAAATTTTGATAAGTGATAGTATCTTTCTTCTAATAAGGTATATTCTTACACTTCTTACACGGACATTTGATTTTCTCTCCATCCGCGAATAAAAACTGAGCACTAGCGAATTCAATAAAACTTTCAAGTCCATCTAAAAATTCAATATTTAATCCACCAACCGAACTAAACCTCTTATACATCCACTCAAGATTGTCATTCATTCTTCAAGCTCCTAATTATAAATAATTAATTAAACATATTCAACATAAGTTTTACAATATAGACAGTTTATTGAGTGGAGTGAGCAAATCTTACTTATAATTATTGGTTTGTTATCTACGAGGCAACATAAACCCTAATTCAAGTTTCATATACTTAACCTTAACCTAAGCATGAAGTGAGCAAATCTTACTTATAAAACATCTTATTCATATATCAAATCTAACAAAATTTCGGTAGAGTAAGTTTTATAAAATTAATCGCCATTTCATTCCCAATTCAACCAAACTCATCCAAATTTCACCAAATCATCACCATATGCATAATTATACATTTAATAACTCAAAACATCTTAATTCACAAAATGATGAATTTATCATCCCAATTCACATCCAAGCTAAACATATTCACATCCAAGCTTATCAATTTCTCGCAAACATTTTTATCAAACACTACATATACGCGTCTGATTAATTCACGAAATGATGAATTTATCATCCCAATTCACATCCAAGCTTATCAATTTCACAAGCCCAAATCACAAGACTAACATTCAATGCATCCTTTTCACAAACTCCACTAAATTCGGTAACATGCAACCACATATATGTATAAACTCAACACATCCTAGCATATTAGAAAATCAACAAATATATATCAACAAAATCAAAAAATTGAAATACAAATCAATAAAAACTGAAATATAACGACGACGGCGACGGGCGACGGCGGCGGCGGCGAGGCACGGGCTGGGGTGTGGGTCGGGGGGGCGGGCGAGCGGGTCGTGGGGAGGGCGGCAGCAGAGCGCAGGGGGGGGGCGGCGGCGGGCGACGGTGGGCGGACGGCGGCGGGCGACGACGGCGGCTGGCAGGCTGGGGCTGAGGCGTTGGGGTTGGGGTGGGGAGGGGAGTTAGGGCGCAGATATGAAATTGGGGAAGAAATCTCGTCTGATATTAAATCTTTTAGCGGCGGATATTTCCGTCGTTAAATTTAAAAGTCTCTAACGATGGAATAACGACGGTACCAAGTCATTAACGACGGACTATATTTATCGACGAAAAAGTATCCGTCGTTAACTTACGTACAAAATTAAAAAAAAAAAAATCTTTAATATAACGACGGACAACAGTTCGTCGTTAAATTTACCGACGGATGTGCGACGGAATATCCGCCGTTAATATTATTTGAAATAATTAAATTCAAAATTAATATTAACGATAGATTATTTTCGTCGTTAAATTAAATATAAAATAAAAAAAAATTCGTTTATTTAGCGACGGATAATAATTAACGACGGAATAATTTCGTCGCTAAAGAAAAACTGCAATAAAAAAATAAAAAAATGTTAATTTTAACGACGGAATTTGTCCGTCGTTAAATTTAACGACGAACTAGTGACGGGTTTGACGTCGTTAACAGTTCGCGCGAGATATTCCCGCCCCTTTCCATCTCTGATCCGTCGCTGATCCGTAATTAATTAAATTTCTTTCTATTCCGTCGTTAATCCGTCGCTGATTCTTGACCCAAATTTTGGCCGTTGCTAATCCATCGCTGTTCGGCTATATTTTTGTAGTGTATGGTCCCGATTTTGTTATTATTGCAACAAATATAAGATTAAAAGCAATGTCTCAATATTAAAATATTACTTGAAATATATATCTAAAAATCAATTGTGCATCTTAATGTATATTTCGAGCTAATTGACGGCTTATATACAAAACTAAAAACCATTCACAAGAAATAATAGCATTTAGTTCTCATATTCTGTTAATAGTAGTAGATAAAATTAAGTAGACATGTCTATTAATAATTTGTTATAATATTGTATACCTACGGTCTATTGATTAGCTTAACTATATATATATACATATATATATATATCTCTCTCTCTCTCTCTCTCTCTCTATATATATATATATATACATTCTTGGATCAATTAATTATCTATAAATTTTGGATTCAATGAATATGTATTAAAAGAGGATTTAAATTTTGTAACGGCCATAAAATTAATAATTGGTCTATTGATTAGCTTAACTATATATATATATATCTACAATCTCTCTCTCTCTCTCTCTCTCTCTCTATATATATATATATATATATACATTCTTGGATCAATTAATTAACTATAAATTTTGGATTCAATGAATATGTATTAAAAGAGGATTTAAATTTTGTAACGGCCATAAAATTAATAATTTGGAATTACAAAGGTATAAAATTAAGAATTTAGAAAATTAGAAACCCAAAAATCCTATGGTGCCACGTAGGATTGTAGATTAATGACATGATAGGAATCCGTATTGGATTATATAATTAATAGATGTGGATTTGATATAGTATAACTTTAATAAAGTTAGAAATATTTAAAATGTTTCGTTGACATTACTATTATGTCATTATTGTAATTAGTTGGCAATATTGTTGCCTCTAGATATTTAGATAGGTAGTTTGTCATTTTTTCTCTCATTTGTATATAAATAGATGATTACATTGTGTTGAGGAGCGAAGTGAAATAGATAGTTGAGCAAGAGTACGGTGAGTGAGTTAAAAAGTGTTCTATAAAAATTTTCTTTTGAATGTACTCTTGTAAAAATATATTCCTGAAAAAGAATAAATAAAACTTGGATTATTATTGTAAGTTTAATATTTCTCTTCTTTGTATTTAGTTTTTATATTTTTAATTTGTGTTATAGATAGCCTTTTAGGCTAAATCTTTATGTGATAAATTATATATAAGGTATATGATTATCTATGTTATAGAACTTGAAATCATGTGAAGTAAGATTAATAATACGATGAT
This sequence comes from Salvia rosmarinus, assembly GCA_036937905.1. Lineage (NCBI taxonomy): Eukaryota > Viridiplantae > Streptophyta > Magnoliopsida > Lamiales > Lamiaceae > Salvia > Salvia rosmarinus. The sequence goes on along the minus strand of CM072820.1, from coordinate 31,456,779 downwards.
TAAAGTCGTAGATATGTGATTGGCTATAAATATGTATTAGACATGCTTAGGGTATCGTAACAATCTGTTGATATGCACTTTGCTGCAAGAAACAAATTATAAATTATCTAAGGCATATGTCTGTATAAATAAAAATTACATACAAACAAGTTTTTTACTTGCTAGAGATATTACAAATCAGGTTATACTTGGAACACCTTTCTTAACAAAAAATTAGCTTTTAATAAAAGTTGATAAAGATGGATTATAGGAACCTATAAAGGAAATAATATTATTTTAAAATTTATCATTGAACCAATTACAAAAGTTTTACATGAAGTTTATGATAATATTAGTTCAAAAGAAAAACAATTAAGTTTTTTAAAACAAGAATTAAATATAATCACAATTAAAGAAAAACTTCAAAATCCTAAATTACAGGAAAAAATAAAAATAAATCAATTTTCTATTGATATTTGTAATCCTAATGTATATTGGGATAGAAAGAAACATATTGTTTCTCTTCCTTATGAAGAAGATTTTGATGAAAAGAAAATTCTAACAAAAGTAAGACTTTGTCAAATGAATTCTGAATATTTAGAATTATGTAAAAGAGAAATTGAATCATTAATTCAAAAATGTTTAATAAGTCCTTCACAATCTCTTTGGTCTTGTACGACTTCTTATGTTAATAAACATAGTGAATAGGAAAGAGGAGTATAAAGACTGGTAATAAATTATAAACCTCTTAATAAATTGTATTAAAATAGATTAGACATCATATTCCTAATAAAAAAGATTTATTGGATATGTTATATGATTCTGTTACATTTTCTAAATTTGATTTAAAATCAAGATATTGGCAAATACAGATAAATAAATATGATAGATATAAGACTGTTTTTAATGTTCCTATAGGACATTATGAATGGAATGTTATGTCTTTTGATCTTAAAAATGCACATTCTGAATTTCAGAAAATAATGAATGATATATTTACTCCTTATAGTGAGTTTATTATTTTCTATATAGATGATGTCTTAGTTTATTCTAAAGATATAGAAATACATTTTAAACATTTAAGAATATTTAAAGATATTGTTATAAAAAATTATTTAGTTATATCTAAATCTAAAATGTCTTTATTTCAAATAAATATTATATTTTTAGGAGATAATATTGAAAAGGGAAATATAATACCTATTAATACAAGTATTGAATTTGGAAATAAATTTCCTATGAAATAATTGATAAAACTAAATTACAAAGATTTTTTGGATGTTTAAATTATATGTCTCCATATTATAAGTATCTTGCTAAAGATACATCTATTTTATATGACAACTTAAAAAATTATCAGTCACATGGACAGAACAACACACAAGTACTGTTAAAAAGATAAAAGAAAAAACTAAAAGCCTTCCTTGTTTAATGTTGAGTAATCCAAATTGGAAAAAAATCAATAAAACAGATGCATCAGATATAGGATACATATAACTTCTCAAACAGGTATATCCTAAAAATAAACAAAAATATCTTGTTAGATTTCATTTAGAGAGATGGAATAATGCAAAAGGAATTATGCAACGATAGCTAAAGAAATTCTTGCTATTATTAAATATATGTTTAAATTTCAAGATGATTCATATAATCAAATTTTTTTATAAAAACAGATTGCAGATTTGTTAAATTTATGTTTAATAAAGATTTCAAACATGATGTTTCTAAATAAATATTTGCAAGGTGGCAAGTTCATTTAGCTTCATTTGATTTTGAAATTGTTTATAAAAAAAATGACAAGATAATAGTTTTCCTGATTTCTTAACTCGATAATATATTCAATGAATTTTTCAGATATGTATCCTTGAGGTAGAGGAACTTCCTCTTATAGAGGAAGTGGTGGAAGAGGTAAACAGTCGGAAATTGTGGCTCAACATGAAAATAAGAAGCTCATAGCATCAGATTTATCATCATATGATAAAGAATATCAAGAATTTATTGAATACAAAAAGCAAAAAAAAAAAATACTCCTCAAAGAGAAGATAATACTCCTTCTCAAACACTTACATTTTCCAATATTGTGGGGAATGAAAATAAAGAAGATGGTAATACTACTTACTTCATGAATGAAAAGCGAAGAGTTATACTCTTATTAGAAGAAAAGATTTGAAATGGAAAAAATAATCCATGAATATTGATAGAAGATACATGGAAAATGCATCATACGTTGCAAGGTTTATAAAGCTCGAACTTATTATGAGTATATTACAAAAATAATGGACGCAAAATTTGCATTTAACTAGCGGAAAGAATAAAGAAGTTTATAACTTCAACAAAATTATAACAAAAAAGGTAATATTCATGGAAGAATGGGGTATTTCTCCCGAAATGAACCGAGAATTTGTATATCTTCATAAAAATAATCTCATTAAATATAATTATTGGGATTATATGGATGTTTTTGATAAAGTTCTCTTATATGAGAATAATAAAAAAAACATTCATGGTTTATAAAAATATGTTCAGAAGTTTATAAATATGAAATACATTTATGGGTCATGGTGGAAATATTTTAATACTATCATAAAAATTTTGCCAGATATTTTTAAAGAATTATTTGAAGAATTTGTAAATATTTTATCAAAAGTTTTAGAAAAATAAGATAAAGGTATTTGAATGGAAGTAATATTTTTCCTATACTTGTTCTCTGGATTTTTAATTCCTTGGATTTGAAAATGGACTCAAGTTTTCAGTCATACTGAAGAAAAAAAATCATTGTATTAAAAGGATTTCATACTCAAATTTTTGGGATAAGATGTGCAGAGAAAACCCAGAAACAAAACAAATTTTTTAAATTGATACTATTTGTAATATCAAAGAGAAAAATAAGTTTTATAAAGAACAAATTAGACTTCAACTTCAAAAGGAATATCCTTCTCCTTTTGATCATATCACTAGGAAGTTGAAGATGCAATCAGAAATTATTTCAAAAGAAAAACTGATTGCAATGTATATTGATGAAATGAAAAGATTTAATTTAAATATTTGAAGAAGATAATATGTCCCAAGCATCAAAACATTCATATGTCAATGACCTTTTCTAGCAAGAATATAGAAGAGATGTAAGAATCACATGATACTAATGATGAAAAATATCTATTGAAGTCATCTTTGAAGCAATTAAGGATATATTGCTGGATAATATCAAGAAAAAAACACATTCTTCCTTTTCTGCATCAGCACCTTAATTATGGAGTATAAATTTTTAAATTATAGAATTTTTACTCCAATGGTAGATAAATATTCAGCTTATTATAAGGAATATTGTTTCCTATGTTATAAATTTTCTAAGGAAATGAGAGATCACCTACACCAACAAAAGTCTCCTATATTTCATATGAATAATGCAATTGAAATTGAAATCGACAGGAAAATGGAAGCAAATCAAAGTTCATATTGATAATTGCAAAGAAAATTATAAATTTGATCACAAAACTAATATGTGTCGTGATCATCCAATGGGAATAAAATCTTAGATCACTAATGAAGGATTGTACAAAAATCTTCAAAAGATGATCCGAAAAGTAAAAAAAGAGATTGAAGCTGTCAGATACAAATAACGTTGGGATACTTATTATAGCAAGAGAGTTGGAAGCAATTATTTACATATGTGAGTTTGATATAGTATAACTTTAATGAAGTTAGGAGTATATAAAATGTTCTGTTGACATTACTATTGGAATTGAAATTACTAATTTTATTTTAAAAACTACGAAGTGAATCATATTTAATGTAATAGTAATAATAATAATAAATTATTATTATTATTATTATTATTATTATTATTGAAAAATTATGTCTTAACTTAGTGTTTTGCATAGATCTAAAAACCTCAATGATCTTTGCGCTGCTGATGTAACTTAATACTGCTCACATCTTAGCGGGCCCGCTTTTGTTTACATGTTGCACCAGAAAAAAAAAGTAGCTTGGGTAGGTCCCATGCTAAAGGAGTTCAAACAGTACTGAAGTCAGCCATACTGATAGAAGTATTAGTACCAGCGCTCCGAAGATTGAAATTTGAAGATTAAAGACCCAGCGTTGCTTAAGACAAAGAAGCCCGAGAAATGACTAAATGTCATACCGGCAGCTGAGAAGTCTAAGCTGCTGATAACTGTGTCAAGCTGAAGTGTCAACTGAATTCAGAGTCACCAAACTGATATAAGATAGAGTCCAACATGTTGATAAAACACGGAGTTGACCTAACTGATGGAACCCGAAGTCAACGTACCGAAGAAATACGGAGTCAACTCAACTGAAAAAACACATAAATATTTAAACATTGGGAGTTTGACTTTCAACGTGTCAGAACGAATCTGCAGAGTATCTTGACAAGTCAGAACCACTTTTCACAGTTGTAGAGTTCATATGTACGATGTTGCAGACACGAAAAGCGACGTACGATGATTCAAATTGGTAGAATTCAAATGATAAATGAATGGATGTGATTAGTGTTTCCTTCAACATCACTATTCATCATCCGCTCTATAAATACGTACAAAATACAACATTTTAAGGTTACTGAACTATTGCGCATTCAAATATTCATAAGCACCCAGAGCTCATGGATCTATCATCCAACGATTTCGAAGAAGAGAAAGTTCAAAGTGTCATCAATAAATCCTCAGAGATTACATATAATTATCAGCTTAGGACTTCAACAGACAGTCTCTTGCCTTTTTAGGTTACAATCATGTAATATCTCTTGAAACCATGAGTTGTCAACCTATGACTGCTCAAATCTAAGTTGGAAAACCCTATACCAAAAAACCTCCAAAATGGTTAAGTATAAGTTGAGCAAGTAAGTAACGAAGTGTCAGTTGCTGAAAACTTGGTTATCTTGCACTTGTAATCAAGATGTTAGATCGAATGTATTCATAAACAGTTAGAGGTTTCCTAGCACCAGCAAGTGTAGGAAGATACTCCAAGTAAGGCGGGATACTAATAAGGTGTCACAGCCCCTCTAATCCAAAGGATGATTAGAGAGAATCTGGAGCTTGGAACAAAGTGATTACTAAACATTGAATAAGAATAATTAAAGACTTCAAACTAATACGATCGAACTTCGATAATCAACCCTATTTACAAGGCAAAAGTAATTTACGATATAAGGCTATAAGTCCTTAAACGTAGGGTTCGATAATCTGCATGCACTCAATCACAACATCAACATACAATAATATTCGTAATATGCCATGAAAGCATGTGAATGCATATATGACGATATGCACCCAATGGTTCTTTCTTTCAAAATATATATATATAAATACCAAAAGACCTCGACTACCCAACATCTCCGCTCCATCATCATCACTAATTCAATCTGCACATTTAAAATAATATGCGGTGAGTACAAATAATGCACTCATTGGCTCATGCCAAATAATTTATCAACGCTTGAATTACTCGCCCATCACAAGAATACACGAGGTTTTAATTTGAAATACTCGTGCTTACTAAATATTTTATGTCATTTTCAATAAATATCGCCACAAGCATTTTCCACGTATGTATGATCCATATCCACCACAACAATCATTCACACACTGCTACCTTGGAGAGGCCTCCTCTCACAGACGCCGTGACCGCCGAGCACCCTTTCAAAGACACAAATACAAATAATCGGTGCACAAAATCCGTGCCATCTCAAGACAGATACTAATTCTCCATCATCCTTGGGGTACTTCCAAGAATACTAATTCAAGCATGTCATAAAGTGGGAGCTACCCAACATTATGCATCAATAATCATGGATTGGATACATACATTAAACATAAACATTTTGGGTGTAATTAAATAAATCGGTTCATAAATATTGCTTGCAATAAAGCATCTTAAATAATCATTTGACAAAGATTTATCAACGAGTATAGTAAAGCACACCTTTACTTGAACTTCAAATTTCACCGTATGCGTGCTTTCTCCTCGCTATGAGTGAACTTCACGTCCCACCTTTACGCAAAAATGTACGCTTAAGACGTTGGCACCTTTTTCGAGATTTTCAAAGTTCATTCAACTTTGATAAATAAATTAATAATTCAAGTTTCGATGATTCATTATACGCCTTAATACGCTGAAACGACGCAGATCAATAAAAATAATTTCGTATCTCGAGAGACGAATATGATCTACGCCTCATTTTAACCTTTTAGGTTAAATAATTAACGATAATAACGTTATTCAATAAAATGATTTCAATTATGAAATCTTTTCTCACAATTGAGATATTCAGATAAAAGTAATACGCTTTTCACGTATTAGCGTATTTAACGATTTGGTACGTCAATTTCAAAGTCAACCATTTTGACTTTTCATTAAAAATGTTCAATAAAACATATTTTAATCAATATAAATCGATTTTCAATCGATTTCATTTCATAAAGCTTTAATCTTTGATTTTCACGAATCGATAATTTTGATTAATATTTTCTTTCAATATTAATCTTTTAATACATTAAGCATTATTTACGCTTTTAACGTTATTTAATATAACGTTCCATCTTAAACATAATATTCTATGTTTAATAATTCCCAAAAATTCAATTATGTCTAACATAATTTTTAGACATATAATAAATTATTATTCATGATTAAAAAGGATTAAATTCCTTAAATTCAACACATAGCTCACGGCTATTTGTAATATTTTCAACCTTGTTCCAAAAATTCCTCTAAATTCATAGAGTGTATTTTTTTTTTACACTATGATCATTAATATGTATTAATATCACTATAGAAAATTTGGATCACACCTATATATATACTATTGGCTCTCGATTTTTATCAAAATAATATCAATAATTTTCCAAAAATTCTAATAATTATACACAAGCCTCAAATATTAATATACAACATAATTATAACCTATAGTTTGGTAAAATCAAACTATACACCAAGAAACCATCAAGTTGTAGCTCACGGCTACTATAGTACAATAAATACCAAATAATTTTTTATAAAATCCTATAAAATTACACTATGCTTATATGCTATCATATAGCACTAATACACCACAATATCATGTAATAACACAATACAAACCATAATTCTTATGCCTTAGTTCTCGGCCCTAGGATTAAAAATTTGTACATAGGTCCAAAATTTCTAATAAATTCCTACAACACCTAATCAATAACCTAGATCAATAATATGCTATTATATCAAGCATATAAAAATTATACACCATAGTTCAAGGCTTAAGCATTTTCTAGCTTTTCAACATTTAAACAAATGATTTCCAAAAATTCTCAAATTAATACCATGCACTCCTACAACACTATAGATCAATAATCCAACCTTAAAACATGCTTAGCAAAAATCGAGCATCACCAAAATAATTTAAATAAAAAGCTAGGCTTAGTAAATAAATAATCTATGCACATATTAACATATGTAACATAATTTCTAAGTTTATAACATGCTAGCATGATTTATTACTTAAATAATACATGCTAAAAATAATTATTTAAACCGATGGATTATTGAAAAGTTGGGTTTTATCGAAGCTCATTCGATATCTAACCTCGTTATCGGAGTCGATCGGTTGTAGGATAACAAGAGCTCAAGCAAATGGAAAGAAAAGAAGAAGAAATGGGTTTGGTTTTCTTAAGAAAGGTTACGCATAATGGAATGAAAAGAGAAGCAAAGTGTTTTATGTGTTCGTGGTTCAATACATAAATATATATACTTAGGCAATTTTAAAATAATTGAAACAATCACCACAGACCCTCCTGCCTTCTCTCTCACAAATGAACACAAATTAGTCAAATGTTGATGTCATGCAAAATAATATCTCTTACATTCATTAACTATGTAAGCTTTATTAAAGTTAAATTTTGGGAGAAACAAAATTAATTTTGTTTCTCGCATGGCATACACCGCCATCGATCATCGTGGAGAGGAGAAGAATAATTTTCAGATTTTCAATGTATTTCAAGTGTATTAGATACACTCTACCCCAAAAATTTGTGCAATCAAGTGGTAGGAAAAAACAAGCTTTTGTACAAAATTTGGTCAACAATTTACGGCTCCTATACTAAGTGAAAAGGCTCCACTTGATTTACTTCTTGATTAGTGTATATTAGAATCTACTTGCATAAATTAATTCACAACTTAGCAATTTATGCTCCAAATTGACGTGAATGTGTGTATTGAACACAACACTCACGCATTTTCATTTTATATGAGGTATATAATTTATTTCATGCTAATTATACATATATATCATAATACATGTTTTAGATGATAAATTATATCATAGGAAAAATTATTAGCATCATTTCATTCGAGAAAACCCTAATTCTCGATTTAGAGTTTTCGAGAATCTTAAATAATCACAAATATCATTCCAAAATTTCTAGCATTAATTCAATGCTAAATAATATTCCAATTATATAAAATAATCATAGGAATTTAAATATCATAATTCCTTGATCGTTAGACTTGATTCTCAAGTCATCTCAAAACGTTAATGTTTGAAACGTCTCAAACGCTTAAATATCGACTATCTCAAAATGGTCGAAATAAAGCTATAATCACTTTATTAAATAATTCCAATAATAATGGAATTAAATTCTAAGCTTAAAACTTAGAAAATATCACGAGCATATAAATATCGATCGTAATCGACGTAGAATTAATACAAATTGAAATACGTTACATATTCAGATTTCTCAATTCACATTCATCCGTGAATAAAACATAGGAATTTATTATTCCAACAATAATCGATATCATTATTCGATATATAAATAATCAAATTATTATAATAATATTCTAATTTACTAAATTAATTTCTTAATTAGAGTTTAAATAATCGGGTATTACATTCCACCCCTTAAAGAAATTTCGTCCCAAAATTTACATACCTCGTAAAAGATCGGGTATTTTCTTTCATTCGCCCTCAAGCTCCCACGTGGCTTCCTCTTGTCCATGATGCTTCCACAAAGACTTTGACTAGTGTAATAGATTTGTTTCTCAATTGTCGAACCTCAGGGTCTAGAATAGCCGTAGGTTCCTCATTATAGCTCATATCCGGATTGAGGATCACGTCATCTTGATGGATCACATGCTTCGGATCGTACACGTACCTTCTGAGTTGTGATACATGAAAAACATTATGTACGTTTTCCAGACTTGGCGGAAGAGCCAACCTATAGGCGACTGGGCCTATTCTTTCTAGGATTTCATAAGGTCCAATAAAACGGGGTCTTAATTTTCCCTTTACTCCAAACCTTATAATCCCTTTAGATGGAGAGACCTTCAAAAGACTTTATCTCCATTTTCGAAATGTAGCTCACTCTTTGCGCAGACGTAAGACTTTTTCTATCTTGAGCTTCTTTTATTCTCAGGCTAATTTGGCTTAACGATCTCAATCATTTCGCTTATAGCGTCAGCCCTAAGATTCTTCTTTCACCCACTTCATCCCAAAGAGCGGTGATCGACATTTTCTTCCATATATGGCTTCACACGGGCCATATCGATCGCTGTTTGATAACTATTATTATAGCAAATTCGATGAGAGGTAAAACCTCTTCCCATTTGGCACCTCGATCCAACACTACAGTTCTCAACATATCTTCGAGTGTTTGGACCGTCCTTTCCGATTGTCCTTGGTTTGAGGGTGAAAAGTGTCTTTGAAATTTAACCGTGCTCAATTCTTTTTGCAAGCTAGTCCGAATCTTGAAGTAAATTTTGAATCTCTATCGAGTGATAGTTTTCAGATCCATGCAAAGCGCACAATTTCCTTTACGTCTGCCAGGCTAGCTTATCGCACCCGTGGGTAATCTGAATTCGCGTAAATGTGCACATTTGGTGAGTCATCCACTACTACCCATATAGCAAGTGTTCTCTTTTAGACTTTGGTAAACCCGTAACAAAGTCCATAGCTATATCTTCCCATTTCCACTCTGTATTGCCAAAGGCTGTAGCTCCGTAAGGACGTTGGTGTAATGCTTTTACTTGTCGACAAGCAAGACATCGCTTCTACAAAAGAGGCTATGTCTCTTTTCATACCTTCCCACCATAACTTTTTCTTCAAATCTTGGTACATTTTGTACCGCTGGATGGGTCAGAGGTGTGTCATGAGCTTCACTCATGATTTCATTCCGAAGGTTGTTGTTGTCTGTGATACACAATCTTCCTTCAAATAATAAAGCATTGTCTGGTGCTTCTTGAAAATTTTTTTGTCCTTCCGTCCTTACTTTGGCTCTTGCTTTTTCCAATTTTTCCTCCATCCTTTGTCCTTCAATGATTCTTTTCCTTAAATCAGACGTCAAAGTGAGTGTAGCAATACAACTCGTGATCGTCTCTGGTTGTTCAATCAATTCAATCTTCATCCTTTCAAACTCTTCAATGAGTTTTTCTTCATTTGTGAGGAGACATCCCAATTGGTTTTACTCTCACGACTCAAGGCATCGGCTACAACGCTTGCCTTGCCGGTGATAGTTTATACCACAGTCGTAGTCTTTTACCAATTCGAGCCATCTTCTTTGTCTCATGTTTAGATCTCTCGCTTGAAAAAGTATTTCAAAATTTTGTGATCGGTAAAGATTTCACATCTTACCCGTAGAGATGATGTCTCCATATCTTTAGGGCATGTACTCTGCCGCCAGTTCGGATCATGTGTTGGGTAATTCAATTCGTGCGGTCTCGCTTGTCGAGATGCATAGGCTATCACTTTTCCATTTTGCATTAACACACAACCTAATCCATTTTTGGAAGCATCTGTATAGACCACGTACTCTTGATCTGCTTCTGGAACTCGCTAGCACAGGCGAGAGTTAACTTTTCCTCGAGCCCTGAAATTCGCCTCACACTCATCAGTCCAAGTGAATTTAATTCCTTTTCTGAGTAGCTGGGTTATTGGCCTTGCAATTTTGGAGAATCCTTCAATGAATCTCCGATAGTAACCCGCTAATCCCAAGAAACTTCTAATTTCATTTTAGGCCCTGGCGATTTCCATTCTCGACCGCTTCTACTTTGGCGGATCAACTTTAATCCTTCTGGTGACACTATGTGTCTAAGGAACATTACTTCCTTTAGCCAAAATTCACACTTGCTAAATTTAGCAAAAGTTGTTCATCTTTAAAGTTTGCAACCTTTGTCCCGAGGTGTTCCTGTGTTCGCTTTCATTTTCGAAAAGATGAGAATGTCGTCTATGAAGACTAAGACAAATTTATCCGGTATGGATGGAACACCCTATTCATGAGATCCATGAATCCGCAGCGCATTAGTCAATCCGAATGGCACAACTATAAATTCATAGTGGTCGATCTTGTTCGGCGGTCTTTGACACATCTTCAGCCGCACTTTGAGTTGGTGATAGCGACTTGAGGTCGATCTTCGAGAACACGCTAGCTCCTCGTGGTGATCAAACAAGTCACCTATCCTTGGTAGTGAATACTTGTTTTTAGCGCCATTTTGTTCGGGCCTCGGTAATCTATGCACATCCTCAAGGAACCATCCTTTTCTTAACAATAACACCGTGCTCCCCAAGCGAAACGCTAGGTCCGATAAAACCTAGGTCTAATGACTCTTGGATTTGAATTTTCAACTCTTCCAGTTCTTTCGGAGCCATTTGGTGCGGTGCCTTCGACATCGGAGCCGATTCGGATTCCAAGTCAATGGTAAACCCAGCTTGTTCATCGTGAGGTAATCCCGTAGGTTTTCAGGAAAAACATCTGAAAATTCTCGTACAATCTCTACATCTTCAACTTTTATCGTTGTTCGATCTTCTCCATTCAGATAAACAAGAAATGCATGGCATCCTTTCTTGTTTATCATACTTCTCGCCTTCAATGCTGATATAATCGGAATTTTCTTTCCCATGCTGATTCCGTAAAAGCTTGTAGCTTCTTGCCCAGGAAAATGGAATGAAATTTTCCTCTCTTTACAGTGATCGTAGCATGATTTTCTGCTAACCAATCCATTCCCAAAATTATATCTACATCACCCATGGGTATTATGTTTAAGTTATTTGTCAGAACCTTAAGTGATCATAAGTTCAACTCTAGGTTCGAGCAAATATGAGTAACGGTCATAATCCCTCCTATAGGTGAAGAGATGTTCATATCCTGGTTTGCTTTCTCAGATCTAAGTTCCAATATATCTACACATGTTCTTGCTACAAAAGAATGTGATGCCCCCGGATCGAACAAAAGTATAACAGGTACGTTGAGAAGTGTTCCCATACATGCCAGGTTTCGGTTTTGTTCATTTTGCTCCGCAGAGCATATATGCTCGCTTGAGCCGGCCGAGGTGACGGGCGCCTGTCTCTCATGATTCTGTGTGTGGTCTTTGCTGTTGGCGTCGGCTGCCGATTACGCCGCGGTGGTTGTCGTTGTTGTTGTTGATGAGGTTGTTGCCATTGTTGTTGCATGGTACATTCTGTCGCGTTGTGGTCGAAACTGAATACCACGAGGGTTGGGCATTGCCGGGCTGATTTGGCCTTCCCACCGCCCCCGCGGCGTATCCTCGGCAACTATTTGCGTAATGCCCTTCATTCCGCACTTAAAGCAATTTACCAAATGGCAAACTCCCTTCGTGAAACTTTTGGCACTTAGGCAAGCGAGTTGTCTTTGCTCGCTTGTGATCCTCCCGCTCGGGGTAAAGACCGGTTTCTTCCATCCTCGCCCTTGCGGTACGGTGTTTCGCGCCACGGCCGCTTGTTATTCAGATACCAAAACTTCCCTTGCCATCGTTATTTCCAAAATTTCCTTCCCATTTCTCTTCCCTTTGTCCCCTATGTTCGATATCGTGTCGGATCGACTTTTCTTCCGCATGGTCGCTCGATGTCCAAAGCTCGCCCAAGAGCTTGATTGTAAGTCGATTTCCATGATGGCTAGAGACATTCTTATCTCGACCTCAATCCGCACTCTAAACTTTTCGCCATCTTCATATCCGTATTCACCGATCGGGGCATATCGGGACATATCGCAGAAGTGCGATCATAACTGTTACGGACATCCTTTCCTGCTTCGATTATAAAATTCTTGTTCCTTCCTTTTCCGATAACTTCGAACGTATTTCTCATACAGCCTCTTTAAATTCTTCCCAAGTGAACTCATTTATCCGATCCTCGCAGTAAAATCTTCCTTCGGCTTCCCACCAAAAGTCGGCGAGTCCCGCCGTTGAAAAGTAACACAGACAACCGTTCTTGTCCGTGCATCAAGAAAATCAAATATCCTTTCAATAGCCCTTATCCATTGCTCGGCATTATCCGGCCCTTTTCCATCAAAAGAAGGTGGTTCTCGCTTAAGAAATAATTCTTCGATCCTACGATCGGGTGGAGGTGGTGGTGGTGGTATATTAGCGTGTTCTGCACAGAATTCTTCCTCCGCCTCTACCTCTTCCCCTTCCCTACCTCTTTGTGCGGGATCCCGCTCTTGGCGGCATTCTCGTTGTTTAAACATACAATAAATATTGAAAATCATTTTCACAATTGACATATATAATATCATCATACAATTTCTTTTGTAAAGCAGCTTTAATTCAAGCTAATCATTCTTATCATAAAATCATTTCTGCCGCAAAAGCCCGCTTCGGGGTTATCATATATATACATCAGAAAATTTGTGCCTCAAAGAGGACTATTTTGTACAACAGTTGATACAAAAAGAGATAATGTACAATAGATGGCATCTCAAAAGCTTAACCCGCATCGAACAACATACGGGATTACAAGATAATATAAAATACAACCGTTCACTTTCCTTTCCCAAAATACATAAGCAACCTACACACATACTGGACTATATACGTACAGACTAAAGTCTAACAAGGCTGGTCAATCAGTGCATCACTCGTCGTCAGATCGATCCTCCTCAGATCCTCCTCATCATCTCGAATCATCATCATCCGAGTCATCGCCGTCGAGTCATCCTCACGCGCGCACTCGACGGTCCCGCCCGTCATCCCCAACCATAGGAATGTCGCGGATCGGACCGAGGTCATCACGTGCATCGATACTCTAATCGGCCGCCTGGGCGAGACGGCTCACCAAGGTGGTGGGCGCCATGGGTGGTAAGATCGAGCGGTGGGTGTATGGGGTGTCCAATCGACAAAGGAGGAAACACGGCATCCCTAAAGCTCGGGTCGAGACGCCTCTACTCTCGCTAGCCCGCCTCGCCCTCCGTGAACTGGGCACTACTGGGTCCACTCGACGAGGTACCTCCAAATAAAGCCACCGGGTGACTCTGTCACGCCATGTATATTCCTTGGGAGGAGATAGGGGCCTCGGTGCTACCTCAGATATCAAGACGACGTCAAATGGCTTACAAATCTCGGTAGATCCGCTATCGATCATAGTCACCAAGAAGACGTAGATATAATCTCGACACTTCCCCGTGCGTAATCCTCCCGGTCCACGGTAATCGTGTCGAAGGCGCTGACGCCATCGAAATTAGTCACTCCATGCTCATGCGCCCTCCAATGACGAAGGTAGTGCATGAGAAACTCTCCGAGATCATCCCCAACACATCCGGTAACCACGGTGCACTGTGAATAATCTCACGGGGTGGCCTCGGTCCTAGCCTCTGCCTAGTGGTGTGTCGAGTCCCGCCATCCGCCATGCATAAACGAGCAAAAGATAACTAAATAAGATATCGCCATACGTATAAAACTAAACTTAACGATCTATTAAGCAAAAGGATAAACCTGGGACAGTCTATAAAGCAGATAAATAATCCAAACACATCTGATAAACAGATAATTGTTATATGGAAATTGTTCTCATATACAACGCACGTTGTAGCTTTCCTACCATACTAGGAAACTTGCTGTCTAGCAACATAAAAAAAATCTTATCACATAACTAAATTCTAGTTCTATAAACTATGCGCTAGTTCTCATGATTTCTGGAGAAGGAAACAGGGGATCTTCCCTTCATAATAAATATAGTACAGTTCGTTAGGAGTACCTAGGCGAAAACCGTGTGCAAATCGGAGTCCGAGTGAAAGAGAACGGATCCAGACAAAAACACTGCGCAAAGCAGTTCACCTTCGCCGAGGTGAACTGTCCGAGGTGGACTTTACTGACTCTCGTGAATTCTGGAGAAGGAATCAGGGGTTCGGTCCTTCACAAGAAATATAGTACAGTGTGTTAGGAGTACGTAGGCGAAAACCGTGCACAAATCGGAGTCCGAACGAAGGAGAACGAACCAAAATAAAATAACTGCGCGAAACAGTTCGCCTTTGCCGAGGTGAAAATTCCGAGGTGACGAGGTGAAATTCCGAGGGGAAAATTCCGAGGTGACGAGGTGAAATTTTGACCAAGTCAACGCCGAGGTGAAAATTCCGAGGTGACGAGGTGAAAGTTTGACCAAGTCAACGCCGAGGTGAAAATTCCGAGGTGACGAGGTGAAAGTTTGACCAAGTCAACGCCGAGGTGACGAGGTGAAATTTTGACCAAGTCAACGCCGAGGTGAAAATTCCGAGGTGACGAGGTAAAAGTTTGACCAAGTCAACGCCGAGGTGAAAATGGCCGAGATGAAACTGTATCGACTCTAGCGAATTTCGGAGAAGGAATCAAGAGTTAGGTCCTTCATAAGAAAATAGTACAGTGTGTTAGAGTATGTAGGCGAAAACCATGCGCAAATCGGAGTCCGAACGAAGGAGATCGGACCAAAATAAAATCATCACAAGCACCGCCTTGCCGAGGTGAAATGGCCGAGGTGAACTGTACTGACTCTAGTGGATTTTGGAGAAGGAATCAAGAGTTAGGTCCTTCATAAGAAATATAGTAAAGTGTGTTAGAAGTATGTAGGCGAAAACCATTCGCAAATCGGAGTCCGAACAGAGGAGATCGGACCAAAATAAAATCACTGCGCAAGCAGTTCGCCTGCCGAGGTGAAAATTCCTTAGTTTTTATTTTGAGCTCCGCCTAGCTCAAATGCCTAGCTTTTATTTTGCATGATATTCTCGAGGTCGTTATGCTTCCCGAGGTCGGCATTTTAAGATCGGCACTTCGAGGTCGCCATTCGAGGTCGGCACTACGATTTTTTTATTTTTATTTTAAGCATTTAACCTTTAATCCCATAATGGAATGAAGTTCTTCAAATCAATTTTGCTTTGCTCTCGCAATGGGATGAAATTTCACATTCGCATTTCTATGTTCTTTCGTAACTCGTGAACATACTTCTTATTTCGCCTATGTTCTTTTAATAAGGGATCATGCTCCTTATTACGGCTATGTTCCAATTGGGATGACATAGGCATAAATCAAATCAATATTGAGAAATGAGAATAAAATTTCAAATATGATTTAACATAGTTCGCTTTTAAACATACGCATTTCGCGAAAAATTTTCAATCAATGAATCAATCAATCATGGTTATTTAAAACCTTCCTCATTTCATTTATCGATAATGTTCTATCGACAACAAATCAAATTCATAAATCATTTGTCGATAATGTTCTATCGATACAATCATTTGTCGATAATATTCTATCGACACAATTCAAATTCATATATCTCAAATTTTTCTTTTCAAAGGAGAAAATAATTTACCTTTTTCCCATTGAAATGGATGTGATGGAGTGTTGAGCGAGTCGATGATTTCTAGAAGTCTAGTGACTCAATCTAGACTCAACTTTGAAAGAAAGTTTAGGGTCTGAGAGCAACAGCTCGATACCACTGTTACGCACCTCTAATCCAAAGGATGATTAGAGAGAATCGAGCTTGGAACAATGATTACTAAACATTGAATAAGAATAATTAAAGACTTCAAACTAATACGATCGAACTTCGATAATCAACCCTATTTACAAGGCAAAAGTAATTTACGATATAAGGCTATAAGTCCTTAAACGAGGGTTCGATAATTCGTATGTAATCAATCACAACATCAACATACAATAATATTCGTAATATGCCATGAAAGCATGTGAATGCATATATGACGATATGCACCCAAGTGGTTCTTTCTTTCAAAAATATATATATATAAATACCAAAAGACCTCGACTACCCAACATCTCCGCCATCATCATCACTACTCAATCGCACATTTAAAAACAAATGCGGTCGAGTACAAATAATGCACTCGATGGCTCATGCCAAATAATTTATCAACGTTTGAATTACTCGCCCCATCACAAGAATACACGAGGTTTTAATTGAAATACTCGTGCTTGCTAAATATTTTATGTCATTTTCAATAAATATCGCCACAAGCATTTTCCACGTATGTATGATCCATATCCACCACAACAATCATTCACAACAATTCCTACATACCGAGAGTGAGGCCTCCTCTCACGACTCACGACCGCCGAGCACCCTTTCAAGACACAAATACAAATAATCAAGCACAAAATCCAGCCATCTCAAAGACAGATACTAATTCTCCATCATCCTTGGGGGTACTTTCAAGAATACGAATTCAAGCATGTCATAAAGTGGGAGCTACCCTACATTATGCATCAATAATCATGGATTGGATACATACATTAAACATAAACATTTTGGGCGTGTAATTAAATAAATCGTTCATAAATATTGCTTGCAATAAAGCATCATAAATAATCATTTGACAAAGATTTATCATCGAGTATAGTAAAGCCCACCTTTACTTCTAACTCGAATTTCACCGCGTGTTTTCTCCTCGCTATGAGTGAACTTCACGTCCCACCTTACGCAAAATGTACGCTTAGACGTTGGCACCTTTTTTCGAGATTTTCAAAGTTCATTCAACTTTGATAAATAAATTAATAATTCAAGTTTCGATGATTCATTATACGCCTTAATACGCTGAAACGACGCAGATCAATAAAAATAATTCTCGTATCTCGAGAGAGACGTAATATGATCTACAGTCTCATTTTAACCTTTTAGGTTAAATAATTAACGTATAATAACGTTATTCAATAAAATGATTTCAATTATGAAATCTTTTCTCACAATTGAGATATTCAGATAAAAGTAATACGTTTTTCACGTATTAGCGTATTTAACGAACGTATTTCGTACGTCAATTTCGAAAGTCAACCATTTTGACTTTTCATTAAAAATGTTCAATAAAACATATTTTAATCAATATAAATCGATTTTCAATCGATTTCATTTCATAAAGCTTTAATCTTTGATTTTTCACGTAAATCGATAATTTTGATTAATATTTTCTTTCAATATTAATCTTTTAATACATTAAGCATTATTTACGCTTTTAACGTTATTTAATATAACGTTCCATCTTAAACATAATATTCTATGTTTAATAATTCCCAAAAATTCAATTATGTCTAACATAATTTTTAGACATATAATAAATTATTATTCATGATTAAAAAGGATTAAATTCCTTAAATTCAACACATAGCTCACGGCTATTTGTAATATTTTCAACCTTGTTCCAAAAATTCCTCTAAATTCATAGAGTGTATTTTTTTTACACTATGATCATTAATATGTATTAATATCACTATAGAAAATTTGGATCACACCTATATATATACTATAGGCTCTCGATTTTTATCAAAATAATATCAATAATTTTCCAAAAATTCTAATAATTATACACAAGCCTCAAATATTAATATACAACATAATTATAACCTATAGTTTGGTAAAATCAAACTATACACCAAGAAACCATCAAGTTGTAGCTCACGGCTACTATAGTACAATAAATACCAAATAATTTTTATAAAATCCTATAAAATTACACTATGCTTATATGCTATCATATAGCACTAATACATCACAATATCATGTAATAACACAATACAAACCATAATTCTTATGCCTTAGTTCTCGGCCCTAGGGATTAAAAATTTGTACATAGGTCCAAAATTTCTAATAAATTCCTACAACACCTAATCAATACCCTAGATCAATAATATGCTATTATATCAAGCATATAAAAATTATACACCATAGTTCAAGGCGTAAGCATTTTCGTGATTTCAACATTTAAACAAATGATTTCCAAAATTCTCAAATTAATACCATGCACCCTACAACACTATAGATCAATAATCCAACCTTAAAACATGCTTAGCAAAATCGAGCATCACCAAAATAATTTAAATAAAAAGCTAGGCTTAGTAATAAATAATCTATGCACATATTAACATATGTAACATAATTTCTAAGTTTATAACATGCTAGTGATCGCCCCTTTTCACACGTAAAAGGTGTATATAGAAGGTAAGTCGAGTATCGATCCACAAGGATTGTAATACGAAACACGTAAGCTAGCTCAACGATAATTCATCATTATTCAAGCACGTAAAATTAGGTGAAAGGTTTTAAGGGCTTCTAATTTAATCCAAAGCAGCGTAACCATTCAGAAAATAAAACAAAGCAATAAAATCACGAATGATAAAACAGATAAGAGAGACTAACCCTGTGGATGCATTAATCCTATCCACAACGTATGTTTATCCTGCTCCTATTAGCCAATTTTAATCCGCATAAGATGGAAGATCACATATATAACCAACAACTTCGCCATTCGACAATTGCAAAGAAGAGATTACGAGTTTTCCCTACCATTCTAGGTGAAAACAAGTAACTCCAAAAGGATCACTAAGAATATGCTTCCTACGAATATCCTATCTCGCCCACGACTCAAGACTTATTCGTATCATGCATTCAAGATCGATCGACAATTAATACAATTACGTAATTAACCGACAACTAGATATGCATCAAGATTGATCGTAAATCAACACATATAAATAAGCACCAAGAATCATGAATCAATGCCGGAAGGTAAATAGCGATACGTAAATCACAACATATAGGATCGAATCATGCAAACCCTAGATCAAGACGGAAATTTAGCTACGATAATTAAATTACCAAAGCAATAAATAATTAAATAAAACATAAATTAAGATAGATAGATAAAACCGTAAGAATCCACGAAGAACAATTGTAGCGACTTGAATCGGAAGAAATTCAATTCTAATACTAAACTATGAAATTTGAATGAAAATACTTAAAGAAAAAGCTAAACTAAATTAAACGGGAAAAAAAACTTGCAAAAGAAAATAAAGAAGAATTTGTGTTCTGCTCTGGAATGGTGTTGAATGGTTTTGAATGGTGTTTTCAACTACTGATCTATCTCCCTATTTATAAAGAATTGCTAGCTCCTTTTCTCGTGAATTCCCTATCCTATTTCGACTTTGATTCAATCCTATTCGACTCGGATTAGAAGTATACATGGACTAGGTGTCTCAAATTGCTGAAAATTATGATTTCTCGCGAGTTTTGCCTTGCGACCTTAGGTCGCGAGCAAAACTCGCGAATCGTCTTTTCTCGGTTGCACGCGACATTTGCTTTGTTCAGCCTCCGCCTCTCTCGTCCGGACCAATTACAATCCGCTTGCGCCACGGACTCCTATTGAGATGCTCTTTAACATAGTCAACTTTGTACATCCATCCTTGTCAAATCCATTTCATCATATTCAACGTCGTTTTCAAATGCTTCTTCTTCGCATGAGCTCGCTGATCGGGCTATTGATTCCTCTTTATCGTGATCCACCTTTTACATTAAAACCTATGCTAAAATGACATGAAATACACACGCATAATATCTTCCAAGGTAAACATAAATATATCAAAAGACAACTCAAAAGATCACTTATCACTTAGAAACGAAACGAATATAGCCTTATAAATCATGTAAAACGAGGCTTATCACTAGCATGATTTATTACTTAAATAATACATGCTAAAAATAATTATTTAAAACGATGGATTATTAAAAGTTGGTTTTATCAAGCTCATTCGATATCTAACCTCGTTATCGAGTCGATCGGTTGTAGGATAACAAGAGCTCAAGCAAATGGAAAGAAAAGATGAAGAAATGGGTTTGGTTTTCTTAAGAAAGGTTACGCATAATGGAATGAAAAAGAAGCAAAGTGTTTTATGTGTTCGTGGTTCAATACATAAATATATATACTTAGCAATTTTAAAACAATTGAAACAATCACCACAGACCCTCTCTTGTTCTCTCTCTCACAAATGAACACAAATTAGTCAAATGTTGATGTCATGCAAAATAATATCTCTTACATTCATTAACTATGTAAGCTTTATTAAAGTTAAATTTTGGGAGAAACAAAATTAATTTTGTTTTTGCATGGCATACACCGTCGACCTCTCGTGGAGAGGAGAAGAATAATTTTCAGATTTTCAATGTATTTCAAGTGTATTAGATACACTCTACCCCAAAAATTTGTGCAATCAAGTGGTAGGAAAAAAAACAAGCTTTATGTACAAAATTTGGTCAACAATTTACGGCTCCTATACTAAGTGAAAAGGCTCCCACTTGATTTACTTCTTGATTAGTGTATATTAGAATCTACTTGCATAAATTAATTCACAACTTAACAATTTATGCTCCAAATTGACGTGAATGTGTGTATTGAACACAACACTCACGCATTTTTCATTTTATATGAGGTATATAATTTATTTCATGCTAATTATACATATATATCATAATACATGTTTTAGATGATAAATTATATCATAGGAAAATTATTAGCATCATTTCATTCGAGAAAACCCTAATTCTCGATTTAGGGTTTCGAGAATCTTAAATAATCACAAATATCATTCCAAAATTTTTAGCATTAATTCAATGCTAAATAATATTCCAATTATATAAAATAATCATAGGAATTTAAATATCATAATTCCTTGATCGTTAGACTTGATTCTCAAGTCATCTCAAAACGTTAACGCTTGAAACGCCTAAAACGCTTAAATATCGACTCATCTCAAAATGGTCTAAATAAAGCTATAATCACTTTATTAAATAATTCCAATAATAATGGAATTAAATTCTAAGCTTAAAAACTTAGAAAATATCACGAGCATATAAATATCGATACGTAATCGACGAGAATTAATACGGTGAAACACGTTACATATTCAGATTTCTCAATTCACATTCATCGTGAATAAAACATAGGAATTTATTATTCCAACAATAATCGATATCATTATTCGATATATAAATAATCAAATTATTATAATAATATTCTAATTTACTAAATTAATTTCGTAATTAGAAGTTTAAATAATCGGGGTATTACATAAGGTAAACTTCAGTATCTAGGTGTAATATCCCGAAGTTTTAATGCTAAATTACGATAATAAAAATCGTAAATTTGGGTTTTTGTTTCTATAATCGAAATAATAATTTATCGAAGCTCAATTTCGACTATCGATGATACGAGGATTTTTATATCATATTCACTAATGATTAGTAGATTAAGGAATATAGTTTATATTATTCCTTCGAAAGTATTATTCTAACGTCGATTAAATTTTGATAGTTAGTCTTACGCTATTTTTCTAAGTGATGAAGCTTAGAATTAAAGTCCATATTAATAATGATCAAATAAGTGAATACGATGTTATTATAAATGTTACGAGACGATTTGAATGTCAACGTTGTAGAAATGATTCGATTGTCGACGTTTTTGAGATAAGTCGAAAACTTAGTGTAACGATCAAGGAATTATGTTTTATTAATTCCTATGATGATTTTATGTAATAAGAGCATTATTTATATACAATCCTTCATTAAATAATGCTAGAGAATTAAGGAATAATTATTGAAAAATTGTTCCTATTTTCAAAAATAGTATTCAAAAATTTGAAGATGTGACATATAAATATTTTAATTATTTTTCCTATGATTTATTATATCATCTAGGACTTATATTATGTCATATAGCTATTAATTGCAAGAAAATAAAATGTATAGCATTTATTCTATGAAAGTGCCGAAAATTCACAAACTTAAGTGTGAATGAATAAAATTCTTATCTTTTGATGATGCTATGTAATAATTATGATAGTGATACATTATTAATGCTTAAGATAAGATGTAATTATCAAGTTGAACAAGTGGGAGGTTTGTTGTATGAGAGGGGCCGAAAACTTTGAAATAATTGAAGAAAGAAAGAAATTTTAAACTCTATGATAATGATATGTTATTATTATGTTGATAAGCTATTATTAAGAGATAATATAGAGTATGTTATCAAGTGGAACAAGTAAGTGTTGGCCTTTGTCATGAAGTGGCCGAAAACTTTGAAAATTAAATGTGAACAAATGTGAACACATATGAAAGGAGGAAAATTCAAACCTTAGGATAAGATATGATATTGATAATGACATATTAATTTTTGTAATTTAGCATCATGTAAATAAAATTCTTCCCTCTTAATTTTGTAATAGCCGATGCATATGTTGGAATTAAAGTGATGAATTTTATTCATTCTTTGATAGTAATGGGAATGAAAATGACATGTAATAATTATAAGATAAGATGATGTATTAAGATATGATAAAGTATAAATTTTGTCTTACACTCACTATGGTGGCCGAAACATTCATGATTTAAAGAAGGATTTTGTAATTTCTTGAAATTGATGTAAGGTGTATTAATTATGTGATATGATGATTATTTAATGTATAAGGAGATAAGATTTACAAATTTGTCTCATATTATAGGTAATGGCCGAAAATGTTGAAATAATTAGGAAGTGTAATAATGATGATTTTACGTGATATTTTATGTGCAAGTTGGCTAAAGCTTATATAATCTAGTAGAACCA
The DNA here is from genome assembly GCA_036937905.1 of Salvia rosmarinus. NCBI lineage: Eukaryota > Viridiplantae > Streptophyta > Magnoliopsida > Lamiales > Lamiaceae > Salvia > Salvia rosmarinus. The sequence goes on along the minus strand of CM072820.1, from coordinate 31,433,161 downwards.
CATTTTCTCTTCCATTTGCCACCATAAGCACCGAAAATTTGAGAGAAGAAAATTAGAGAGTCCGTCGATCTTTCACCCAAAATTTAAGTTAGAAAAACGTTGCCATCGATAATCGACTCCGATTAAAAGGTTAGAAATCGTACAAGCTTTTTATACATGCTAGAATTTTCGAATTTCATCCATAAAATCTTATGTTATTTATGATGAAATTTTAAGAAATATAGTTCATATGTTAAGTTGTTTAGTAAATATGTTTATATGATGTTTATAAGCACATACTATGAAAATAATACAAAGTTAAGCATGTTATAAAATATTATGTGATGACCGAAAATATGTGGGTATTATATGTTGATGAAAATGATTTTTAATTGTTGTTTTGAGCATGGATTAATCATAGTTGGTAATGTTTAAGCTTGTATGATTTTATGTAGAATTTTTGGAAAACATTAGTACATGTTCTTAAAATTTTTGAAAACTATAGTCTAAGGAATAATTGATGTACAAGTTGTGTATGTTGGAAATTATGACATATTGATGATATGTGATGATAATTATATGTTGTGTAAATTAATTAGAATTTTTGAAAAATGTTTAAGAATTTATCCAAGAATTTCGAGAACCATGAAGTGAAAAATTATGATGTACAATTTTCCTATGGCTAATATGATTACATATTATTGATCATATGTTAAAATAGTATGTTATGTGAATTTATGAGAATTTATGTAAAAGTTTGAAAAATACTTCAAAGGGGCCGAAACATTAAGATATAATGTTTCAAAGTTGTAAATTTATTTTATCATGTATAATCACATATTATGTTCCAAAAATATGTTTTAGACATACTATGAATTTATATGATTTTTAAAATGTCACGCCCCGCCTTATCACTAAAGGGCGGACTCGAAGGAAACAACACTTGGGTTTCATGAAAAGCTATTATGAGGATATATAATACGTCACTTGGCATGATTCAAACGTTATAGATACTACTAACATAATGTACTAGAAAGGTTAGATCAACAGATCCAAAAGAATACAAATGATCTGTTGGACTTCAACTATTAACATCATTTTATCATCAAAACAATAAATCATTCAGAGTTGCAGCGGAAAACGTGTGAATACACATATGACGATATGTATTCAAGGTTCAAAACATGTAAACATCAAAAGCATCCTCGACTCCTCAACACTCTCCATCATCATCATCAACAGCTCAACCTACACATTTAAAAACAAACATGCATGGCTGAGTACAAGAATGCACTCAGTGGACTCATGCCGAAAACATTTTATCAGATTTAAATTACACTGCCACATCATGGTAAGACATAAGGGTTTTATTTGAAATGCCTTATGCTTACTAAATCATTTTCATATTTCATAAACATCTGCTTGGCCAAGCATTTTTCTCGCATGTATGATCCATATCCCTTATCCTTTCTTCATATCATCATAGTCGAACGTCCCACAAAAATAATTGCCCAATATAATATATAAAAATATAGGCCCCAACCCAAGGTATAGTTAAAATGTGAAGGAGGCCTCCTCTCACGACGCATAAATAAAATAAAAATCCATTATTGTTTTGTTCTTTAATTTAGAGATCTACATATGTTATAAAGTCTGTTTGTGTGTTTACAGTCGTGAGTGCATCATATGGTTATAATGTTTGAGTAGGGAATTGAAGTTTCACCTCTGGAATGAAATCTGCTGCTGTTTGTCTACTGCAGAAAATAAATATAGATGTATTATCTTATTTGTTCAAGCCTAATGTTGTAAAAGATACCGTGCTTCGCTATTTATTTTCTGTTGGAGCGTTGAATAGAGATTAGGTAGAGCGTGTACTGATTGTTGTAGTTGATAGAAGAAGGAAATTGAGATGATATGAAAATTTTACTCTGTGGGTTTTTGGTGCAAAATAAACTGAGGCTCGATAGTATAGAAGCCGTGAATTTTCCTTATAGACACGTAACGAGGAAAAACGGATATTACATATCCCATTATAGTCGAACGCGTGCGAGCCTCCTCTACGACACCGGCCGTGAATTTTCCTTACAAGACACAATCACCTTAGGTGTACACGTTAATCCTAGCGGTATAAGCCTTAGGCATAGGATCCGATATCGATTTCATTCATAAGTTGGAAGCTATCCAACACATTCGTATCATTCATTCAGGATAGGATACATACACAAAACATAAACATTTTTGGCAGGTAATCTTGTAAACATTTTCTCAACAGTTGAAATAAGCATCGTAAATAAATTCATTTGGCAAGTATAGCAAAGTCACGTTTTGTTTAGAAAGAAAGCCCACCTGGACAATTGTTCGTCTTACACTTGATTACTCGTCAACGTCCAATCGTCGCGTCAGCGTCCACACCTTTACGTAAAAGCGATGTTTAGTACGTCGTTCACGTATTTCGAGACTTTCAAAGTCTAGAGTAAACTTCGATATTCTATATCGATATAAATTGAATTCCTTAACGAATTCAATACGCTGTCCAAGCGTGTAACCTAAACTAACATTTCTCGTTCTTCGATAAAATCGAGATATGTTTATCAATTACTATTTTACCCTTTTGAAGAGGTAAAATCTTGGGTGGGACATTTCAAAAGGAAAGCGAGCCATCTTGGGTGGGACGGAGGGTCAACGCTTTTGGGTAAAGGGTCAACTTTTCTCACGTTTCTCGTTCTAACGACTTTAAATATGAAATCTTTTCGTATCAACGAGATTTCATCATTAAACTGATACGTCTTACGCGTATTAGCGTATTTATCGAACGTATTTTATACGTTGACTTCAAAAGTCAACGATTTTGACTTTTATTAGTAATCTTCTTACTAATTCATATTCTAAATCGATTTTCAATCGATTTCTTTTCGTAAAGTCCTAATTCTCGATTTGTCACGCAAATCGATAAACTTTATTAATATTTTCCTTAAATATTAATCCATTTATTCATTAAGCATTATATTTCATTTCTAACGTTATTTAACATAATGTTTCGTCTTAAACATAGTAATCTATGTTTATAAATTTTTATAAAATTCAATTATGTCTAAAATAATTTTTTTTAGACATATAATATATTATTATTCTTGATTAAAAAGATTTAAAAATCCTTATTTTTAACAATATAGCTCTCGGCTATATGCTTAAAAATTTCCAAACTTGTTTTAAAATTTCTCTAAATTCATATAGTGTATTATTTTACACTATGGTCATTAATATGTATTACTATGAACTATAGAAAATTTGAGCAACCCTTTTTTATATATAAATAGGCCTCGGTAATTTTAAGAAAATTGTCCAATAATTCTCAAAATTTTATATAATTAGTACAAGGTCCCAACATTAATTTATAATACATTTATAACATATAGTCCATCATATACCATTTCTTCATCAAGGATTATTTTGTCCAAGGTTTCGGTTCATCCTCAATATACACCAAACATTTTATAAAAATTCCAACAAAAATACACCATGCTTAAATACTATAGTATAACAATATAACATCATAATATCATACTAGAACAACACACAAATCATCAAACTCCAAACCATAGCTCTCGGCCTTTTCGAAAAAAATTGAGCATTTGGTTTTCAAAAATTCTAATAAAAACATAGGATGCATAATTCATATCCTAAGTCAATAATATACCCTTGCATGTATCAAATAAAAATCATACTCTAACATATAAATTTCTTAAGCTTTCGGTATTTTATTTTTTATTTTAAAAAAAGTATAGGACTTTCAAAAATTCTAATAAATACACATAATCAAGGTCCTAGACCATTAATATACCATTGCATGTCTAGAATAAAAATCATACATCAAGATAGGAATTTTGTTTGGTTTCGGTAATTTCATAAACATAGCATAGGATTTTCCAAAAATTCCAAATAATTTACTATGAACTCTTATGACATCATAGATCAATAATCCAACCTCAAGACAATTTTTAAAAATTTCGATCATCAACAAAGTTCTCATAACATTTTCGAATATATGTCTAAACATGATATATGCTCCAAACTTAACATGCTTTTGCTAGATCTTTACAAATAATACACATGCAATAACATAGATCAAACTTAACATATATTAGCAAAAAAATAAAAAAATCAAGGATCATCAAGAACACATGCACAAAAAAAATCTTACAAACAAGAACACTATGAACACATGCATTAACCAAGACCCACCTTTCGAATTTTTTTGTAAAAATCAATGAAAAATTTAAACCTTGATCGATCCTTACCTTAAAATGGTATGGGTTTTAAGAGGAATGTGTAAGGTATCAAGCTTTGTGAAGGAGAAGAAGAGAAGATGAACACAAAAATTATCAAAGGGGGAGGGAGATGGAGGCTCTCGGCCTTTTCAGAATTTTGGGGAGAAGAGGGAGAGTTTGAGTGTTTGAGAGTGTGTTGAGTGAATGGAATGAGAGGAAATGAAGGATCCTAACTCTATCTCTCTCTCTCTCTCTCTGCTACCACAAGAAAAATAAAATAAAATGGGAGCCTTCTCCATTAGTGGGTTATGACTCACTTAGTGATCATAACACGGGTTAACACTCACACTAATGATGGACTTTGAACAACTCAACCCATGCAATATGGGTAAGAGAGCCGACGGCTCTAGGGGTGTAGGGTGATGATTTTATTTATTTCATGTATTGATACTATATATATTAATCAAGATACAATCCTAAATATAAACACATATCACTTGATTAATTAAAACATAGCATAGCAAGGTATATACTAAAGAAATCGTGAATTATGAAATTATAACCCTAGGTCACGGCATTTTCATACTCAAGAGGTACCTATATCATTTTCGTGCCATTCATAGTTATATATATCATAACATATGGTTTAGATGATAATTTATATCATAGGAAAAATTAATGGTATCATTTTATGTGAGAAAACCCTAATTTTGAATTAGGGTTTTCGAAAAAATTGATCTCGATCAATTGATCTCGATCAATTTTAATGCTAAATAATACTGTAATTACATAAAATAATCATAGAAAATTAAATATTATAATTCCTTGATCATTAAACCCATTTTTCAATTCATCTCTAAATGTTAACGTTTGAAACGTCTCAAAACGTTGATTATCGACTCATCTCGAAATGGTCGTAATAAAGTCGTACTCACTTTATAAAAATATCTCATTGATAATGAAATTTAATTCCAAGCTTGACCTTAGAAAATTTCATGAAATTTTAACTATCGATACGCAATCGACGTTAAAATTATACTGTCGATACACTTTATAAATATATATTCCTTAATTCACGCTTTCCAGTGAATACTAAATGGGAATTCATTCTTTCGTAAACGATCGAAATCATATTCGATATCATTCTGATTGAATCATTTCGGCGAAACACTAATTTACGGGTTTTAAATATCGTAATCAGGCATTAAATTCAGCGGGATATTACATCCTACCCCCCTTAAAAGAAATTTCATCCCGAAATTTGCATACCTTAGAAAAATAAACTGGGTATCGTTCTTTCATTGCATCTTCAAGTTCCCACGTGGCTTCCTCTTGTCCGTGATGTCTCCACAGCACTTTGACTAGCGAAATTGATTTGTTCGCAATTGCTGAACTTTATAGTCGAGTATTGCTGTGGGTTCTTCCTCATAACTCATGTCTGGATTGAGGGTCACGTCGTCTTGATGAATCACGTGCTTTGGATCGTGTACGTATTTTCTTAGTTGTGACACGTGAAAGACATTATGTACATTCCCCAAATTTGGCGGAAGAGCCAACCTATAGACTACTGGGCCTATTCTTTCTAGGATCTCATATGGTCCTATAAAACGGGGTCTCAGTTTTCCTTTCACTCCAAACCTGATAATCCCTTTCGATGGAGAGACTTTAAGGAATACTTTATCTCCACTTTCAAAATGCAGTTCAGATCTACGCGTATCAGCGTAAGACTTCTGTCTATCTTGAGCTTCCTTTATTCTTTGCCTAATCTGTCGGACGACTTCAATCATTTCATTCACTGCTTCAGGCCCTATAATTCTCCTCTCACCCACTTCATCCCAATAAAGCGGTGATCTACATTTCTTTCCATATAAGGCTTCGTATGGGGCCATATTAATCGTCGCTTGATAGCTATTATTGTAGGCAAACTCAATAAGAGGTAAAACATCTTCCCACTTTGCACCTCGATCCAATACTACTGTTCTCAGCATATCTTCAAGTGTCTGGATCGTTCTTTCCGATTGCCCATCAGTCTGTGGGTGGAATGTTGTGCTGAAGTTCAATTTCGTGCCCAATTCTCTTTGTAAGCTAGCCCAAAATCTTGATGTGAACTTGGAGTCTCTATCAGATGTAATAGATTTTGGCACTCCATGCAATCGTATGATTTCCTTTACGTACAGCTGGGCTAACTTGTCAGATCCATAAGTATTCTGAATTGGCAGAAAGTGAGCACACTTTGTGAGTCTATCAACAACTACCCATATCGCTGTGTTTCCTCTCTTCGATTTGGGTAAATCTGTAACGAAGTCCATCGTTATCTCATCCCATTTCCATTCGGGTATACCCAACGGCTGTAACTTTCCGTAGGGACGTTGATGTAACGCTTTCACCTGCTGGCAAACAAGACAGCGTTCTACGAAAGAAGCTATGTCTCGTTTCATGCCTTCCCACCAGAAATTTTCTTTTAGGTCCTGGTACATCTTAGTACTGCCTGGGTGGGCGGTGTAAGGTGTATCGTGAGCCTCACTCATTATTTCATTTCGAAGTTCAATATTGTCGGGAACACATATCCTTCCTTCAAACATTAAGGCATTGTCTGAAGCTTCCTGGAAATTCTTTAGTCCTTCAGTCCTTACTCTTTCTCTTACCTTTTCTAACTTTTCCTCCATCCTTTGTTTCTCAATGATTCTTTTCCTTAGATCAGACGTCAATGTGAGTGTAGCGATACAACTCGTGATCGTCTCTGGTTGTTCAACCAATTCAATCCTCATTCTTTTAAACTCCTCAACGAGTTTTTCTTCTTGTGTAAGGAGACATCCTAGTTTGGTTTGATTCTTACGACTTAAGGCGTCAGCTACTACATTCGCTTTACCCGGGTGATAGTTAATACCACAGTCGTAGTCCTTCACTAGTTCGAGCCATCTTCTTTGCCTCATATTTAGATCTCTTTGCTCGAAAAAGTATTTCAAACTTTTATGATCTGTAAAGATCTCACATCTCACTCCATAGAGATGGTGTCTCCAGATTTTCAGTGCATGAACCACTGCTGCTAATTCCAAGTCGTGAGTTGGATAGTTCAGTTCATGTGGTCTGAGTTGTCGGGATGCATATGCTATCGCTTTTCCTTCTTGCATCAAAACACAACCCAGACCATTCTTAGAAGCATCTGTATAAACTGTCCGCTTCCGGAACTGCTAGCACTGGTGCACTTGTCAACTTTTTCTTAAGCTTCTGAAAACTCGCCTCACATTCTTCAGTCCAACTGAACTTGATTCCCTTTCGGAGTAGTTGGGTTATTGGTCTTGCTATCTTGGAGAATCCCTCAATGAATCTCCGGTAATAACCCGCTAATCCCAGAAAACTTCGGATTTCATTCTGAGTTCTCGGCGATTTTCATTCTTGTACTGCTTCCACCTTGGCTGGATCTACTTTAATTCCATCTGCAGACACGATGTGTCCAAGGAACATTACTTCCTTCAGCCAGAATTCACATTTGCTGAACTTAGCAAAAAGCTTTTCAATTCTCAAGGTTTGCAACACCGTTCTTAGATGTTCCTTATGGTCCTCCTCATTCCTCGAATAGATGAGAATATCATCTATGAAGACCAAGACAAACTTGTCTAAGTATGGATGAAACACTCTGTTCATGAGGTCCATAAATACGGCTGGTGCATTGGTTAATCCGAACGGCATAACTATGAATTCATAGTGGCTATATCTGGTTCGGAATGCAGTTTTAGGTACATCTTCCGGCCGTATTTTGAGTTGGTGATAACCTGACTTGAGATCAATCTTCGAGAATACACCTGCTCCTCGTAATTGATCAAACAGGTCGTCGATCCTTGGCAAAGGGTATTTGTTCTTGAGCGTCATCTTGTTCAGTTCCCGATAATCTATGCACATTCTCAAAGAACCATCATTTTTCTTGACAAATAACACAGGCGCTCCCCAAGGTGACACACTAGGTCTAATGAAACCTAGGTCCAACAATTCTTGAATTTGGATCTTTAGTTCTTCCAATTCTTTTGGAGCCATTCTATAGAGTGCCTTCGACACTGGAGCCGATCCGGGTTCCAAGTCGATGGTGAATTCCAGTTGTCTATCAGGAGGTAATCCTGGTAGATCTTTAGGAAATACGTCCGAAAATTCTCGAACAACCTCTATGTCTTCAATCTTTGTTTCCGGTTTATCTTCTCCTTTCAGGTAAACGAGGAATGCATGGCATTCTTTCTTGTTTACCATCCTTCTCGCCTTCAACGCTGATATAATCGGGATTCTCTTTCCCATGCTGATTCCGTGGAAGTGCGTAGCTTCTTGACCAGGAAAATGGAATGAAATTTTCCTTTCTTTGCAAAGAATCGTGGAATGATTTTTAGCTAACCAGTCCATTTCTAGGATTATATCTACGTCACCCATGGGTATTATGTTCAGATTATTCGCCAGAACCTTAAGTGATCCTAAAGTCAACTCTAGGTTCGAGCAGATATGTGTAACAGTCATAATCCCTCCTATAGGCGAAGAGATTCTCATATCCTGATTTGCCTTTTCAGGCCTAAGTTCCAACATTTCCACACATGATCTTGCTATAAAGGAATGTGAAGCACCCGTATCGAACAATACTATAATAGGTATGTTGAGAAGAGCTCCCATACCTGCCAAGTTTCCCTGGTTCTGTTCATTTTACCTCCGGTGTAAGGCATATGCTCTAGCCTGGGCCGACTGAGGCTGACGGGGTGCTTGCCCTTGTTGATTCTCGCCGTTGTTCTGGCTGCTGGCCGACGTTGTCGCGATGGTTGCCGCCTTTGTTGTTGTTGAGGTGGCTGCCACTTGTTGTTGAGGTTGAATTTCTTCGCCGAGGTTGAAATTTGGATTTGATAGCTCTGAGTGGCTGGACATTGCCGGGTTGGTTCGGCCTTACAACTGTTTCCGAACGTGTCCCTGGGCAAAAATTAGCGTAATGCCCTCTCATCCCGCACTTAAAACAGTTCCCACTGCCTGCCATGCACATTCCTTTGTGCATCCTCTGGCATTTCAGGCATGGAAGGGCCCTCGTCTGCTCTTGTGGGCCTCTTGTCGGAGGAACAAAAGCTGCCTTTTTCCAACCCTATCCTGGTTGTGCCATGTTTCCTCGCCACTGTCGTTTATTGCTCACATTCTCAAAATTCCCCCTGTTACTGTTTCCAAAATTTGCGTCCCACTTCCTCTTACCCTTATCCGCGGTATTTTGCGTTTGAACTGATACCGACTTTTCCTCTGGCATTGCTGCCTCAATATCTAGCGCTCGTCCAAGAGCCTCAGTGTAAGTCAAGTCTCCATGACTGGCGAGAGACATCCTTATCTCTGGCCTTAGACCCGACCTAAATTTTTCCGACATTTTCAAGTCTGTGTCCACTTGATCCAGTGCATATCTTGACATGTCACAGAAAGTGCGATCATAATCGGTTACGGACATTTTCTCTTGCTTTAACATGAAGAACTCGTGCTCCTTCTTTTTCCTATAGCTCTTTGGTATATACTTGTCATACACCTCTCTCTTAAAATCCTCCCACGTAAATTCTTCCATCTGTTCCGCTGTAAGAGTCTTCTTTCTGGCTTCCCACCAGAAGTCAGCAGGTCCATTTAGCTGAAAAGTTATACATGACAAACGCTCATGCTCTGTACATCTTAGAAAGTTAAAAATCTGTTCCATGGTTCTTATCCATTGTTCTGCTTCCTCAGGATTTCCTTTCCCATTGAAGACAGGAGGGTTCTGTCTAAGAAATAGTTCCTCAATCCTGCGTTCAGGTGGAGGTGGAGGTGGTTGTGGTATAAACTCATCTTCTTGTTCCGGGATTCTACCTCTTCCCCTAGGTCTTCCTCTTCCTCTGCCTCTAATTCCTTGTTCAGAGCTTGTCTATGAGGCATTCTGCTATATAAAACATATAGTAAGCATCACACATTATTTTTATAATTTAACATATAGAATATCATCATCCCCTCATTGTAAAACAACTTTAATAAAACATTTCATCTTTGTCATACACAATTTGCGCAAAAGCCCATTCAGGGTCATATATATATATATATATATATATATATATATTGAAAAATTTGTGCCATAGGAAAAACTGTTTCAGGATCAATAGTTACTTATAAAGGAAGTTACTTACGTACCGGCTTATAAAGCATTACAAAAGAAATCACATGCATACTGGCTTTTATAGCCTTACAAAACATCAAGTTTTTCCTTTTTCACCCCTTTCATACAAAACAAAACATACCCAAATCACATTCAAATACTACTACATATCTACTTAAGTCTTCACTTCACTGTCTTCATCTGGAATCTTCCTCGTCCTCATCCTCGTCCTCTTGGGATCTTCTTCCTCGTCAGAGTCATCATCTCGGGCATGTACTCCTGATGGTCCTGCTCCGTTATCTCCTACCATATGTATGTCGCAGATCGCCCGTAGTCCTCGCGCATCGATCAGTAATCGCACGATCGGTTGTAACCATCCCATGGGTCCGACACTCGCATCCTCGCCGTCTGGCGGTAGGTGTTTGGTACGATTTTGTGCTTATTTTTCATATGTTTATGCATGCCGTTTCCCGTAGTTTGTCCTATTTATGTCGTTGGTTTGATTAGTATTTATCGATTTGGACTTATTTGGTTTGTTTCGATATTTTGTAGAAACACGACATTAAATAGGATGAAATGGAACTTTCAAGATCTATCCTATTTTGAATATCATCTCGATATGAATTCGTAGGCGCAAACGGATCGTAATTCGGAGTTCGGACGAGGGAGAACGGATCATTTCTTCAAAGTCGCGACGCGCACTCCGCTCCGCCCGCCAAGTCGCGCCGCGCTGAACACTTTCAATGATTCTCATGAATTTTGGAGAAGGAATCAAGGGTTTTTTCCTTCATACTAAGTAAATTAAGTTGTGATAGGAGTCCAGAGGTGAAAACCGTGTGCAAATCGGAGTTCGGGACGAAGGAGAACGAGCTAAAACAAAACATTACATAAGCGGTGTCGCGCAAGTAGCGCTTCGCGCAAATGCACGCCCAGCGAACGCCGGTTCACATGTGAACACCGGTTCACCTGCTGTCCTCCAAACTAAGCGCGTTCACAATTGTGAACGCCAGATTCACTCCATTCTCACCCTTCCAGTAGCGTTGCCCAAACCGGCTCACCTCGACCCGCGACCCGTCCGGCCCGCTCGTGATCCCGATCCGGCTCAGCGCGTTTCCGCTCAGCTCACCTCTCCACCCGACGCCAGTGCCTCGGCGCCAGTTCACCCGCTGCCCATGCGTCGCGCTCAATCTGGCGCTCGTCTCGGCCAGCAGCGTTCCCAATTCCCTCGCGCGCTCATAATGAGCGAGCACTCATTTGTGAGACAGAATATTTCCTCACCTGGCCTTCATTCCGAACCAGCGTTCACTTTCAAGTCATAATGTTTTCTGAGCTCACGCTCACTCTGAACCGGCGCTCATCTTTAATTTATATATATATCGCGCGCTAGGTCAAAAGAAGTCTCTCCGTTCTCAGTTTTGGTTCTCTCAGCCGCGGAGCTGCTCTTCGCAGCCTTCTTCCAGAGTTCTTCAGGCAGCAACATAAATACAGATAAATCATAGATTTAATTGTTATTCTTATTTTCATCATTTGAATGATTTAATTTATCAAGTTATGTTCTTGGGATTTGCCAGTTCTTTCGGATTAATTTTACAGTCTTTTGTTGGAGATTTTTATTGTAATCAATTCCATAGTGACAATGGATTGGATTTTCATATTCCGTTGATTTAATATGCTTAATGATTTACTGCTTTCGATTAATTCATGTTCTTGGAGATGGATTGATGATTATGTTTTTATTTGCAATTAGATTTAGATTAGGGATTGACAAACCCTATGAATAATATGATTGCATATGCTTTTATTTACCGCTTTGATTTATCGCTTTCATAGTTCAACTAGGGATTGACAACCCCTAGCCTAGGATCGTTGTTTATTTTCTTGTATTTCAATTCTTGCATGTTTCAACCCTCGTTTGCATTAGAATGTTTAGGATTTAATCGCTTTCTGTGTGCGACACGAACAATCGCCCTGTTAAGTTTTCCTTGAGAGACGACTTGGGTTAACTTATCACGCTACAATTACCTCGTCCGATTGCGAGTAAATTTGAGTGTGATTTTAGCTCGATCAGTAGGGCTCTACTGGAGGTAGTAGAGCTGTCATCGGTGGTAAGGGCGGCAGTGGCGGATGCGACGGATGTCCGAACACCAGCGGAGGAAAAACAGGCTCTCCTAGTGCTCTCGGTCACGCGCTGCCCTATCCACATGAGCAAGCCTGCCCTCATCAAACAGATACGGAGGCACTACCGGGTCAATCTATCGTGGAACCTCGGTATACAACCATTCCGGCGACTCATCGCGCCAGGTGTACTCTCGTGGATGGAGATAGGGTCCCCTCGGTGCAGCTCCGTAGACACTGTACACGTACGTCAGATGACTGACAAATCTGGGTAGATCACCGATCAAGTCATAGCCTCCGGGCACACGATATATGTAGTCTCCCGATACCTCTCGGGCGTAATCCTCCCAATCACATGGAAGTATGGTCAAGAGACGCTTAATACCGTCGTAATCTGTCGCGCCGTAATCTCGGGCATTCCTCCAAAGTCGAAGGTAGTACGTCAGAAATTCACCTAAGTCCTCGCCACAGCACATCCAACACTCACGGTAGGTGCGCATCACTTCCTCGGGCGTAGCATGAGGACCTACCCTCCTCCTAGCTATATAACGCATCTCCTCCATCTGTCACGATCAAAACTAACATAAGTCAACTAATATTATCCGATAAGCAGATAAGATAACTTAAGTACATCTGATAAGCAACTAGGGTAAACTAAGCAATCTATAAGGTAGATAAACGTCATTAGGTACAGCACATATCATATCTTTCTTATCCTACTTGGAAACTTATTCCCCTAATAGCGTTCTAAGGTACATGTTATGCTATGAGATCTTCGTTCTATATAAAACTCGAACTAACTTTCAACAGACTCTAGTGCATTCTGGAGACAGAAATAGGAATTCTGTCTTTCTTAACAAATGAAGCTCAGTGTGTTAGGAGTACGTAGGCGAAAACCACACGTAAATCGGAGTCCAAACGAAAGAGAACGGAATGCAACAAAATTACTGCGCAGTGCAGAAAATTTGCGTGATCGTGCCAAAATCCGAGGCAATTGCCGACGTAGTACGACTACCATGTCCACGTATCCAAGTCGATAAAAGAAATTTTCCGAAGTCGAAGTCAACGGTCACACGTGCCGAAATCCCAATTGCTGTCGGCCATGTCAAGGTTGTGATGACAATGTCGATGTCGTTCATTTCCAAAGTCGAAGTCGTTCTTGTTTATCTTGACATTCGTCTTCTTCCGTTCGAAGCTCGAGGCTATAGTTACTTTCGTTCTTCCTGTCGTTCTTGTGTTCTTGTAAAAGGGAAGAAGTTCATACGTCTAAGTTCTTTTGTAACACGTGATCATGCTTCTTACTCATCTATGTTCTTCTTGTGATAACATATCATTCGTCATAATCCAACATGGAATTTAAAAACTAAAATTTCAAAGAATGACAATACAGTTCATTCATACATACGTATTTCTTTGAATTCATCCTTTCCACATTGACCGTTCACATTCATTTCAAACACATACATTCATTTCCAATTTAATCACTTTGCATATCTTCTGTTAATTTCAAAATCGCATTTTGAAATTTCCTTACTCATAACTTTCATTGATTCCCAAAAACAGAGTTTTGAAATTTCCCTTTTTCCCTCAAAACTGATCTCAAACTTGTTGATCATTTAAGACTCTTCATTTCATGAGGTTGAGGAAGAAATCGTTTACCTTTTTCCCGGTTGAGCTGGATGTGATGGAGTGTTGAGTATAGTCAGCCGATTTCTGGAAGTCTAGTGACTCGATCTAGACTTAATCTTGAAAGAAGAGTTTAGGGTTCAAAGAGCGACCTGCTCTGATACCACTCTGTCACGCCCCGCCTTAGCACTAAAGGGCGGACTCGAAGGAAATAACACTTGGGTTTCATGAAAAGCTATTATGAGGATATATAATACGTCACTTGGCATGATTCAAACATTATAGACACTACTAACATAATGTACTAGAAAGGTTAGACCGACAGATCCAAAAGAATACAAATGATCTGTTGGACTTCAACTGTTAACATCATTTTATCATCAAAACAATAAATCATTCAGAGTTGCAGCGGAAAACGTGTGAATACACATATGACGATATGTATTCAAGGTTCAAAACATGTAAACATCAAAAGCATCATCGACTCCTTAACACTCTCCATCATCATCATCAACAGCTCAACCTGCACATTTAAAAACAAACATGCGGGGCTGAGTACAAGAATGCACTCAGTGGACTCATGACGAAAATATTTTATCAGATTTAAATTACACTGCCACATCATGGTAAGACATAAGGGTTTTATTTGAAATGCCTTATGCTTACTAAATCATTTTCATCAGTTCATAAACATCTGCTTGGCCAAGCATTTTTCTCGCATGTATGATCCATATCCCTTATCCTTTCTTCATATCATCATAGTCGAACGTCGTGAAGGAGGCCTCCCTCTACGACGCCGTGACCGGCCGTGAATTTTCCTTACAGCACACAGTTACCTTAGGTGTACACGTTAATCCTAGCCAGGTATAAGCCTTCCGGCATAGGATCCGATATCGATTTCATTCATAAGTTGGAAGCTATCCAACACATTCGTATCATTCATTCAGGATAGGATACATACACAAAACATAAACATTTTTGGCAGGTAATCTTGTAAACATTTTCTCAACAGTTGAAATAAGCATCGTAAATAAATTCATTTGGCAAGTATGGCAAAGTCACGTTTTGTTTAGAAAGAAAGTCCACCTAAACAATTGTTCGTCTTACACTTGATTACTCGTCAACGTCCAGTCGTCGCGTCAGCGTCCACACCTTTACGTTAAAGCGATGTTTAGTACGTCGTTCACGTATTTCGATACTTTCAAAGTCTAGAGTAAACTTCAATATTCTATATCGATATAAATTGAATTCCTTAACGAATTCAATACGCTGTCCAAGCGTGTAACCTAAACTAACATTTCTCGTTCTTCGATAAAATCGAGATATGTTTATCAATTACTATTTTACCCTTTTTGGGTAAAAGGGTCAACGTTTTCTCACGTTTCTCGTTCTAACGACTTTAAATATGAAATCTTTTCGTATCAACGAGATTTCATCATTAAACTGATACGTCTTACGTGTATTAGCGTATTTATCGAACGTATTTCGTACGTTGACTTCAAAAGTCAACGATTTTGACTTTATTAGTAATTTTCTTACTAATTATATTCTAAATCGATTTTCAATCGATTTCTTTTAAATAAAGTCCTAATTCTCGATTTGTCACGCAAATCGATAAACTTTATTAATATTTTCTTAAATATTAATCCATTTATTCATTAAGCATTATATTTCATTTCTAACGTTATTTAACATAACGTTTCGTCTTAAACATACTATGTTTATAAATTTTATAAAATTCAATTATGTCTAAAATAATTTTTTCTTATACATATAATATATTATTATTCTTGATTAAAAAGGATTTAAAAATCCTTATTTTTAACAATATAGCTCTCGGCTATATGCTTAAAAATTTCCAAACTTGTTTTAAAATTTCTCTAAATTCATATAGTGTATTATTTTACACTATGGTCATTAATATGTATTACTATGAACTATAGAAAATTTGAGCAACCCTTTTTTTATATATAAATAGGCCTCGGTAATTTTAAGAAAATTGTCCAATAATTTTCAAAAATTTTATATAATTAGTACAAGGTCCCAACATTAATTTATAACACATTTATAACATATAGTCCATCATATACCATTTCTTCATCAAGGATTATTTTGTCCAAGGTCTCGGTTCATCCTCAATATACACCAAACATTTTATTAAAATTCCAACAAAAATACACCATGCTTAAATACTATAGTATAACAATATAACATCATAATATCATACTAGAACAACACACAAATCATCAAACTCCAAACCATAGCTCTCGGCCTTTTCGAAAAAATTGAGCATTTGGTTTTCAAAAATTCTAATAAAAACATAGGATGCATAATTCATATCCTAAGTCAATAATATACCCTTGCATGTATCAAATAAAAATCATACTCTAACATATAAATTTCTTAAGCTTTCGGTATTTTTTTTTTTAAAGAAAGTATAGGACTTTCAAAAATTCTAATAAATACATAGGATGCATAATCAAGGTCCTAGACCATTAATATACCATTGCATGTCTAAAATAAAAATCATACATCAAGATAGGAATTTTGTTTGGTTTCGGTAATTTCATAAACATAGCATAGGATTTTCCAAAAATTCCAAATAATTTACTATGAACTCTTATGACATCATAGATCAATAATCCAACCTCAAGACAATTTTTAAAAATTTTGATCATCAACAAAGTTCTCATAACATTTTCGAATATATGTCTAAACATGATATATGCTCCAAACTTAACATGCTTTTGCTAGATCTTTACAAATAATACACATGCAATAACATAGATCAAACTTAACATATATTAACAAAATAAAATTTAAAAATCAAGGATCATCAAGAACACATGCACAAAAAAAATCTTACAAACAAGAACACTATGAACACATGCATTAACCAAGACCCACCTTTCGAATTTTTTGTAAAAATCAAAGAAAATTTTAAACCTTGATCGATCCTTACCTTAAAATGGTATGGGTTTTAAGAGGAATGTATAAGGTATCAAGCTTTGTGAAGGAGAAGAAGAGAAGATGAACACAAAAATTATCAAAGGGGGAGGGAGATGGAGGCTCTCGGCCTTTTCAGAATTTGGGGGAGAAGAGGGAGAGTTTGAGTGTTTGAGAGTGTGTTGAGTGAATGGAATGAGAGGAAATGAAGGATCCTAACTCTATATCTCTCTCTCTCTCTCTCTCGGTTACCACAAAGAAAAATAAAATAAAATGGGAGCCTTCTCCATTAGTGGGTTATGACTCACTTAGTGATCATAACATGGGGTTAACACTCCTCACACTAATGATGGACTTTGAACAACTCACCCCATGCAATATGGGTAAGAGAGCCGACGGCTCTAGGGGTGTAGGGTGATGATTTTATTTATTTCATGTATTGATACTATATATATTAATCAAGATACAATCCTAAATATAAACACATATCACTTGATTAATTAAAACATAGCATAGCAAGGTATATACTAAAGAAATCGTGAATTATGAAATTATAACCCTAGGTCACGGCATTTTCATACTCAAGAGGTACCTATATCATTGTCGTGTCATTCATAGTTATATATATCATAACATATGGTTTAGATGATAATTTATATCATAGAAAAAATTAATGGTATCATTTTATGTGAGAAAACCCTAATTTTCGAATTAGGGTTTTCAAAAATTTGAAGAATTGATCTCGATTAATTCTTAATGCTAAATAATAATGTAATTACATAAAATAATCATAGGAAATTAAATATTATAATTCCTTGATCATTAAACCCATTTTTCAATTCATCTCTAAATGTTAACGTTTGAAACGTCTCAAAACGTTGATTATCGACTCATCTCGAAATGGTCGTAATAAAGTCGTACTCACTTTATAAAAATATCTCATTGATAATGAAATTTAATTCCAAGCTTGACCCTTAGAAAATTTCATGAAATTTTAACTATCGATACGCAATCGACGTTAAAATTATACTGTCGATACACTTTATAAATATATATTCCTTAATTCACGCTTTCCAGTGAATACTAAATGGGAATTCATTCTTTCGTAAACGATCGAAATCATATTCGATATCATTCTGATTGAATCATTTCGGCGAAACCCTAATTTACGGGTTTTAAATACCGTAATTAGGCATTAAATTCTGCGGGATATTACATAAAATGAGGTATTTTATGTTTATGTCGAAACATGATGTTATGTGACGTAAGGATTTAAAAGTGAAGTGTTATGATCAAGTTAGATCATACGTATATGCGTTGTTGAAGCATGATTGTTGATTAACGTAAAAAATTGAGATTTTGAGAACATGATTAGAAATATATTGAAAATCGAGTATATATGTGAATTAATAGTTATATATATATAAACGTGCAAAATATTTAATTTTGAAAGTCAAATGACTTGACTAGAGTGCAAACATATGAAATATGTTAATGTAGGAACAACATTATGTTGTACGTCTAGTCGAAATATGGATTTCATTGAATAGTTACACTAACATGTATAAGATGTACTAAGTGGGATAAAGGATACGAAGTATGTTAGAAGATTATCGAATCTTTTAGACTTGGATGTCACGGCCCCATTCCGGACCAACCCGGTTGGAGGCGACTAATACTAGGAGTAGTATTTTAGGGGATTACACGGGTAAAATAAAATGCATAAGAATAAACTAACATGCTCGAAAGGTGATATAAGGTGATGTTATAATGTTTTAAAGGTTTAGCCATCGGACCCCAAAACTTGGCCCGATCCGATGGACCTCGATAGTTTGTAACATAAAGCATAAATAAAGGAGTTTCGAGTATAGCAATGAAAGTGTGTGAATACATATACGACGATATGTATTCAAGGTATAACCCAAAAGTTTAAGTAAATCGGTTCGGGGACACTGGACTCCTCAACACATCCCCATCATCACCATCGAGCTCAACCTCGCACATTTAAAACAAACATGCGGCTAAGTACAAGAAATTGTACTCGGTGGACTTATGCCGAAAACATTTGATAATATTTGGATTACATCGCCAATATCGAGTAAGTCACAAGTGGTTTTAGTTAAAATGCCTTGGCTTACCAAATCATTTTCAGTTCAGAACATAGCTTTGGCCAGCATTTTTTGGTGTGTATGGTCCGTATCTCATAGTCACAATACATAATAATAATAAATAAATAAACGCCGAGAGGAGGCCTCCCATCTACGACGCCGTGACCGCCAGAATCCCGCATAAAGACACAATACCTCTGCAAGCATATGTTAACACAACAGATAGTTCCAACCTTCACGCCAATCCTAGCTGTGCATTTATCATCGACACAGACCCGACATTAAAAAGGTTGGGTGCTACCACAACAATTGATATAATAGTTCCAACTATCTCCACAATTTCTACCGGGCATAACAGATAGGATCCATACACAAAACGAAATATTTTGGCCAGTAATGCAGTGAAACATTTGTTAAACAGTTGTAGGATAAGTGCTGTAAATAAACTTATTTGAAATTAACAGTAAAGTCACGTTTTAGTGGGGTAAGAAAAGGCCCACATTTTAAAGGTAAGAAGCCCACCTGGACTACGGTTC
The DNA here is from genome assembly GCA_036937905.1 of Salvia rosmarinus. NCBI lineage: Eukaryota > Viridiplantae > Streptophyta > Magnoliopsida > Lamiales > Lamiaceae > Salvia > Salvia rosmarinus. The sequence goes on along the minus strand of CM072820.1, from coordinate 31,413,468 downwards.
GTTGTAAAAGTCCTAGGTTCGATCGTTCGTCCAAAATCCCGTCGCTGCGTTTGCGTCCACACCTTTACGAAAAAGCGAGGCTTTAGTACGTCGCTCAAGTCTATCGAGACTTTCGAAAACTTAAGATAACTTTGATATTTCATATCGATGTGAGACTGAATTCCTTAGTGAATTCAATACGTCTCTAATACGTATACGATTGACTTTTCTCGTTCCTCGAGATACATTCAACGTATAAGTACGTTTTTCGATATATGGATTTCATTTATGAAATCCTTTCTTACTAATGAGGTATTATACTCAATTAGTATATCTTACGCGTACTGACGTATTTATAACCGTTTAATCGTACGTTTGACTTTGAAAAGTCAACGAAGTCAACACTGGTCAACAAAGTCAATGATTTTGACTTTTAAATAGTAATTTCTTACTATTTTGCTTTATAAATCGAATTTAATCGATTTGAAAACGTAAAGTCCTATTTCTCGATTTATCTTGTAAATCAAGGACTTATAAATATTTTCGCATTTTATATAACTCTTTTTTTTATAATTAAAAAGCGTATTTTGGTTTTTAAAACGTTACAAAATGAACGTTCGTCTCAAACATAGCAATCTATGTTTATAAAATTTTGTAATATTAGAAAACTGTCCAGAATATTATTTTACCAAAAATTTATAATTAAACAGTTTTAAAAAGGATTTAATATCCTTATTAATTATCGAAATTTTCGATAATTGTCCTAAAAATAGCAAACGACCCTTGAAAAATTTTCTAAATTAATATAGTGTATTATTATACACTATGGTCCAGAATATGAATTTATCAAATTCATATAGTACTGTTTGCTATTTATTTATATATATACATATATAAATATTCACGGTAATTCCAATAAATAGGAATAATCATCCAAAAATTTCCAAAATTGATATATATCTATTATAATGTCCCAAAATCAGTATATAATATTTTCATAACCCATAGTTCATCATAACTATTTATTTCTATATATATAACAATATTGCACACGGTAATTATAGGGTAATTACCCAATAAATAGTAAACAATTTCTAAAAATTCTAAATAATTTCCAATATCAATAAACATTATATTATAACATTGTAACATCATAATATCAACCAAAACCATTTGAATCATCACCATATGGAGCTACAAGCTCTCGGCTTTTTTGAATAAAAATGGTATTTGATTTTCAAAAATTCCAACAATTATATACTATGTTTATACACTATAGTATAGTAATATAACATCATAATATTTATCAAAAACCAATTAAATCATCACCTTCAAGAGCATATCACTCACGGTTTATTTGATTTAATTTAGTATTTGATTTCCAAAAATTCTAATAATTTCACACAATGTATAAACAATATACTAAAGCATTAATACACCATTGCATGTTCAAAAATAAAATCATACACCAACCTATATATTTATAAAGCTCACGGTAATTTTGTAAAATCAAGTATATGATTTTCAAAAATTCTAATTAAATCATATAACATATAATCAAGGTTCTAAAGCACTAATATGTCATTGCATGCTTGAAATAAAAATTATACATCAAGATACTCATATATATATATGTCACGGTATTTTTAAAAATTAAGCTATGGTTTTTCAAAAATTTCTAAATTAATACTATGGTCTTAAATCATATCATAGATCAATAATACATGCTTAGAATATATCAAGAAGTATTCGGTCATTATTTAACATTTCATAGCATTTTCAAAATTATTTCTAGTGCATACTTATGGTTCAAATTTATGAACATCCAAGCTAAAACCTTACAACATTTCATATACCACATCTCATATTCATGCTTATATTTTGCAAAATAAAGTCAACAAGCACAATGTTCATCCATAAGAACATTTAAAACATTCATGTACATATATATATATAAAACTCGAACACACATACAAATATATATGGGCGGTTTTCGATTTTCTTGCACATAGGAGGTAAAATCGATACTAGGGTTTATGTATTACCTTAGGAATGGTGTTGAATCACAAGGAACAAGATAGTATTAAGGTTTGGAAGAGAAATGGAGAAGAAGAAGAGAAGAAAATCTGAAAAATAATGGGAGGATGGCTCTCGATTTTCAGGCAGAATTTGGGAGAGAATGGAGTGTTTGAGAGAGTGTTTGAGTGTTTGAAAATGTGTAAAGAGTGTATGGCTTGAATGGGAAGAGTCTCACCTATACCTATCTCTCTCTCTCGATTTTGGCCAAGAATTGGCACAAAATCTGCAGCACATTGGGGAGTGAGAGATGATCATTAGGCTAGAGCAAAAGCTAGGCCATGCATTGGTCCAAATTAAAAAGGCTCCCATGCTTGTTGGGGTAATTATGGGCGACACATAGGAGGGGTTTAGGGGCTGATTTTATTTCATCTCTACACCTAATATATGTATTAATCATAGTATAGTTCATAGATATATAATACATGCCATAAAAATAATTAAAACATAATATATGCAAAAATCGGTATTACCGATCCAATTATTTGAGAAATAGGATTAAAAATATATATTACACCTATTATTGATACTCATGTAATTTTCGTCCCAAATATACACATATATATCATAATATATGGTTTAGATATTAAATAATAGCATAGGATATAATTATTACACATTTAGAGAAATAAAAACCCTAATTTCGAAAGTTTGGGTTTCAATTTTATAAAAACTGAATCCTTCGATTTTTGTGCCTGGAAATCTGATTTAATGCTTAATATTATTCATATATATCATATTATAAAGTTTAGATACCATAGGATAATTTAATGGTATCATTTCATGTGATAAAACCCTTATTTATAAGATTAGGGTTTTCGAAACTTATAAATAAGAAATATCGAGTTTAATAACTCAATTATCGATTTTAATAATCATTAATACAGTAATTATATAAAATAATAATAGGAAATTAATTATTATAATTTCCCGAGCATTATACTCATTTTTCAAAACGTCTCTAGACGTTAACGTTCAAAACGTCTCAAAACGTTCGAAATCGACTCATCTCAAAATGGTCGCAGTAAGTTCATACTTACTAAGTGAATATATTCCATTTAATAAAGGAATTAAGATGGAAATTAATTCCAAGCTTCACTGCTCAGAAAATTTCATGAAAAGCTGACGTTCGATACGCGTTTGACGTTAAAATATATTGACGATTCATTTCGTAATATTTCAATCCTTTAATTCACAATCCTTAGTGAATTATGAAAGGGAATTCGTTATAACGATATCGTATCGAAGTCACAAGATTCGATGTCGTAAAAAGTTAATACACAGCAAAACCCTAATTACGGCTCGTAAATCGTAATCGTATATTCGTTTCTTTGGAATATTACATGGATGTTTTCAAAAACGTGACCGACGTACTAAATTAGTTTTTTACGTAAAGGTGGAACGTGACGTGATCGTTGACGTTAGAAATGAACTTTATTGGGAAGCATACGTACCAGGTGGGCTTTTCTTTTACTCAAAATGACAAATGCTTTATTTATGATGCTTTATTCGAAATAAAAAGTATTTATTTATGATGTTTCTCTTGAGAAATGATGATGAAATGATGAGGAAATTACCTGCCCAAAATGTTTATTTTTGAATGATAATGAAAGTTGTTGGGTCGCTCCCAACTTATATGAGAAAATTGATATCGGATCATGTGCTAGAGGGACAATTCCTAGCCTGGATTAACGTGTACACTAAGGTGGACTGGGGGCCGTAAGGACAATGCGAGGCCGGTCCCAGCTACGTAGAAGGAGGCCTCCTTCTACGGCGTTAATGATGATGTTATATGAGAAATGAAAGGATACAGATCATACATACAAGTGAAAATGTCTGGCCAGGCGATGTTTTGAGAAATGATGAAAATGTTTTAGTAAGCACGAGCATTTCAACTAAAACCTCGTGTGTTACTGATGGGGCAGTGTAATTCAATGAAAATGTTTTTGGCATAAGTCCACTGAGTGCATTCTTGTACTCACCACTGCATGTTTGTTTTTAAATGTGCAGGTTGAGCTGGTGATGCGATGGAGCGGTGTTGAGCAATAGGAATCTGTGTTGTTGAAAGTTTGTACCTTGAATACACATCGTCATATGTGTATTTCACATGTTTTTCGCTGCAAGAACCCTAAGTTATGTATTGAAATTCCAAAAGTATTCTCGTATATACCTCACAGTTCAATATCCAATGGTCTTTCCCGTTTCTTAATTCCTGTTTAAAGTAATAGTCCCTGCTAATCCGTACTTAGGATTAGTGGGCTGTTACACTATGTTTACTCTTATACCCTCAAACAAGACTTAATTCTAAGTAGTGGATTGACTGTGCTATCAATTCGTAGATGTAAGACTTGATCTCTCCGAACCACATAAAAACTAAGTGCTATTTACGTTCAGTTCTTTATTTCAATAACATTTTTAATTTTCATCTTATAGAACTGAACATCATCAATACTTGTAGCACAACATACTGTTTGAAACAATATATCAGTATCAGTTTGATACTGATGAAATAACTGAAAACTAACAAATCAATGTTTGATTAAGTGTTTTCTACCAGCATCAACAAAGGTGTATGGTAATCACCACATTCACAAGCACATTAATTATGAGTCCAATTGATCAGCTACCTTATTAGCCAGTAGAATTGCTAATTGACATCACTAAGTACAAAACTCTCAATACTTGAACTGATCAATAGAACTGATACCAGTACTGAATTGACTTCAATTATCTGACATCTACTGATCAGTAGAAAGGTCAGTCTTGTTCAAATAAAAAGTTTTAATTTGTCTCTACTGGTGTATTCTTCCTCCCTCATACACTAGTACGATCCCTAAGGAACCATCAATAACAATAATAATAATAATTATTATTATTATTATTATTCAGAATCTTAATAAGTTTCTTGATATTTTTTAAACAGATGATAATGAATCTACCAAATTTCATTTTTCTTATAATTATTTTCTTTAAAATCACATTTTCAATTAATTTCACTTTCTTGTAAGACAAAAAAGCCCAAACAATTATTCAAAGGAAATGGAATAAGAAGTGAAATGTATCACAAAGAGAAGAGAGAGAAAGAGAGGCAGCAGGCTGCACACCCTGGTTGTGAGATTATCGAGAGGCTCCATGTGAATTCATTAATAACTAAAAGTTAAAATGATATTTCTTGTCAGGTTTGTATATGTAATGAAGAAGAAATCAGATATTTATCATCCTTGTAAGCCGTAATTCAAATGTCCATACCAAAGTGATTATTAATTTATTTATTCATTTTGATAAAATATTGATCGATTATTGTCTCTAAACCAAGTGGATTTTACATCAGTTATGAGGGGAAAGAGAAAAAGGAAGAGGTTCAGCTGATCAATAATTCGTCTTTCATCAATCAACGGTCGATTTGCTTTAATTGCAAGCCTCTTTCGTAGGGGAAAAGAAAGAAAAGAAACTGCAGAATGCTTCAATTATTGGTCAAGTGGGGTTATAATTTATATGCCTTAGTTTTGGACTTTTTGGCACACTAAAGCTGAAAGTCCAATCAATTATGACATCTTTGACGCTTTCATTCTTGCTTTTAACCCTTCTCTTTCTCATTTTTCTCCACCAATACCACTTTTGCGTGTCATGAAATTATATGTTAATCATTTTTATTTCAAATTTTTAACCTATTACTAATTGAGCTAAGTTCGTGGACAAATTGACTATTTTTGAAAGGGAAGAAACCCGATACTCTCTTATGTTAGAGCAACTTCAGTGATTATTGCATTCTATCGGATTTCGCTTCTTTACTGTGAATAGTCTCTCCAATGGTGATGGTACAATCACACTTTGTCACACCCCAATTCCTAATATAATGGAAGCTCGTAAATCCAGGACGACTAATAAAATACGGAAAAATATAAAGTAAATAAGTTGACTCGAATGATCGAGACAATAAACCCTTAGAATTGGATATAGCTTCCAGAATGAAAATGGAATACATCGAATGATATAATCCAATCAAAACAACATTTATCCTCATGATCACAAGTTTAGTTTTGTGCTTCTGATAGTCAATGTACATCAAAATACTAACATCAATGATTCAGAGTCGAAGCTCATCAAAAGGTACAATTCAAGTCATAAACAAGAAGAAAAAATGTAATTAGAGTTAGCTCATCAGCAGAAGTCAAAAATACGGAAATAATCCGTCAAAATACGAGTGAACCTAATCTCACTCTGTCTCGTCGGCCCATTGATCAACACGAAAACATTTGAAAATATTTGGGTGAGTACTAATGTACTCGGTGGACATGCATTGCTAAAATATTTTATAAATTTGTAAAAGCAGTTTATCCAATCATGATAACATGACTTAGAATGTTTTAAAAAAAGAAATCACTTCTAAGCATGCGAAAATATTTCATTCATTGGGTTCATTGTCACGACTCTTCTGTTACTCGCTTTGATCCCGGACCTCTAGCCACCGTCGGATCACATGCCCACATTATTGTCATCGGGGACGTAACCCGGACAAATTTATAATTTCATGACGTACTTCGGAACGCATCCAGACAAGCACCCTTATAACGCCTCATGATTTTGTTAGTGCCCGATGGAGATCAACCCACCGAACAACTAACTAGTGTACACAATTCTCAATTAACATATCAAGTTTAAAAGAGAATCGATCGATACATTTACGAGCATTAAATAGAGTAGAACGCACAAAAACATTTTATTGGATACACAGTTTGCATTTCATGAAATATCAGAGTATATAACTCAAATATGCTTTTGTAAATAAAGCCACCTTGATAGGACAAAGCCTGAAGAAATCACTATAATATGCGTCTCGGGAAAGAAACACTAGTCCCCTTGATCGAAGAAATCTACAAGAAGTACTAATCTTAATAGGTCTCGAAAAGCTAGTCTTAAATTCAAGTAAAGTAGGATACTAACTTATGATTCGTTAAACTCGGGTTTTCAAAATATAAATAAATTTGAAAACTAATATATTGGCCAAGAGAAAACTAATATATTGGCCAAGAGCACCAACAATACCCTTGTTCGACTTTTCGTTTAAAAACGTATTTAATTTCATAATCTTCTTATGATAAATACTTTTTACAAAAAGTATAAGGCAATTGAAATACATACTAAATTCATATATATTAAGGAATCTCGCTTAATATAACACAAAACAAAATTATCAAATTATGCACTTGTCTAACATAATTTAATTTATTAAATATTCTAACTTAATTAATTTCATTAAAATAATCTAATTAAATTAATTAAATAGGTCATAATCATAAATAAAGTAACTTAAATTTGGACTTAACCTTGACTTAGTCAATTAATTAATTAAACTTAATAGCAATTAATTAATTAACTTACCATAATTAAATAATTTAAACTTATATTTAAGTTTAAAGTAATTATTTATTTAATTAGACTTAATATAATTTAATTAATTAAGTCTCAAAGTTAAACCTTATTTATCTAATTAATTTAAGTCCAAAGATTTAATTAACTAAAATTCAACTATTAATTAATTCACTGGAGCCCAACCCATTTATTTTTGGCCCACTTCTTTTTAATTCTCGGCCCAGATAAATCCTACAGTAAGAGCTCATGCTTATTTAAATCTCTGGCCCATTCCTTTATTATAAAATCGGCCCACTATTAAAACAAATCATAGCCCATGTTCCTTATTATAATTTGGGCACAAAATTAATATAGACCTTTAGCATTCAAATAAATAAATGAACAAAAGTCCAGCACAACACATGAATTTAAATAAAATCAGCCCACATCACATATTTACCCATCTTATATTTTCGACCCATATCTAAATTTAATTCCAAAGGCCCATCTTCAATTATTATTCTCGGCCCAAAACAATAAGGCCCAAACTACAAATAAAAATTATCTAACCCTAGCAGCCCCCCCAAAAATTTTCACTCTCTCTCTCTCTCTCGCACACGCACTTGGCACACACACATCTGAGATCACGAGATCGCCGTCTCCATGTTTGGCTGGCCACGTCGCCGATCGGCGAGCGCGCCGCCGCCGCGACCGCCACGGCCTCCTCTCTTCTCGATTCTCTCTCTCGGCACTCACTCACAACACACACACACACACACTGAGACCGCCGCTGCCGCCTCCACGTTTGGCCGGCCACGTCGCCGGTCACGGCCTCCTCTCTTCTCTCTCGGCCCGACGACACACACACACACACGACGTGCACACACACACATACGACAACAACACACACATGCACGACGGCAACACACACACACACGACAGCAACACACACACACACGACGGCAACACACACACACACACACACGACAGCACACAAACTCCATTCTCTCTTTCTTCTCCACCTATGCTGCCGCCACCACCACCACCGCCGGTGATAGCGACGGCGACAGCCACGGCTTCCATCTCCTCGCCTCTCTTCCCACTCTCGTTGTCCTTCTCTCGCCTCCCTTTCTACAACTCACTCACAGCACACACACATACATATACGCATATACACACTAAAAATTAATAGAAGATTATTACTAAAATTGATAGAAGTTAAAAGTTTAAACCTTTGTGGATTTCTCTTGTTGAGGCTGCATGAGAGAATGAGTGAATTGTGAGGCTAGGGTTCAAAAATGGGAGAAGTGAAGCTTGTATAGTGTAAAATTTGGATTTTCCAATGGGCTTTACTTTTGGGCTTTTTCAAACTAAAGCCCATTAAATAATTTACTCTTGTGGGCTCAAAGTTCGATCCTAAAGACTATTACTTAATTAATCATTAGCATAATATTATTGATATAATGATTTATATGTATATATATAAATCATATGCGTTTATTATATTTTATACAATAATTCTCGAAATCACTTCATAATATTTAATGAAATAATTTCTTTTTGTTGGAATTTAAAAATTTTCTTTCACTGGGCACGAATCATTTTAAATTCTAAGTTCGAAAGTCATTCTAATCCTATTGAGAAAGACGGGGTATGACATCCCTCCATCATTATAAAAATTTCGTCCTCGAAATTACATACCTTGGTAATCTAGCTCGGGATACTTAGCTTTAATTTTGTCTTCAAGTTCCCATGTGGCCTCCTCCGTACCGTGATGGTTCCACTTTACTTTGACGAGAACAATTTGTTTGTTCCGTAAAACTTGAACTTTTCTATCCAAAATTTGGACAGGTCTTTCTTCATAACTCAAGTCCTGGGCTAAGACTACTTCATCGTGCTTAATTACGTGTTTCGGATCAAACACGTATTTTCTTAATAGCGAGACATGAAACACATTGTGCACGTCTCCAATGCTTGGTGGCAAAGCCAACCTATAGGCTATAAGGCCTACTTTGTCTAGGATCTCGAAAGGTCCTATATAGCGAGGTCGTGACTTTACTCTCTTGCCAAAACGTATAACTCCCTTTGAATGGGAGGCCTTAAGAAAAACTCGATCCCCGACATTGAATTCTAAGTCGGATCGACGCTTATCGGCGTAAGACTTTTGTATGTCCTGAGCTCAGGGCCGTACCTATGCCTTACGGGCCCTAAGCAAGAATTTGAAAATAGGCCCCTTTAATGCAAGAAAAATAATATGAAAAATAACATACTATATCAAAAGAATTACTCTAAAATAGACAAAGAATTCATATCTTTACAAAAATGAAATACGTCTTGTAGTTTTAGAGACAAACGTATCTATAAGTCCACATTGATTGCCAATATAATATATATATATATATATATAATAATAAAAATGGGCCCCCATAATTTTGGGGCCCTAAGCAATGGCATGGTGAGCTTGGCCTTAGTTACGGCCCTGCCTGAGCTTCTTTGATTCTTTGCTTAATGTGATCGACTTTCTCGACCATCTGTTGTACTAGATCAGGACCTAGCAGCTTCCTTTCTCCCACTTCGTCCCAATAAAGAGGTGATCGACATTTCCGACCATACAATGCCTCATATGGGGCCATTCCAATCGTTGCCTGGTAACTATTATTATAGGCGAATTCTACCAGCGGGAGCAAATCTTCCCAACTTCCACCTTTGTCAGAGACTAGAGTTCGCAACATATCTTCTAAAACTTGAATCGTTCTTTCTGATTGGCCATCGGTCTGAGGATGAAAAGTTGTGCTAAAATTCAGCTGGGTTCCCATGGCTTCTTGCAAACTCTTCCAAAAACGAGATGTGAATCTTGAATCTCGATCAGACGTAATAGATACAGGTACTCCATGAAGGCGTACTATCTCCTTAACGTATAATTTTGCAAGCTTCTCCAAACCAAACGTCATCTGAATCGGTAGGAAATGCGCTGACTTTGATAGAAGGTCCACTATGACCCAAATGGCAGTATTCCCACGAACTGACTTTGGTAGGCTTACCCCAAAGTCCATGTTGATATGTTCCCACTTCCATTCCGCACGGTGGGGTTGTAACATCCCATACGGTCTCGGTGCACAGCCTTAACTTGCTGACAAGCCAAACATCGTTCAACAAAAGATGCTACATCTCGTTTCATTCCTTTCCACAAGAACATTTTCTTCAAATCTTGGTGCATTTTTGTACTCCTGGATGTGCAGTATATGGAGTATCAAGAGCCTCGCTCATAATCTCGTTCTTGAGTTCTTCCTTGTGTGGCACACACAATCTTTCACCAAACATCAAAGCGATATCTTTTGCTTCCGTGAATCCTTTTCTTTCGCTTGTTCTTGCGACGAGACGCATCTTTTCCAGAAATCAATCTCCTCTTTGTGCATCAATGATCCTTCCTCGTAGGTCAGGTGTAGCTGTGAGACTAGCTATACAAACTGACACTGTCTTTGGAGGATGAACAATTTCTAAACTGAGCGTGGCGAAGTCATGAATCAGTTCTCTTTGTTGGGTAATGAAATACCCTAGCTTTGCCTTAGTCTTTCGACTCAGGGCGTCTGCCACAACGTTCGCTTTTCCAGGATGGTAGCTGATAGTACAGTCGTAATCCTTTACTAATTCGAGCCATCTTCGTTGTCTCATATTCAGATCCTTCTCCTCGAAAAAGTACTTCAAACTCCTATGATCTGTGAAGATTTCACACTCCATAAAGGTGGTGTCTCCAGATCTTCAAAGCATGCACGACTGCAGCTAACTCTAAGTCGTGTGTCGGATAATTCAACTCATGGGGCTTCAATTGACGAGATGCGTATGCTATCACCTTCCGGTTTTGCATTAGTACACAACCCAGTCCCAACTTTGAGGCATCCGTGTAAATAACGAATCCTTCATTCTCCTGTGGAATTGCTAACACTGGAGCAGTGGTTAGCTTTGTCTTGAGATTTTGAAAACTCTTTTCACAATCTTCGGTCCAAATGTACTTGGTCCCTTTCCTTAGAAGCTGTGTCATTGGCCTAGCCAATTTCGAAAATCCTTCAATGAATCGTCTGTAGTATCCTGCCAAACCGAGAAAACTCCTGATCTCATTGGCGTTTGATGGTGTCCTCCATCCTTTGACGGTTTCCACTTTAGCAGGAGCTACTTTGATTCCCTCGGCTGACACGATGTGTCCGAGGAACATCACTTCCTTTAACCAAAATTCACACTTGCTGAATTTGGCGTATAATTTCTCGTTTCGCAAAATCTCGAGTACAACACGCAAGTGCTCTTCGTGTTGTTCCTCGGTCATAGAGTAGATAAGAATATCATCGATAAACACTAAGACGAAACTATCAAGATACTGATGGAAGACTATATTCATTCGATCCATAAAAACAATGGGGTATTTGTCAACCCAAACGGCATCACTGTGAACTCGTAATGTCCGTAACGTGTTCTAAACGTTGTCTTAGGAATATCCTTCCTTCTCATTTTGAGCTGATGGTATCCAGACCTTAGGTCTATCTTGGAAAATACTCCAGCTACTTTCAGTTGGTCGAACAAATCGTCTATCCTTGGGAGAGGATATCTATTCTTAATAGTGAGCTTGTTCAATTCTCTGTAATCGATACATATCCTTAATGTTCCGTCTTTCTTCTTGATGAATAGGACTGGTGCTCCCCATGGCGATACACTAGGTTGTATGAAACCTAGATCCAACAGCTCCTGCAACTGAACCTTTAGTTCTTGTAATTCAGGTGGGGCCATCCTATACGATGCTTTTGATACTGGAGCTGCTCTGGGTTCTAAGTCGATTGTGAACTCTAATTGCCATCTGGTGGCATACCTGACAATTCTTCAGGAAAAACATCTTCGTATTCTCGAACCACTGGAACTTCTCCAATTGTTTTCTCCACCTCTGGTTTTCTTGTCAATCTGACTAGAAATGCATAGCAACCTCATTTCTTCATAATCTTGGTGGCTTTCATGACAGATATTACTGATACTCCTTTTCCCATTCTTATCCAATGGAAATCCGTCCCCTCATTTCCAAGGGTCTGGAAGGAGATCTTTCTCTCGTTACACAAAATTGTGGCATTGACTTTGGTGAGCCAATCCATTCCTAAGATGATGTCAAATTCTATCATAGAGATGACATATAAGTCTACCCTAAATTTTTCAGCACCTATGTTCAATTCTAAGTTCGAGACAATATATTCACAGACATTCTTTCTCCACCGGGTGTGCTAATCACTAAAGCTTCACTAGATGGTTCAGGAGTTAAGTCTAATGCCTTACAAGCAGCATATGAAATGAAAGAGTGTGATGCTCCCGTATCAAACAAAGCTATAACAGGTATACGGGTCACATTGATCATACCTGTCAGATTTTTCTGTGCTCGGGCCGCTTGCTTCTGGTTAGAGCATAGGCCCTCGCGTTTGGTGGTTGTCCGTGGTTTCCTCTGGGACCATGGATTTGCCTTTGTTGATTTCTAGGGTTTGGCTATTGGGGTGCTCTCCCATTTTTCTTTGGGCATACTGTAGCAAAATGTCCAGTTTCTCCATAGTAAAAAACAAGCATTTGCCCCATTCAGACATTTGCCTAGGTGGGGTTTCTGGCATTCCGGGCAAGGTGTTCGGCCTATCATTGGAGGCTGATTCTGATTATGCTTCCAGGGTTTCTTTCCATTTCCAAAGTTTCCTCCATTACCCTCATTCCATTTTCTTTTTCCTTTGCCATTGTCTTGAGAGGGCGCATGCACGACTGAGGAGCTTTTCCTTTCTCTCTCGCGTAAGTGACTCGATGGTAAGAGCCCTGCTCAGCGTTTGTGCATATGTAAGATCACCCTGACTTGCTAGGGAAATCGATATTTCATGACGTAGTCCGTTTCTGAACTTCTCAGCGCGTTTTGCATCAGTGTCCACCAGATGTGGAGCATACCTTGATAGTTGGTTGAAAGCTCTGTCATATTCAGTGACTGTTCCAGTTCTCTGCTTCAGATTCCAGAACTCGTTCTGTTTCTTCTGACGGTAACATCCCGGTATGTACTTCTCATACAATTCAGTCTTGAATTCTTCCCATGTGAGGTTCTCGAGTTCCTCCTCAGTCATGGTGCGTCTCATTGACTCCCACCAGAAGTCAGCTTCTTCCACAAGCTGGTATGTGGCGCACTTCACTTTTTCCTTTTCTTCACATCGGATATAGTTAAAAATCCGTTCCACAGCTCGTATCCATTTCTCAGCATCCATCGGATCACCTAGTCCATCGAACAACGGAGGTTTCTCTTTGGGGAACCTTTCTCAGTCGTACGGTCCGGTGCTACTTGTGTCACAGCCCGGTTCGGCTTATCCTTATCGGACCGTGACTTGGGGTTCGGTTTAAGTGAATATGAAAGAATAAGGGTTTTCAACTCATTTCATCTATGAAGAAATACGGATGTTTCCAAACATGAACGAGATTAAGGATGGAACAAAATGACTTATATAAAGAGTTGATACGAATGTTTGGACAAAACAGTAACTCTTACAAAGCTTCAATAGGATAATCAAGAACTTAACATAGTAACAAACTATAAAAGAGTTCAAGAGTTTTGGCAGCGGAATAAAAAGTGTGAGATATGCATATGGAGATGCATTCTCAAGGTGAACCAAAAATACTTCATACTTTTTGACAAAAGATTCCGCTCAACTCCCGCTCTGTTCCATCACCTGCTCAACCTGCACATTTAAAAACAAATATGCAGGGCTGAGTACAAAGATGCACTCAGTGGACACATGCCGAAAACATTTTTACTTTACAAAATATTGTCGCCCTCACCACGCAGAAGACATGAGGGTTTTGTTTGAAAAGGCCTTGTGCTTACTAAATACATTTTCATTTTCTCAAAATCATCGCTCGGCCGAGCATTTTCACATCACTACAACGTATATTCCAAGTCGGCTATGGATAACGCGGCGGAGGAGGCCTCCCAACACCGGACGCAACTAACCGCCAATGTTAAGAGCATGACCGCCAATGTTCTGAGGCCCAACACGTGTACACAATCCTAGCTAGGCTTTCTCCCTTACTCCTCTAGCATAGGACCCGACCAGTAACTCCTGTTGCCCTGTGCAACCCGAATGGACATATACAAAACATAAAACATTTTACGGCGAGACAATATCGTATCTCAAAATGTTTTTCAATAAAACAAGACTGATAATAACGATAAACATTTTCAAAAGCTCATAAAAAGTTTTGATAATAAAGCCCACCTCGAGAACTTATAGTTCTTACGTCACTAGTTTACTTTTCGTTTCCTTTCTCCTTCGAGCAGAATCCTTTCAACGTGAGAAACGAGATTTAGTACATTACTACGCTTTTCCCGAAAACCATCGATCCGAAACAACGGACTTACTAACATTAACTCTACTATCATCAACGGATTCTTTTATCGTACTTAACAACTATATCATTTCGCGTAGGTTATGAATCTCAATCTCATAACTTTCTTCGTTATGTACTATCGTATCAACCAACTTCATATGTTCATGCCTTAATCAAATTATTCTCAACGTCATTTCATGTATTCCTCAATATTAACTTATACAACCATCAACTTACATATATATACTCTATTTCTATCAATTTCCAATCATATTCATAAATCTCAATCTTTCACACAAACAACCAATTATGCTCAACATATCCACACGTATAAACTTAACTTAAGCATAACCCTTTATTTCCCAAGGTCTTACGTCACTTAATAAATATTTTGATGTGAACATATTATTCTTTATCTAAAAATTTCACATAAAATCATAACATACTTTAAACATATTTTGGATCTAAATATTAAATAACATTAGACAGAGAAAAATTTGACATCATAGTTCTTCATGTCATGGTTTTTGAAAATTTCATTTAATTAACTAAACATTTTTCTAAAATTCTAATTAATTCACATAACATATTATTATGATCATATCTCAATAATATGACATAATATTCATCATGCACAACTTGTACATCAATATCTCATGCTTGGTTATTTTCGAAATAATCATGTCATATTATTCCATATTTTTCCAAAAATTATGATTTAATTTATACATACTTGAATATTACTAACTATTATCATTTCATGCTCAAAACAACAATTAAAATTTATTTCCATCAACATATATGTCTTACATGGTTTCGGTTTTCATGAGGAATTTATAACATGTTTAATTTTGTACTAAATTCATAATACATGCTTATAAACGTCATATAAACATATTTAATAAACAACTTTAAACATGTAGCATAATTTCTCATATATCACATAATTATCAAAAGCATATAACTTAACATATCAGGTATGAATTTCTAATATTTTTGCATGAATAAAAGGGCTTGTATAATTTCTAACATTTTAATCGGTTTTGATCGGCGTCGGCAACGTTTTTCTATCTAGGATTGAAGAGGATTTTGGAGAACACTTCCTATTTTTTTTCTCTCTATTTTTCTCTCATTTTTCTTGTTATTTTCGTTCATAATGATATGAGGGGAGTGGTCTCCTATTTATAGAAATTATGAGATGATTTAATTATTACTTTATGAAAATATCTTAGTATAAAGTCAAAAATTACAACTCTAATTCATCCCCCCTAGATTTTCGGTCCTCCCACTTGTATTATAAGAAAAAATATTATCTTATCTTATACTTTATTAATTTTCAACCTTATCACAAATAGTTTCACACTTGTTCACATTTGTTCACATTATTTTTCAACAATTTCAACTACTACAAGACAAAAGTTTTTAGTTACTTGTTCAATTTTATAACCATCTCTACTTTACACCTAATCTTATCTTATCTTTATAATTATAGCACCTCATTAATTAAAGCATGATATTTATATTCATTTCACACTAGAAAGTCTAGATTTTCGGCACTTTCAATAATATGATGCCAAATATTTTATTTTTCACCAATTAATAGCTATGTGACACAATAATAATCTTAGATGATAAAATAAATCATAGAAAAATTAATTAAGGTCATTTCTATGTACTATAGTAAAGTTATCGGCAAATAATTCGAAATTAAGGATAAATTATCAAACTATTATTCTTTTCATAACTAATACTATTTTCATGAATAATTACATAAATATAATGATCTTATATCATAAAATAAATTTTTGAAACAATTCTTAGCATTTTTCCTTAATTTTTCGAAATTAGGGTTTTCTAGAATTTAAATTTCACAAAATTCTATTTTCACCCTATTTTTGTGAATTTCGAAATTTTTATAATTTCTATGAGATAAGATTGATCTAGAATCATGATATTTATCAAGTATATAATTAAATAAATTATTTAATACAATTATCACAGAAAAATTGGTGATTTTCGAAAATCACATAAAATCATACAAGATTTTCGAAAACTATGCATTCAATTATCCAAAATATTATCTCCTATGATACTTATCACATTTCTACACATTTCTAAGAGATAAACATTATCTCTTAATTAATCATGACCTTATCTCTTTATTTTATAAAAATATCATAGCATACTTATCTTAAAAATGTCATTTTCCAACCTTATCACATCCACCTCATGAATTTCGAAATTTATGCTTGATTTATACAAGATAATTTTCTTATCATATACTGCAAGATAATCATAACAACTCATCACATAAAATCAAGTAATCATATATTAAATCACAAATTAATCCCTTAATTCCATATTTTTCGAAAATCACTAGAAAATAAGGAAAAATATTTCTTTTTCTTCCTTAGTGTAAATAATATCCCAAATATACTTAAAAACATATTTATTTATTAAAAATATTTTCATGTGAAAAAGATTAATAAATTTTCGGTTTCTCAAAACCGACGTCTACCAACGCTCATTTTTATTCTCTTTTCTATCGTAATATTCCTTCTTATTTTCGAAATTTTTAAGCCCAGAAATTCGGGGTATTACATTCTACCCCCCTTAAAGAAATTTCGTCCTCGAAATTTGCGTATCCTCATAACGTTCTCGATTCCTTCTTCATATCGAATTCTCAATTCCAACGTTGGTACCTCGTACTCTTTTCTAATCATCGTATGATCCTTAACTTTCATTCGTATCTACTCAACTATCGATTCTTATAGACAGTGAATCCTATGTCCAAATCTAAGTTTAAGCGAACTTACGCTAACGTCGTACCTCCTGCCTTTGATGAAGGAGATTCGTATTCCTTCATTTCGTTTCGTGCTAAGTTCTAAAATACTTGCGTATAATCTCATAATATCGTAGTCTTGAAATTGCCTCGTGCTTATTTATCTCACCGAGAACATTTCTTTATCATGACTTGCTGTATCTTTCTCTAACTGAAGAAACATATTACTCCACTGATCTAAGAACTTGGGTGCCAAGATAAGTCAACCTATTTCATACTTCTTAGCTTCAGGGTTTGGAGGAAACGTATCATGATAACTTATAAGTGGGTATGGTTTCACAGTTCAAGATGACAACTTTTGAATTTGAATCACTTTTGAAACGAATATTTGGAGTATAGGGTCCGAAGACGAGATGACGCTCATCGAGATGTCTTTGGTCATATGGGTGGCTGCATTCGCCACAAATACTTCTCAGTCACATGAAGGCTTGGTTTCAAAAGAACGCTTTATAAATTTTCGGGTTGTAAACTTCTTTCAGAGAAAGTGAGGAAATCAAGTGATATCTCAATTGAAACTAGGTCATAGAGTTAAACTCAATGACAGAACTTGGGTAACGAATAAAATTTGAAAACATCATATAACTTGTACTGGGTCATCATAAATCGTAAGGTTTTCTCAAAATATGATACATCTCAAAACTTAAATCCACATTACTAACTACAGCTCTTACTTTAAACATTTTCTATTTTACCGTACCGGAATCCTTTTACTATGGATATTATTCTGCGAGAACCAACTAATAATTCGATCACGTCTCTATTAAGTTCTAATAGTCAACTCAGAGTTTTATTGCATGTGAACATCTACAGGGAAAGACTATACTCATGTTACCATCGCATAGTGACATTCATCATCTCATAATCATCATTCCATTTCTACCCTTTTAGTCTTTTCTACTTGTATTTATTCTTATTTCCATCATTGCTTCTGTTATGATGGACTAAAATTCTCATAATTCATATTTCTATGTTCTTTCATAAAGGGATCATACATCTTAAAGCGATCTACGTTCTTTTGGGATAACCTACTCATTGTCACTAACAACTTGTAATTCAAACAGTAATAACATAACTCGTTCATACCAATACATCTCATTGAATTCTACGAATTCAAATATTTCACTTTTGACATATCATTGTCAACTCTTTCTCATATCTCTTCCAACTCTTTCTCATATCCCTTTCCTTTTCTCATCCTAAAACAACTTTTCAACTACTTTCTACTTTAAACTCCATTTCCGTACTTGTCTTTTCAACTCGCATTATTCTCATTTCTCAATAAGATAATTGCTACTTATAAACAATACTTAGTACATAAAACATCTTATAGACACTTATCTTATTCCTCCCTCAACATTCTATACCCCAATTCGTATATTGCTCTAGATTAATTCATGTTAAGCAATAGTCGATTCAAAATTCTGTCGTGTAGAATTTCAAATGAAGGTACTATGCCCATGTCACAAGTGACATTCGTTTGTCAAAGCTTCCATTCCTTCACGTGGCATTTCAAATTCTCGTTCGTCAGATTGTACTTAAAAGCGTTTCTAAGTTCTCAAGTTCTCGTGGTTCATCAAGCACTACGTCATACATAGAAGAGAATTTCCTATGATCTCGTTCAATCTAAGTTCTTCGTGAAACTTAGAGCTCATCTACGTTCTTTTTGAAAATCAAAACATTTTCACAATTCAACTTTGTTTTATAAACAAATTTTTTTTCATTCAACTTACTGACATATAACTCGATATATGTCCATCATCAATACTCACATACCAACCGGGTATGAGCTTTACTCCCTTTCAAATTCATCATAACAACATAATCACATACCAACCGGGTATGAACTTATACTTCTTCAGACAAACCACTTGTTTGTCTTATCATCAATGAATTATCACAATTCAAAGCTATTTACTTTCCCTTTCAACGGCATGTTCCACTTAAAAAAACATTTTTCACTCATACTTTCTCAAAACATAACTTCTCAATACTTTTAAACCCATACCTTTTATCAGAACTTACTTTTCCTCTTTGGTTGAGCGTGATGAACAGGAGTGTTGAGCGGTGATGACTGCTTCATAAAAGTCTAGTGATTCAAGCCAGACTTTGGATAGAAAGAATATTTTTGGTTCAAAGCAAACGAACTGCTCTGATACCACTCTGTCACAGCCCGGTTCGGCTTATCCTTACCGGACCGTGACTTGGGGTTCGGTTTAAGTGAATATGAAAGAATAAGGGTTTTCAACTCATTTCATCTATGAAGAAATACAGATGTTTCCAAACATGAACGAGATTAAGGATGGAACAAAATGACTTATATAAAGAGTTGATACGAATGTTTGGACAAAACAGTAACTCTTAAAAAGCTTCAATAGGATAATCAAGAACTTAACATAGTAAGAAACTATAAAAGAGTTCAAGAGTTTTGGCAGCGGAATAAAACGTGTGAGACATGCATATGGAGATGCATTCTCAAGGTGAACCAAAAATACTTCATACTTTTTGACAAAAGATTCCGCTCAACTCCCGCTCTGTTCCATCACCTGCTCAACCTGCACATTTAAAAACAAATATGCAGGGCTGAGTACAAAGATGCACTCAGTGGACACATGCCGAAAACATTTTTACTTTACGAAATATTGTACTGCCCTCACCACAGTAAGACACAAGGGTTTTGTTTGAAAATGCCTTGTGCTTACTAAATACATTTTCATTTTCTCAAAATCATCGCTCGCCGAGCATTTTCACATCACTACAACGTATATTCCAAGAAGGCTATGGATAAACGCGCCGGGAGGGAGGCCTCCCTACACCGGACGCAACTAACCGCCCAGCGGTTAAGAGCATGACCGTCCAGCGGTTCAGAGGCCCAACACGTGTACACAATCCTAGCTAGGCTTTCTCCCTTACTCCTCTAGTATAGGACCCGAATTCGTAACTTCCTATTGCCCCAGGCAACCCGAATGGACATATACAAAACATAAAACATTTTCTGGCAGACAATATCGTATCTCAAAATGTTTTTCAATAAAACAGTACAGTAATAACATTAAACATTTTTCAAAAAGCTCATAAAAAGTTTTGATAAGAAAGCCCACCTCGAGAACATATAGTTCTTACGTCACTAGTTTACTTTTCGTTTCCTTTCTCCTTCGAGCAGAATCCTTTCAACGTGAGAAACGAGATTTAGTACATTACTACGCTTTTCCCGAAAACCATCGATCCGAAACAACGGACTTACTAACATCAACTCTACTATCATCAACGGATTCTTTTATCGTACTTAACAACTATATCATTTCGCGTAGGTTATGAATCTCAATCTCATAACTTTCTTCGTTATGTACTATCGTATCAACCAACTTCATATGTTCATGCCTTAATCAAATTATTCTCAACGTCATTTCATGTATTCCTCAATATTAACTTATACAACTATCAACTTACATATATATACTCTATTTCTATCAATTTCCAATCATATTCATAAATCTCAATCTTTCACACAAACAACCAATTATGCTCAACATATCCACACGTATAAACTTAACTTAAGCATAACACTTTATTTCCCAAGGTCTTACGTCACTTAATAAATATTTTGATGTGAACATATTATTCTTTATCTAAAAATTTCACATAAAATCATAACATACTTTAAACATATTTTGGATCTAAATATTAAATAACATTAGACAGAGAAAAATTTGACATCATAGTTCTTCATGTCATGGTTTTTGAAAATTTCATTTAATTAACTAAACATTTTTCTAAAATTCTAATTAATTCACATAACATATTATTATCATCATATCTCAATAATATGACATAATATTCATCATACACAACTTGTACATCAATATCTCATGCTTGGTTATTTTCGAAATCATCATGTCATATTATTCCATATTTTTCCAAAATTATGATTTAATTCATACATACTTGAATATTACTAACTATTATCATTTCATGCTCAAAACAACAATTAAAATTTATTTCCATCAACATATATGTCTTACATGGTTTCGGTTTTCATGAGGAATTTATAACATGTTTAATTTTGTACTAAATTCATAATACATGCTTATAAACGTCATATAAACATATTTAATAAACAACTTTAAACATGTAGCATAATTTCTCATATATCACATAATTATCAAAAGCATATAACTTAACATATCAGGTATGAATTTCTAATATTTTTGCATGAATAAAAGGGCTTCAGATAATTTCTAACCTTTAATCGGTTTTGATCGGCGTCGACAACGTTTTCTATCTAGCATTGAAGAGGATTTTGGAGAACACTTCCTATTTTTTCTCTCTATTTTCTCTCATTTTCTTGTTATTTTCGTTCATAATTATATGAGGGAGTGGTCTCCTATTTATAGAAATTATGAGATGATTTAATCATTACTTTATGAAAATATCTTAGTATAAAGTCAAAATTACAACTCTAATTCATCCCCTAGATTTTCGGTCCTCCCACTTGTATTATAAGAAAAAATATTATCTTATCTTATACTTTATTAATTTTCAACCTTATCACAAATAGTTTCACACTTGTTCACATTTGTTCACATTATTTTTCAACAATTTCAACTACTACAAGACAAAAAGTTTTTAGTTACTTGTTCAATTTTATAATCATCTCTACTTTACACCTAATCTTATCTTATCTTTATAATTATAGCACCTCATTAATTAAAGCATGATATTTATATTCATTTCACACTAGAAAGTCTAAATTTTTGGCACTTTCAATAATATGATGCCAAATATTTTATTTTTCTCCAATTAATAGCTATGTGACACAATAATAATCTTAGATGATAAAATAAATCATAGGAAAATTAATTAAGGTCATTTCTATGTACTATAGTAAAGTTATCGGCAAATAATTCGAAATTAAGGATAAATTATCAAACTATTATTCTTTTCATAACTAATACTATTTTCATGAATAATTACATAAATATAATGATCTTATATCATAAAATAAATTTTGAAACAATTCTTAGCATTTTTCCTTAATTTTTCGAAATTAGGGTTTTCTAGAATTTAAATTTCACAAAATTCTATTTTCACCCTATTTTTGTGAATTTCGAAATTTTTATAATTTCTATGAGATAAGATTGATCTAGAATCATGATATTTATCAAGTATATAATTAAATAAATTATTTAATACAATTATCACAGAAAATTGGTGATTTTTAAAATCACATAAAATCATACAAGATTTTCAAAACTATGCATTCAATTATCCAAAATATTATCTCCTATGATACTTATCACATTTCTACACATTTCTAAGAGATAAACATTATCTCTTAATTAATCATGACCTTATCTCTTTATTTTATAAAAATATCATAGATACTTATCTTAAAATGTCATTTTCCAACCTTATCACATCCACCTCATGAATTTGAAATTTATGCTTGATTTATACAAGATAATTTTCTTATCATATACTGCAAGATAATCATAACAACTCATCACATAAAATCAAGTAATCATATATTAAATCATAAATTAATCCCTTAATTCCATATTTTTGAAAATCACTAGAAAATAAGGAAAATATTTCTTTTCTTCCTTAGTGTAAATAATATCCCAAATATACTTAAAAACATATTTATTTATTAAAAATATTTTCATGTGAAAAAGATTAATAAATTTTCGGTTTCTCAAAACCGACGTCTACCGACGTTCATTTTTATTCTCTTTTCTATCGTAATATTCCTTCTTATTTTCGAAATTTTTAAGCCCAGAAATTCGGGGTATTACTACTTGTGGGTTAGGTTCCTGATGGACAAAACCTCTTCCTTGTCCACGACCACGTCCTCGTCCTCATCCTCGTCCTCGGCCCCTACCATTCCCTATCGGTGCGTCTTCCATGCCATCTCCTATTGGTGCGTCTTCCATTCTGAAAAGATAACACCTATATGAGAAACTAATCCTAACAATAATGATGTAACTCAAGTGAATCCCCAATCTTTTTCATGTTACTTCTACGTTCAAACGCTTCTATGTGAAACAGTGAACTAGTTCTTTCTAAGTTGTTATAGCGAAGCTATCTTGACTTACATTTTCAAAACAACCCTTGGGTACACAAACAGTTTGTGAGAGAACCATAACTTATTCAGATCATTTCAGGATATGAATCCAAAAATATCGTCATCAACCATTTTCGTTTTTTTTGTGGAACCTATTGTCATGTAGGTTCCAAAAGTCTCATGCATGATCGAAAAGGTTTGAAAATCCAATTCGACAATCAATTTCATTTGGGTCGTTAAGGGTTCGGGTTGTCCCTCACACGACAATAACTTTGCTATCTGAATACAATGACTCACAATAACTATGTGAAAGCAATTAGATAATTCACAAAACAACATATGAAAATAACTTGTCATTCACATGGCAACATTCATCAATGGCGTACATTATTTCATAGTCCAACTTTGAAACATTTAAATCATACCTTTATTGATCAGTTGGTGTGACGGTAAGCTGAGAGTCACTGAGATTATAAGAAGTCTAGAGATACTATTCTAGACTCGACATCAAAAGATTTTGGTGGTTAGAGACACGAAAGAAAACTTATGCTCTGATACCACTCTGTCACGCCCCAATTCCTAATATAATAGAAGCTCGTAAATCGAGACATGACTAACAAAAATACGGAAAAATATAAAGTAAATAAGTTGACTCGAATGATCGAGGCAATAAACCCTTAGAATTGGATATAGCTTTCTAAATGAAAATGGAAGACATCGAATGATGTAATCCAATCAAAACAACATTTATCCTCAGGATCACAAGTTTAGTTTCGTGCTTCTGATAGCCAATGTACATCAAAATACTAACATCAAGGATTCAGAGTCGAAGCTCATCAAAAGGTACAATTCAAGTCATAGACAAGAAGGAAAAATATAATTAGAGCTAGCTCATCAGCGGAAGTCAAAAATATGGAAATAATCCTTCAAAATACGGAGTGAACCCTAATCTCAGCTCTGCCCCGTCAGTGCCCATTGATCAACCTGAAAACATTTGAAAATATTTGGACTGAGTACTAATGCACTCAGTGGACATGCATTTGCTAAAAATATTTCATAAATTCGTAAAAGCAGTTTATCCAATCATGATAACATGACTTAGAAGGTTTTAAAAAGAGAAACCACTTCTAAGCATGCGAAAATATTTCATTCATTGGGCCTATTGTCACGACTCTTCTGTTAATCGCTTTGATCCCGGACCTCTAGCCACCGTCGGATCACATGTCCACATTATTTTCATCGGGGACGTAACCCGGATAAATTTATAATTTCATGACGTACTTCGAAACGCATCCAGACAAGCACCCTTATAACGCCTCATGATTTTGTTAGTTGTAAAACCCCACATTCCTGTAGCAGAGATTAGCTCTTGATTAAGAGCTTATGAGAAGGGCATTGCATCCTTAAGAAAGAGTTGTTTAAGCTAGAAGCTTTTATGTTAAGCTTCGTGTCGACAAAAATAGAATTTGAGATTTATTCGAAATCGATTCGAGATAGAACATAAGATAAGATTCTTAGGTCTTGTTTAGAATAAGAAGACCTAAATTCCAAGGGTCTTGAGATGATATATACATGCTCAACGAAGTCTTGATTTATAAAATGGAGAAATTCAAATCTTTGTTTTTGTGATATCGGCATTTGCCGATTAAACCCTAATCGTCGGCTGAATGTCTAAAATGTTTTTTGAAGCCAAAAATGTTTTTATAATAAAAGTTTGATGTTTATAATATGTTAATTGAGTTTAAAAGAGAATTACAAGCAAGGAGCATTTTATTAGAAATTGAGTTTTAAAATCGGAACGATATGGATTAATGGTACGTATTTATAACATAAGTATTTTTCTCGAAAAACATGTATTCTAGGAAAGTGTGCCTCTTCTAGAAACATGATTATTCATTATGTATTAAAGAAAAAGAAAAATGGAGAAAGTTTGAGAATGCTCTAGAATTTGGTGAATAATAACCAAATTTAAGAAAATGAAAAATAAATAGAATTTTGGTATTAAATATGATCGAGCTAAAAACACACTCAAATTCACTCGCAATCATACGAGGTAATTGTAGCGTGATAAGTTAACCCAAGTTGTCTCTCAAGGAAAACTTAACTTGGCTATTGTTCGTGTCGCACACAGAAAGCAATTAAATCCTAAACATTCTAATGACAACGGGGGTTGAACATGCAAGAATTGAAATACGAGAAATAAACAACGATCCTAGGCTAGGGGTTGTCAATCCCAAGCTAAACTAATAAAGCAATAAATCTAAACTAGGGGTTGTCAATCCCTAGTTGAACTATGAAAGAGATAAATAAAAGCGGTAAATAAAAGCATATGCAATCATATTATTCATAGGGTTTGTCAATCCCTAATCTAAATCTAATTGCAAATAAAAACATAAATATCAATCATCGAACAAGAACATAAATTAATCGAAAGCAGGAAATCATTAAGCAATGTAAATCAAAGCAATATGAAAACAATCCACTGTCACTATGGAATTGAATCCAATAATAATCATCAAACGATAAACCATGAAATTGATTCCAATAGAACTAATAAATCCAAGCATAAATTGATAAACAAAATATTCAATGATGAAAATAAGAACAGGAATTAAAACTAAGATTTATCTGTGTAATTGCGTCTTCGATCGAAGGTAACTCCCAAAAAATAGGTGTCAAAAGCAGTGGAATCAGAACAGGCGAGAGGCGCCGCGAAAATCAGATTTTAAACTGAGAACTCCCCCCCTTTGACCTAATGCGCGCATATATATATTAAATAAAAGCCAGCACCGGACGGACCCAAACGCCAGACGCGGCTAGTCTCTGGACGATGTCGCAGCGCCGGTTGGAGGTGAGCGCCGGCTGTGCGCGCGTTCGGCGCTGAAAAGGCAAGCGTTGAGGTGATACGCTGCACAAAGCGGGTGAAAAGCGAACCGCGCTGGAATGGGCGCTGCGACCCAGCGCCGGACGGAGGCTAGGCGACGACGTGGAGCGTCTTGTTGGGAGGACCATGGCGGGGGACTTCGCTTTGCGGGAGAAGGTCGGCGCCGGCGAGCTGGCGGCGAGACAGCGCACGGACGGTCTGCTGGAAGTGAAGCGCCGGAGTGCGGGCGTTGGGCGTGGAGTGCAGCGCCGGACGAGCTCAGCTGGCGCTGGCGTGTGGGTGGAACGCGCTGGCGAGCACGGTGCGTGCGCTGGGCGGCGTGTCGCGCGGACGGGCGCTGGGTGATGGGCGCTGGGTTGGTGAGCGGCGCCGCAATCGAAGGCCGAATTTGTGAGCGACTGGGCTCGAGCACCGGTTGAGGCAACGCGAGGGCACGGGCGCGGGCGCGGGCTCGGCGGGGCGCTTGTGGCGGCGGGCGTCTGACCATGCGACGGGTGCCGTGCGTGACTTTGACGTTTAGCTCAGTTCTTTCGGCGTCGAACTCCCATTTACGCGGTTTTCGCCACGAACTCCTGTCGAGAAGCTCTTCAATAAATTTGATTCTTGGCAGATCCAATTCATCCTATTTTATGCCATTTTCCTACAAAACATTGAAACGAACTAAATAAGTCCGAACCGATAAATACTAATCAAACCAGCGGCATAAATAGGACAAACCATAGAAAATGACATATAAAACAATACCAAGAATCATCACAAAATCATACTAAACAACTCCCCCACACTTATCCATTTGCTTGTCCTCAAGCAAAGTCTATACTAATAAGAATAGAGATGATAATTCATGCAACTTCACTCTTATTCTAATCAATCAAATCTCTTTTGCAATTTCCCAAACATGATGAATACATAATCAAAGTCTACGTGAAACAGATCTAAGATAGTGAAAATATCAAATAAACAAGTAAGTTATTTATGCTCAGACCCAACTCTCCGCTAGGAGTGAATTAACTAAAATGGTTACCTTTAGCAACAAGTTTCTTTTGAGAACGCAAAGAAAGTATAAACAAATTTTGGAACAATGTTCGAAAGGTGAAGTCTCGATGAACTCGAGTCTCCTATCGTGGTGTCCCATGCCCATTTCTCAATTTACGAGAAAGTGGGGCAGAATCTCATCCTCAATTTATACAATCTCAACAATTGATTGGAGTTTTTCTCCTATTCTTCACTTTTTTTTTTTTTTAAATATCCCTTTTTTCACACTTTTTTATTATAATGAAACAGTATATAGGTAACCACCGTTAACACTCCCCTAGCATTAGCCGGACAAATCACGTCAATAACCACCGATTTAAAATCAATCCACACAATCTCGTCAATTCACATTGCACTTTAATCACATGACATCAAGATAAACGAGAAATACATCAAGGTCCGATCAATACCACAGAGTTCAGTTGCACAAATCAAAATCCTAACTTATTCCCATAGACACAAACTTAAGTCCAAACAATCAAAATAAGCACAAGGGCACAACATTAAACATACAAAAATATATATGTCACACCCACAAAACCAAAATACTCTCTCCCCCACATTTTAATTCGAGCAATCGTCCCAAGTGCTCAAAACATAAATAACATAAAATAGCCGATAGAGGAGGAGGCTTTCGATAAAATATAGCGATGGCGGGGTTGGAATGTGGCGTGTGCGCGAACCGGAATATCGAGGCTTCACCTCATCACGGCGAAGTCCCAATTTCGAGCAAAACTAACATTGAGACAACAGATAGATAAAAAAAAACAGGAAAACAAACAAAAAGAAAGAAAGGAAAAGAACAGAAAAAACCGTGGGTAAACTCCCACGTAGTACTCAATTTAACGTCGTGAGCACGACGTGTTCCGGTAAACAACGGACTATCCATAGTCCTTTACCTGCAGGAATACCATCTCGGCCAAAGCATCAGTATGAACCATATAATCATAGAGGACAGTAAAGAAAGCAGATAGTAAATCAGTTAAGCTCAAATCAAACATCCTATTCTCCAAAGAAAAATATATAACTTCAATTCCCAAAGCACAATACTTTGGTGAATTAGGATGTTGATATATTATAGATGTTACCTCAACCTTTGTCCTTACTTTGTCCTCCTCTGGGAACATATACTTCAATGGTTGAGGCAGTTCTTCCACTTCCAGAGTGGGCTTTGACATGCTTGTAACCTCACATGCCCACTCTTTCTTCGTCCTCTCTTCATCCCCCTCCAAGCGTTGGGATTGTTCTTTCACCTCCAGAGTGGGCGTTGGCATGCTATTAACTTCATTTGCCCACTCTTCCTCGTTTTCCACCTCCTCTAGTTGCAGCAACTCATCAGGAGTCTCTTCCACCCCATTCTCAACAATCGGGTCACTTTCAAGAAAAGTGACCGTCTGAGTCTGATCTGGTTGGTGTGGGAAAGGTATGACATCATTTTCTTCCTCAGTTTTCACCTCCTGTGGTTGCAGCGACTCGTCTGGTGCCTCTCCCACCCCATTCTCAACAATAGGGTCATTTTCAAGGGAAATGACCATCTGAGCTTGATCGGGTTGGTGTGGAAAAGGTATGACTTCAGTCACTTCCTCGTTTTCCACCTCATGTGGTTGCAACGGCTCGTCTGGTGCCTCTCCTACCCCATTCTCAAGAATTTGGAGCTCACTCTCTGCACGTTCTTGCAACAACTCCTTAAACAAGATATTCAGTTGCACCATTTTCATCTCTACACGTTGAAGTGTGGAGTTATGAACATCCATTTCTTGAATGGACAACCTCATTTTTTGAGCGAGCACATCCTCCCAACTGGTTACGAGGTGGATCGCGGTGCTGTGGTAATCTTGTTGCGGCGGAGGCGGAGGCGGCTGCGCGGGTATGAATACTGAGGTGGAGGTGGTTGTTGCCAGTAGGGATTGTAAGCTTGATCCTCATAATGCGGTGGAGGTGGTTGGTCCTAGTAAGGATTGTAGGCTTGTTGCTCATCAGGTTGTGGGTTCCAATATTTCGGGTCAGGTTGTGGAGGCGGCTGCTGCTGCTGTGGATCCCAACATCCCAAATCGGGCTGGTTATTCCACCCCGAACCATATTGTTGCTCATAAACTGGCGGATACTGCGGCTGGGGTGATTGCTCCAAGTAGGGATTGTAGGCTTGATCTTCATACAACGGAGGAGGTGGTTAGTTCCAGTAGGGATCATATGTTTGCTGCTCATGGCCTGACGGACATCCCTCAGAATAATCGAATTGGGCTCCTTCTTCGAAAGAAGAATTTGCCCAATACGATGAACTTTCCTCCCCACCGCTTGACCACATTCTGCATGCCGATAACCCCGCGTTAATGGACACCACCTACAAAAACAGGATCACACGCACCGGGGGGAGAAAATAACAAAAAGAACAAAAAGAAACACAGAAAATAAACAACACAAACAATATGCCTAAAGTTTTCCCCGACAACGGCGCCAAAATTGATCGAGCTAAAAACACACTCAAATTCACTCGCAATCGTACGAGGTAATTGTAGCGTGATAAGTTAACCCAAGTCGTCTCTCAAGGAAAACTTAACAGGGCTATTGTTCGTGTCGCACACAGAAAGCAATTAAATCCTAAACATTCTAATGACAACGGGGGTTGAACATGCAAGAATTGAAATACGAGAAATAAACAGCGATCCTAGGCTAGGGGTTGTCAATCCCAAGCTAAACTAATAAAGCAATAAATCTAAACCAGGGGTTGTCAATCCCTAGTTGAACTATGAAAGCGATAAATAAAAATGGTAAATAAAAGCATATGCAATCATATTATTCATAGGGTTTGTCAATCCCTAATCTAAATCTAATTGCAAATAAAAACATAAATATCAATCATCGAACAAGAACATAAATTAATCGAAAGCAGGAAATCATTAAGCAATGTAAATCAAAGCAATATGAAAACAATCCACTGTCACTATGGAATTGAATCCAATAATAATCATCAAACAATAAACCATGAAATTGATTCTAATAGAACTAATAAATCCAAGCATAAATTGATAAACAAAATATTCAATGGTGAAAATAAGAACAGGAATTAAAACTAAGATTTATCTGTGTAATTGCGTCTTCGATCGAAGGTAACTCCCGGAAAATTGGTGTCAAGCGGTGGAATCGTAGCAAAGAGAGGCGCCATGAAATTAGATTTTAAGCGAGAACTCCCCTTTGCGCATATATATATTAAATAAAAGCCAGGGCCGGACGGACCCAAACACCGGACGCGGCTAGTCTCTGAACGACGCCGCAGCACGGTTGGAGGTGGCGTCGGTTGTGGGTGTTCTTGGCGCTGAAAGGGCGAACGACATCTGGGGTGATCTGTGGCAAACGCAGGTGAAAGGCGAACCGGCGCTGGAATGGGCTGCGACCCAGCCCGGACGGAGGCTAAGCGGCGACATGGGCGCGGCATTGGGAGGACCGCATGTGCTGGGCGCTCGCTTTGTCGGAGAAGGTCGGCGTCGGGCGAGTGGCGGCTGACATGCCGCGGCCGGACGGGTCGCTGGAGGTGGCGGCGGAAGTGGCCTTGGGTGGCGGGCGCTGGCATGGAGTGGCGCGGACGGGCTGGCGCTGGCGTCAAGGGTAGAACGCTGGGCTGGCGAGCGCTGGTTTGCGGGCGTGTCGCGCGGATGGGGCCAGGTGCCGGGCGCTGAGTTGGTGGCCTTGCCGCAATCGAAAGCTTTCGCCGAAGCGAGTGTG
This sequence comes from Salvia rosmarinus, assembly GCA_036937905.1. NCBI lineage: Eukaryota > Viridiplantae > Streptophyta > Magnoliopsida > Lamiales > Lamiaceae > Salvia > Salvia rosmarinus. The sequence goes on along the minus strand of CM072820.1, from coordinate 31,382,145 downwards.
GCTGGGCTCGAGCACCGGTTGCGGTAACGTGGGGCGCGAGGGCGTGGGCGGGCGGGCGTCTTGCGGGCGCGGGCTCTGCGGCCATGCGACGGGGTGCCGTGCGCGACTTTGACGTTTCGCTCCGTTCTTTCGCGTCCGAACTCCGATTTACGCACGGTTTTCGCCTACGAACTCCTGTCGAGAAGCTCTTCAATAAATTTGATTCTTGGCAGATCCAATTCATCCTATTTTATGCCATTTTCCTACAAAACATTGAAACGAACTAAATAAGTCCGAACCGATAAATACTAATCAAACCAGCGGCATAAATAGGACAAACCGTAGAAAATGACATATAAAACAATACCAAGAATCATCACAAAATCATACTAAACAAAATACTCATAAATTCTTTGGAGAACACTATTCATCACCATTTTTCTTCACAATTTCGTGCCTCATACACACACTACACACACTAAAATTTTTGAAATTTCCATGCTCCAATTTTAGAAGATCCAACCGCTGGATTTTCAATCCGTCTTCGATTTCAGGTATAATTCTATCTCTAGAACACATTTATGGTTTGAAAATTTGAAAATCATGAACTTTAGGACATGTTGAATTTTTTGTCATTAGAGGAATTTGTGAAGGGGTTATGTTTTGATTGATTATTTCTTGGTATTATGATGAATTCGTCGTATACGTATTGTTTATCGTTGAAATTGTGAAATATATGTTCATCCTTTGAAATTATGTGATTTTCGAAAAATAAGGGGAGGTCTTGATCTTGAATATATGAAGTTTATAAGCTTGTATTTACTTCATAAATGTGTTATTGAATAGATATAAATATGTTTTGAACGAGAAAAACGTTTGAAATCGAACATATGTTGAAATCCCATTTTGGCCGAAACCCTAAGTCCTCATGATGTTGGATTTTTGATTTTATATGATCATTTTGAGTTCATATTTTGATTATATGATATGAATAAAGCTTAAAATGATTTATTCGAATTTTTCGGCCAACGTATTCGAAAATTTGAAAATTTTAGTTTGACGTCAAAAATTTGTTTTCAAGGCCAAAGCTTTGATCTTTGGATTTTGATGGTTGATTAATGATATTTGATGATAGTTGATCATGTATAGAGGTTCGTCTAAGTTAGGCGACGCCTTGCGCGATTTTTGACGTCGGACATAAGCTACGTCTTAAGGGGTCATTAGGTTTTTGGCTAAGGTTGAATGGTTTAAACTTTTTGTTGAATTATATATGCTCGTTTAGACATATGAGGTTTGTTAAGTCTTGTTATATGTCTAAGATATTAGAGGATGCAATGACCCGGATGTTTATAGACCATAGCGTCTTATGTATCAAGAAGATATAGTCGTATTGACGACTAAAATAAGTTATGTTCTTGTTTGATTCTTGGTAGGATTTAACGCCGATCTATGTTGATTGAAGGACTAAGAAGAAAAAGAAGAAGAAATGAATGAAAGATAAAAGTATAGTCGTCGAGTGACTGTCGTCAGGTGGGTATAAGTATTTTCTATAAATGATATGCTATGGTTTTATATATTTTCAAAATGATATGATATGCATTTATTTGCAAAGTTTCAAAGTTGAATTACTTGCCTGTTTTGAGCATGAGCATGAGCACAATGCATTTACCTATCCACGGAGATGAAAGAAAGAATGAATGAAAGAATGTTACCGACGTCGGGTATGACCGTGGCATGGTACCCTTCAGGTCCATCAACACGGGTATGTTATGTTAAGGTGTTTGAGGAGGAGGCTTACTCCTCGGATCAACACACAGAAAGAAAGTCCATGGATATGGGAAAAGAAAGTTATCGGCCGACATGAGACATGCATATGCATACTTTATGATGATACTATGAAATGAAAGCAAGTAAGTGTTTATTTATGAAAAGCATGCACAGGTTATTTCACTAAAACCCCATGCATTGCTAATGTTATGCAAGTCGGTTATATAGCCCTAAGGGCAATGTTTTATGTTTTGGCGATATCCACCGAGTGCATTTTGTACTCACGCCCGCATGTATTTCTAAACGTGCGGGTTGAGCTCGAGAGGATCTTTGGAATCGAATCTTTGTGCAAGGAGCTTCTAAGTAATTTGATTCATGATGATATTGATAAATTTTGATGTTATTCATTTGATGTTAACATGTTTCGTTGCCCAGAGAGTTATGTCATCATACATAATTCTCAGCCACCCTTCTCATTGCCGAACTTTGGCCATCATTTGCTTTAGAATGTTGCTTCGATAAGTTGATTATAATCTTGATGATATCTTTGATTTTGTTGGTATAATCTCGGCATTGTTGTTATAGTGTCAACTTGATTCTAAGAACATGGATTCATTAAAATGTCTCTGCGATCAAGGATTTACTTGAGAGTTCAGAAATATTTTTGTTAGAGCCAATAAGGTTATATCAAATCCTTGAGACTTTGTTAAACCATGCCTTGAAAAGTCGAAAGATTTTTATCGTTGTTAAAGCATTGCTTGAATACATACATTCTTAGTATGATTATCCTTTTGTTATTATACGCTCCCAACCGTTGTTCTTCTTCATTGGAACTTTTATTATGATTTGAGGACCTAGAATCAACCTTTGTCAAAATTTATTTCACTTCTTTGAAACATAAAGTTTTGATTGTTTCATGATGAAAATTTATGTCACACATTGTGATCGCTTTGAATTAGTGGTCATATTTGAAGATATTGATTACAGATTTATTTCTTAACCCACGTCACGGTCCAATTACTTGACTAATTACTTGGTTAAGTAGTTGGGCTGTGACATTAGTGCCCGATGGAGATCAACCCACCGAACAACTAATTAGTGTACACAATTCTCAATTAACATATCAAGTTTAAAAGAGAATCTCGATCGATACATTTACGAACCTTAAATAGAGTAGAGCGCACAAAAACATTTTATTGGATTAACAGTTTGCATTTCATGAAATATCAGAGTATATAACTCAAATATACATTTGTAAATAAAGCCACCTTGATAGGACAAAGCCTGAAGAAATCACTATAATACGAGTCTCGGGAAAGAAACACTAGTCCCCTTGATCGACAAAATCTACAAGAAGCACTAATCTTAATAGGTCTCGAAAAGCTAGCCTTAAGTTCAAGTAAAGTAGGATACTAACTTATGATTCGTTAAACTCGGGTTTTCAAAATATAAATAAATTTGAAAACAAATATATTGGCCAAGAGCACCAACAATACCCTTGTTCGACTTTTCGTTTAAAAACGTATTTAATTTCATAATCTTCTTATGATAAATACTTTTTACAAAAAGTATAAGGCAATTGAAATACATACTAAATTCATATATATTAAGGAATCTCGCTTAATATAACACATAACAAAATTATCAAATTATGCACTTGTCTAACATAATTTAATTTATTAAATATTCTAACTTAATTAATTTCATTAAAAATAATCTAATTAAATTAATTAAATAGGTCATAATCATAAATAAAGTAACTTAAACTTGGACTTAACCTTGACTTAGTCAATTAATTAATTAAACATAATAGCAATTAATTAATTAACTTACCATAATTAAATAATTTAAACTTATATTTAAGTTTAAAGTAATTATTTATTTAATTAGACTTAATATAATTTAATTAATTAAGTCTCAGAATTGGGTATAGCTTCCTGAATGAAAATGGAGGCAATAAACCCTTAGAATTGGGTATAGCTTCCTGAATGAAAGTGGAATACATCGAATGATGTAATCCAATCAAAACAACATTTATCTTCATGATCACAAGTTTAGTTTCGTGCTTCTGATAGTCAATGTACATCAAAATACTAACATCAATGATTCAGAGTCGAAGCTCATCAAAAGGTACAATTCAAGTCATAAACAAGAAGGAAAAATGTAATTAGAGCTAGCTCATCAGCGGAAGTCAAAAATACGGAAATAATCCGTCAAAATACGGAGTGAACCCTAATCTCAGCTCTGTCTCGTCAGCGCCCATTGATCAACCTGAAAACATTTGAAAATATTTGGGTTGAGTACTAATGTACTCAGTGGACATGCATTTGCTAAAAATATTTTATAAATTCGTAAAAGCAGTTTATCCAATCATGATAACATGACTTAGAAGGTTTTAAAAAAAGAAACCACTTCTAAGCATGCGAAAATATTTCATTCATTGGGCTCATTGTCACGACTCTTCTGTTACTCGCTTTGATCCCGGACCTCTAGCCACCGTCGGATCACATGCCCACATTATTGTCATCGGGGACGTAACCCGGACAAATTTATAATTTCATGACGTACTTCGGAACGCATCCAGACAAGCACCCTTATAACGCCTCATGATTTTGTTAGTGCCCGATGGAGATCAACCCACCGAACAACTAACTAGTGTACACAATTCTCAATTAACATATCAAGTTTAAAAGAGAATCTCGATCGATACATTTACGAGCCTTAAACAGAGTAGAGCACACAAAAAATATTTTATTGGATAAACAGTTTGCATTTCATAAAATATCAGAGTATATAACTCAAATATACTTTTGTAAATAAAGCCCACCTTGATAAGACAAAGTCTGAAGAAATCACTATAATACGCATCTCGGGAAAGCAACGCTAGTCCCCTTGATCGAAAAAACCTACAAGAAGCACTAATCTTAATAGGTCTCGAAAAGCAAGCCTTAAGTTCAAGTAAAGTATGATACTAACTTATGATTCGTTAAACCCGGGTTTTCAAAATATAAATAAATTTGAAAACTAATATATTGGCCAAGGGCACCAACAATACCCTTGTTCGACTTTTCGTTTAAAAACGTATTTAATTTCATAATCTTCTTATGATAAATACTTTTTTACAAAAAGTATAAGGCAATTGAAATACATACTAAATTCATATATAGTAAGGAATCTCGCTTAATATAACACATAACAAAATTCTCAAATTATGCACTTGTCTAACATAATTTAATTTATTAAATATTCTAACTTAATTAATTTCATTAAAAAGAATCTAATTAAATTAATTAAATAGGTCATAATCATAAATAAAGTAATTTAAACTTGGACTTAACCTTGACTTAGTCAATTAATTAATTAAACTTAATAGCAATTAATTAATAAATTAATTAACTTACTATAATTAAACCTTTGTGGATTTCTCTTGTTGAGGCTGCGGGAGAGAATGAGTGAATTGTGAGGCTAGGGTTCAAGGGAGAAGTGAAACTTGTATAGTGTAAAGTGAATGGATTTTCGATGGAGAGCCCATTAAATGGGTTCATAACAAAATTCTCAAAAGTTCGTCGACAGATAAACTTAATAGCAATTAATTAATAAATTAATTAACTTACTATAATTAAACCTTTGTGGATTTCTCTTGTTGAGGCTGCAGGAGAGAATGAGTGAATTGTGAGGCTAGGGTTCAAAAAGGGGAGAAGTGAAGCTTGTATAGTGTAGAATTTGGATTTTCCAATGGGCTTTACTTTTGGGCTTTTTCAAACTAAAGCCCATTAAATAATTTACTCTTGTGGGCTCAAAGTTCGATCCTAAAGACTATTAATTAATTAAACATTAGCATAATATTATTGATATAATGATTTATACGTATATATATAAATCATATGCGTTTATTATATTTTATACAATAATTCTCGAAATCACTTCATAATTAATGAAATAATTTCTTTTTGTTGGAATTTAAAAATTTTCTTTCACTGGGCACGAATCATTTTAAAATTCTAAGTTTGAAAGTCATTATAATCCTATTGAGAAAGACGTGGTATGACACACTTGAACCAAGTAAATGAACAATATCCCGTTTATTGGAGTAAGTACTGTTTATCATGTTAGTTTTTTTTTTTTACCTTTTTATTTGTGTTTTATTTTAGCTATTTTGTTTTCTTTTTATCTATTTTTGCAAATATGTATAATCATTTTTCTAAGACTTCAAAAATACGAATTTTAATTTAAACATAGAAATTTAATTCTAAAAAAATTGAAATTCTTATAGAATCAAGATTATGGTTGCGAAACCACTATTTATGGTTGCAAAACTTGTATTCATCACTGTCTTTGATCGCAAAAGTTGTCTCTGGTCGATTGGAGATATATTGTGATCGAGACAGTGATGGAGAGTGGTTTCACGATCGGAATCTTGATTTTCTATACCGAAGCATAAAAGATATTAAATATCATACTGAAAAGTCTGATCCAAGACTTATGTTTTAAAAAATAAAAGATATTAAATATTATATTTACCAAGCATAAATATAATTAAATATTAATATCAAAAAATTAATTCAATAATAGAAAGAATAAAAGTAGGATATTTCATGTAGAGTTTATTGTTGGAGATGAATATATATGATTTCTCTACATTAATTTACTCTACAATAATGTAGAGTTAACCATTGTAGTTGCGCTTAATCGGTCAAATGACGCAACAACAAGATATTTATTTTTAAATAAATATTTATTAGAAAAAAAATTACCATAAATTTTACTCTTGTCATTGATATAAATTCTTTATCTTTTGGATTTTTTATGGAATGTCTGGGGTTAAAAGAGTAAAACTGTCGTATCTTTGGTATAGATTTTTTTGCTGATTAAGGATACTTATTTAAAGATAGATAGAATAATGGATTTTCAAATGACGTTTTAGTTTATATCTAAATTTTTAAATTGATGTCCTTTATATTTTTTAACTACTAGTAAAAAAGGAATAATATAATTAGCCAGTTTTAAGAATATATATGACAATAGTTTCGTAATCCTATACTATATCAAATTCTACAATATTTTCTCTTCTTTTATAAGATGAAAGATTTCTTCAATTCCCTTTGTCGAACCAAATTCATCTATTAAATCTGTCGTTGCTTCAGTTGTTGGAAGTAGTGATCAAGCCACATTGTGTCTCCCTCAAATTTTTTTGGGTACTTTTATTCCGTTAATATTGGTATATTTATCCTGTAATAATAATATTAATTTAAATATGAGGTATATTATTTGAAATTCTTCATTTAACATTTATGTATCTTAGATTTTTTTTTTAATATTTTTAATAATTTCTAAAATTAAATTCATATACTTCTTTCATTTTGACATGACATTTTTCTATGTACTCTACATTTTTAGTCTTATTAACTTTTTAACAGTAGATTTGGTATAGTCTGCGTTACTTACCTAATTAGGTAAAAATAAATTTTATTAAAATCCAACCCAAATAATAATTTCGAGAAAATAAAATTAAATCTCCCTCAATCAATTGTGGCATGCTAGTTGGGGGTGAGAGATGGTTCGATTTAGTTACCCGAATCAAATTTTTTAGTTAATCAAATCAAATTTGTCCAAAAATATGTAAACAAATATCAGAACGATATAACTTTTTGGTTAATTGAAATAAAATTAATTAAGATTTAATTTTTAAAAATATTTAAAAACTAAAAGAAATAAAATAATAATTAAAAAGTGAGATTCTTGATTTTTAGTTAATTAATTGATAATTAAAAATAAAAATGATTTTTTTTTATTTCGGATCAATCAGTTACCAGTTAATAGATTTTTTTCAACTTTGAAATCAAATTTTTGATTTTTTATTAATCAAAATCCATTCATTCTAATTCAATTCGATTCTAACCTAGAATCAAATATCAGTTAGACAGCTCTAATGCTATCTAAAAAGAGTTAGTCTTCCAAGTTCCAACAAGAGAGGAGATAAAGATGATGAAATAAATCATCCCTCTTAAACATATCTTAAATATAAAACATCTTACATATGCAACCTATGCAATAGCAATCATAATACGCATACACATTTTTATGAATAAACAACAAAAACACATAATAAATTAATAAAAAAAATCATCAAAACCTAATTCATGATTCCAATCCCTTTGCCGGTCAATTTGGAGAAAGAATACTTAGTAAACATTGTATTTCTAGGAAAAAGAGGGAGGTGGTGTCGCTCTCGAAGTGAACGTGTCGGCACGCGAATCCATGATGTGGTCAGCTGGCGTGACAAATGCGACCAACCACTATAATTTTATTATTTTATCTACGAACAAATATTACACAAAAGCTACACAAAGTCAAAGCTCAATTATGGGGAGTTAATGTGCAAAATCACAAAAGGACAGCTTTACCCCGTGGAAAATCAAGAATAATCAAGGGGGTCCGCTGTGTTTTTTCTTTTCTTTTTTTGTGTTAATGGGCATAATTACCCAAATATTAACTTCAATATTTAATTTAATCCATATGTTAAGTTGCTATTCTTTTTACTCAATTTAAAGTAAAATTACGAAAATATCCTTAATCATTTAAAAAAAAGATACGCAAAAGTCATTCAATGTGTGAAATCGGTTTGATTTACTTTATTTTTGATGAGTAGTAAGAATGGTTATCGAATGTGTTGGCCACCGAAATCAAAACACATGGTTGGCCGTCCGAAAATAAAAAATGAATGGGTTAGCCGTCGGAAATTGCAAAGAACTAAGGTTGGCCGCAGGATATTAAGGCTTAAAAGGTAGTTGGCTGTCGCAAAATGGAGATAAACAAGGTTGGCCGTCGGGTTATAGGTTGGCCAGGGAAAGGGGCTTGGCCGTCGAAAATTGGCGTGTATTTGAGGTTGGCCGCCGGGAAACAAGTTCGCCGCCAGAAATTGCAATCAATGCATGTAGTTGAGGTTGGCCGCGTTTAATAAATATGTTTCTATTTATTTATTTTGAATTTAAATCTAGGCGTGACACAAATATAAACACAAACACAATACAAACGCACACACAGACACAAACTCAACATAAAATAGAATCGTTTTGAGAGAGGCGGAAGAAATAATTTTTCGATTATTTGAGTAGAAGAGAAGCAATTTTTTCTCAAAGAACCAGAAAAAAGTAAATAAATTATTGATTTAACGTGCTTATTATTAGCTTTTGTCATCATACCAATTTACCATTATGTTTTAATTATTGATTTTGTGATTGAATTATGTAAATAATATTAATAATTTATTTTAACATGTTTTAAAAAAAGAAAAATCGCAAACACCCATAAAATGACGGCGGCTTTCACAAAAATTGGTTGGCCGCCGTCGAAGTGCCGTCGGAGAGGTTAGCCGCCGTTGGGCACACATCGACGGCTAACCCATCCGACGGCGGCTAACCCATTTTTTCTGAAAGCCGCCGTCATTTTATGCTTGATTATGGTTTTTACTCTTCTGTTTTGTGAATATACTAGTTATTATTAATTAATTATGATTTTATAAAATATTATTTATTGAGTATGCTTAAGAATATATTTAAAAAAAGAAAAAGTCATAATCAAGCATAAAATGACGACGGCTTTGATAAAAATGGGTTAGCCGCCGTCGAAGTGCCACCGGAGAGGTTAGCCGCCGTTGAGCACACATCGGCAGCTAATCCCTCCGGCGGCATTTCGACGGCGGCTAACCTATTTTTCTCAAAGCCGCCGTCATTTTATGCCTTATTATGATCTTTACTCTTTAGTTTTATGAATACACGATTTAATTACGATTTTGTTAAATAGTATTCATTGAGTATGCTTAAGATATGTTGTTTTAAGTAGATGGAAAACCTTCGGCACATCACTTTGAGATATAATGGTAATTTTGAGGGATGTGACTACATTGGAGGGACTTCACGGGTTTTGCCTGTTCACGATGAGTCCATTTTTAGCTTGATCTACAAAATTAACCATATCATGTTGGCTGATTCATTGACCTTAAGTTATCTATTATGGTATTTATCGAAAACTGCACGTGGTAGGATATTAAAGTATCCATTGACATGTCAAGAAGAATTTGATCGTTTGTTCGTGGAGGAATCATGTCCTACCCTATACGTTGTTCACGCCAATACTACAAACGTTCAACAATCTCCAGAATTCTATGTCACAACGTTAGATCCTCCTCCGAGTGAAGGGCACGGATATAGTGCACAATCTTCTTCTCAATTCGAATATTCTGTGGAAGGTAGTGAAAGATATGATGGATTAGATTGGTTTGGTAACGTTGGGCAACAGCATGAAGAAGTCTATACCAGTTCTTCAAACGCGCCCTATCATGGTAGGGAGCCGTATTATGCATGGAGAGATGCCCCTGGATGGGACGAAGAACCAATAAATTATCTCGGATTAAACAATTATGATCCAGAACAAATTCATGAAGTTTATTCGAGATTGAATATCAATTCATCACCCACTGCGCACGAGGAACAAACAACATCACCCTCAAATGATACTCCAGAAGATCGACACGAGGAAGATGGAAATGAAGACCAATCTATTCCTCAAATCGAAATCGAACCGATTCGGACGTTCACGAAGATATGCCCGAGAATGAGATGATAAATTTTCACTCACCGAATTTGCGGGTTGGGTCCGTCGAGAAGGCGGGTTGAGCACACTTTTGCTGCAATTAACTCAGCGACCACTCGAAATTGAGCATGATGCCGGCGTTGCGTAACTTTCTAATTGGTTAGTTCCAGTTATTCCGTTGGACGCGACAGCATCAATTGAAGCTCGTGAACATGACCTATCGAGACTGGATGAACAAGAGTTGTGCTATAATTCTTTTTACGACAGTAAAGATGAACTTTTTATTGCCGTTGGGTTATGGAATATGAAGCAAGGTGCGGAGTACGTTGTAGTGCGTTCGGATGCAAGACGTTTAACATTTAAGTGCAAGCACTCCGAACAGTGCAACTTTGATTTGCGGGCTACTGGTGCTCATGGGATATGAGAAATTCATAAGTTTACTGGTGAACATCCATGTGACCGCGAGTTGGGACGAGTTGCACGGATAAAGGCACATTCGAAGGTGGTTGAATCGTATGTAGCACGAAAAATACGAGATGATGGTGAGATCCCTAGGCCGAGGTCCATTATGGCGGAGCTGCAGCGTGAATTTGGTATTAGTATCAAATACAATGTCGCTTTGCGAGCACGGAATATTGGGATTGAGATGATATACGGCCAACATGATGAGTCGTTTCGTCTACTACCTCTATATGTTGAAACAAGCGAATCCGAGCACTATCGATGATTTTGAAGTAGGGGTTGATGGTAGATTCATACAGTGTTTTGTTGCTCTCGGAGCTTCTATCGGGCCATTCTATTTTTCTCTTAGACCTGTGATCGTAGTCGACGGCACTCATCTCAAGGGCAAGAATAGGGATATTTTATTCGTTGCAGTGACGAAAGACGTCAACGAGCAAGTTTTTCGTTGGCATATGGTATTGGACCGATCAAAAATGATTTAGCGTGGAAGTGGTTCCTCTCGAAGGTTCGATTTGTGTATGGTAATATTGATCCTCTCTTGATTGTTTCTGACCAGCATGTCTCCATTGCTAATGCTGTTAGGAGTGAGTTTTGTAATGCCACTCACGCTATATGCTATTACCATTTGCTCGGATATATTAAGAGTTTTGGGAAAAAAAATTCGAAGCTGTTAGAGATGTACAAACGAGCTGCATATACGTACGATGAAGTTGAGTATAATCGTTCTATGAACATCATCAATAGATTAAGTCCTAATGCATAAAATAAGTTGATTAGTATTGGACTAAAGAAGTGGGCTCGATCGATATGTCCTGTGCGGCTTTATAGTTTTCTCACATCAAATGCGGCAGAGACTTTGAATGGACGATTGTTGTGGGCGAGACGACTTCCCATTTGCTCAATGCTAGAGGCAATTCGACTTGTAACCGAGAAATGGTTTAGCGAGAGAATGGTTGCTGCACAAAATACCGATGCCCTCTCACAGTGAGGTGGCAGTTACAAAGCTTAGCGTAGAAGTTACAAAAAGCCGACTGTAACAGCACCTAAATCCTAAGTACGATTTAGTAGGGATTATTACTCTAAACAAAGATGAATAACCAGGGAGACCATTTAACATTAAACTGTAATACATATATCAAGTATGTTTTGGACTTTACTACATAACTTATGTTCTTGCAATGAAAACATGTAATATGTACATACGACGATGTACTATCAAGGTATAAACTTTTCAATGACAACATTCCTATTGCTCAACACCGCTCCATCGCATCACATTTCAATCGCATATTTAAAACAAATATGCGGTGAGTACAAGAATGCACTCGGTGGACTCATGCCAAAATATTTTATCATCTTTAAATTACATCGCTTCATCATGGTAATACAAGGGTTTTATTTAAAGGCCTTGTGCTTACTAAACATTTTCATCATTTTCATAAGCGTTCGTCGCCGGACATTTTTCTTGTATGTATGATCCATATCCCTTTCATTTCATCATAACATTATCATTTGTTGTAGAAGGAGGCCTTCCTCACGTCATTGTGATCGGCCGTGAATTGTCCTTACAAAGACACAAATCACCATTAAGTGTACACATTAATCCTTGCCAAGTATAAGCCTTCCGGCATAGGATCCGATATCGATTTCATTCATAAGTTGGGAGCGACCCAACAACATTCATCATTCATTCATTCATGGATAAGATACATACATAAAACATAAATATTTTGGGCAGGTAATTTCATCATCATTTCTCAAAAGAGAGCATCATAAATAATTACTTTTCATTTCGAAGAAAGCATCATAAATAGAGCATTTTATCCTTGGGGATAAGAAAAGAAGCCCACCTGGTACATAAGCTTTCTTAATTCGTTTTCCTTTTACGCCAACGATCGCATCCGCGTCTCACCTTTAAGTAAAAACGATTTCAGTACGTCTGTCACGTTTTTCGAGATTTTAAAAGTTTAAAATAAACTTTGATAACTTATACTAATATAATTTGAATTTCTTAACGAATTCGATACGTCGTCCAATCGCATATCTTAACTAACATTTCTCGTACTTCGATAGAGACGAGATATGTTTAACAATTTCATTTTAACCTTTTAGGTTAAACGTTCAACGTATTCTAACGTTTTTCGATACCAAGATTTCAATTATGAAATCTTTTCTCACCAAAGAGATTTCCTTATATAATTAATACGTTTTACACGTATTAGTGTATTTATCGAACGTATTTCATACGTTAATTTCAAAAGTCAACAATTTTGACTTTTCTTTATAAATTCTTCAATAATTCATATATTTAATATCTAATTTCAATATAAATCGATTTTCAATCGATTTCTTTTCATAAAACCCTAAATCTCGATTTTTCACGCAAATCGATAAACTCTATTAATATTTTCCTTTAATATCAATTAACTTATTCATTAAACATTATTTTTTATTTCTAACGTTATTTAATATAACGTTTAGGTAAATAAACATAGTATACTATGTTTATAAAATTTCATAAATTCTTAATATGTCTAAAATAATTTCTAGACATATAATGTACTATTTTTCTTGATATTAAGGAATTAAAATCCTTAATATAAACTTTCAAAGCTCACGGCCCTTAAGCTTTAAAATTTTTAATCTCTTCCAAAAATTCTTCTAAATTCATATAGTGTACTATATTATCATAGGATCACTAATATGAATTAACATTAACTATAGAAAAATTTGGGCATCACCTATTTTATTCTAAAGGTCACGGCACTTTTGCAAAGTTTGCCCAATTAATTTTCTAAAATTATAACTAAATTATACAAGGCCCCAACATTAATTTATAACATGATTATAACATATAGTCCAACATTTTCAATTTCTACATCAATGATTCATTGAACAAGGTCTCGGTTCCTTTCCAACTATACACTAAACATTTTATAAAATTTCAACAAAATTACACAATGCTTATATACTATAGTATAACAACATTACATCATAATATTCATTGAAAACAACCAAATCATCATTAAACCAAGCCCTTGAAACTCACGGTCATATTGAACAATTTTGAGCAATTGATTTCCAAAAATTCTAGTAAAATCATAGAGTACATAACTAAGGTCCTAGATCAACAATATGCTATAACATTACTTAAATAAAAATTGTACACCAACTTAACATTTTTCATCATTTTCGGTCATATTGAAAAATATAGCATAGGATTTTTAAAAATTCTCAATAAATTACTATGAACTCCTATAACATCATATATCATTAATCCATCCTTATATTGTTCAAGAAAATTTCGATCATATTCTAAGATTTCATAACATGCTTAAATTCAATTCCAAACATGATATATGCTTCTATTTCATCTTACTACACATTATTAATTCATAACTATCATATGTTAGCATAATTTTATAAATAAGAACACATGCTTAATATAAGATCAAACCATTGGAAAATTAAAACCTTAGTGTATAATCGAAGCTCGTTCGATTTCTAACCTTTTTAACGGTATTGATTTAATGTGTACAAGCTTTGGCTAAGGAAATGAGATGAACACTCAAGGTACTTTTAATGGAGAAGCTCACGGTTTTCACTTGGTTTTGGAGAGAGGAAATGTCTTAACTTAATGAAACCTATCACTTATGTAAATGAAATAAATCACTCTAACCTATCTCACTCTCTCTCTCGGTTCTCACTCACAAAAACAATTTGGTAGCCTTTTCAAAAATACACTTTATGACTCACTAAGTATTACATCATGAAAGTTAATGCCTCTTACACAAATTTTTGAACAAAACAATATTCTTTTGACTTGGGATGTAAGAAGTCGTCGGCTATCTTGAAGCAAAGAGGGAGAATGAATTTTAATTGCTTTTGACTCATCATGTATTACATCATGATGGTAAAATATCTCTTACACAATTTAAATACTATTACACACATTGAATGAAACAAAGAATAAAGATCCTACTTTTGTTCCCAAAATTGACGTTGGTTATCACAAGCAAAAGGGAGGAGATTTTATTTCATTTGTCCTATACAAGATACTTAAAGCCTACACATTGCCAAATGCAAGACTACATCATCAAAAGAGTTGTATCCATTCTTCTAACCTCCCAAGTCCACATAGCCGTCCACTTTATGGCTCAAGACATCCCTATTTGATTTCCTTCATTTACTATCTTGGTTTGAGTGCAATTATGTCACACTACTACATTAATTACGTAAAAAGATATAGGATAGCAATGTTTCAATTTTTTTTGAATCCTATATATACATCTCACGGCATTTTTGAAATCAAAGTGCTAACATTTGGTTTTTCTTGCAATTTATAGATATATACCATAATATATGCCTTATATGATAAATTATATCATAGGAAAAATTATTAGTATCATTTCATGTGTGAAAACCCTAATTTTCGAATTAGGGTTTTCGAAAATTCCAAATTTGTTCAATAATTAATCCTTAATGCTCTAGCATTATTTTAATGCTAAATAATACTCTAATTACATAAAATAATCATAGGAATTTAAATATTATAATTCCTTGATCATTAAACTCATTTTCTATTCATCTCAAAACGTTGACGTTTGAAACGTCTCAAAACGTTCATTATCGACGTATCTCAAAAAGGTCGTAATAAAGTCGTAATCACTTTATTAAATTATTCCATTAATAATGGAATTTAATTCTAAGCTTCGCTGCTTAGAAAAATTGTACGAAATTTTAACTATCGATTCTCAATCGACGTTAAAATGTTACTGCCGAAACACCTTATATATTTATATTCCTTAATTCACAATCCTTAGTGAATATAAAATAGGAATTCATTATCTCGTAATTAATCGAAATCATTATTCGATAAATTACTAATTCAATTATTTCGGCGAAACCTTAATTGACGAATTTAAATATCGTAATTAGGCATTTAATTCTTTGGGATATTACACCGACGTTATAGTGCGAGGAATACAGGTGATAAGAAATACAAGGTGTGCTGGCGAACGAAGCTTCATGGTCAATCTATATGAAAAAACATGTGAATGCCGCGAATTTGACCTAGACGCCATGCCGTGTTCTCATGCGATCGCAACAATTAGGTATGTTATAATTTAATTTGTGTATGTTTAATTAACGACTTTCTCACTATTAAAATATTTGTTATAGGGAGGCCGGTAAATCAATCGAGTCATACGTGGATGATTACTACACAAGAGATTATTTAGTCGATACATATGTTGTTCAGTAAATCATCTTCCTCCGCGAGAACATTGGGATGTACCGGAAGAGGTGGTTCAGATTATGGTACTACCTCCTATTGTACGTCGACAGGCAGGGCGCCTAAGACAGAGTCAATTTCGAGGTTTTGGCGAGCGACCTGCACATAGACCCAGTACTGATGAGCCATCCGGTAGCAAACGCCGAGCGCCAAAGAAATACAGTCAGTGCGGTGAGCCTGGACATACGCGTACAACGTGTGCTAGGAGAGGGGATAATTTGAATTTTAGGATCCATTGTTTCTCTTATTTTGTTGTTAGAAATAAAATCAAAATAGTTATATTATCAATTTTGTTAAGTAATGCTTATAAAATCATGAATATATATATATATATATATATATATATATATATATATATATATAAAATTTGAATATATATATGTATAAGTTGAATATATATATATATATATATTGAATATCATTTATTTATTGAATACATATATATTGAATATATATATAAGTTGAATGTATGTATATATTGAATATCATTTATTTATAGAATACATATATATTGAATATATATACAAGTTGAATGTATGTATCGATATATATATATATATATATATATATATATATATATATATATATATTGAATCATTAATTCAAATATTGTAATATTCAAGAAAATACCTTCAAATATAAATAAGGTTATTATATAATAATTAGTAACATGTTTCGATCACTTTCTACGACTGTCGTTCACATAATTCAAAAATAGAAGACGCTATTTTCTTTCGATAGCCATATACATTCTCATTACCCCACTCAATGCTCGGGGAACCTGAAATGATGCGTTCAACATACATGCACGTAAGCGTTACGCCACCGCTCATCTTGTTGATTGAACTGGTCATCAGGAGCAGCCACTCTAAACGTCACCTCATGCGAAAAGCTACGGACACCGAGTGAGTTAATTTCAACCAATGAGATTTGATTAAGAACTGTGATCATAACATCTTCAAGCAATACAAATACATCAGTCGCTGCTCTTGGGCTCGGGGCTCTAATACATAATATATCGAATCGAAAATTTCACACACCCCGCTCCTCATGTGCATTCAACACAAAATGTAGCGACCACTACTATAATAAGGGATGATGATCTGTAAAAAGAGTTTCAATTTTGTAAAGGCACAAACAAAAATCTATTTTATAATTAGTCACTGTATAAATAAGTTACCTGTTCAGCATGAAGCCATGGTCTATGACTTTGGCCCACCAATATGCCATGGGTTGCCCGATACCAATCAACATTTGGAACCCACATAGATATATCATTTGTTTGTGACTGTTGTGATTGATTATTCTCAAAAACATGCCGCCATGATCGATTGGGTACAACTGTTCAGCAAGAAATATATATTCACGTATATATGATATATGTTTTGCATGTTTTTGTTATATTTTTCTTTGGTTGTTTTAACCGATTTGGTTCCTATTTGTTTACATTTGAATATCTTTTGTTGGAATCATGTTCGTTTTCGTTTTGTGTAGGGAATGATCGCGTTTAAAGTATTTTGTGCATAAAAGTGCACCCAAGCGCCGGACTCGACGTAGCCGGCGCTGGTGCGCCTAACGTTGCGAAGATTCGACAGCGCCCGCGTCCGACGCTGGTGCCCAAAGGTGGAACCGTCCGTTTCCACCGCGTTCAGCAACAGCGCCCGCTCTCTCTCGGCGTCCGGCGTTCCGCGCCAAACGCTCGCTTCATTTCCTCCGTCCGGCGCTAATCGCCCGTCGCCCGCTCCATCGTCCAACGCTCAAGGCTCAGTCCGGCGTTTACCCCGTCTCCGCGCTTAGCCTTTGCACGCCGCGCCCAGTGCCCACTTCTTCTCTGTCCGGCGCTGTCACAGCGCCGCGCGCCGCGCCCAGACGTTACACCCTCTCCGTCCGATGCTCGAGTCCATCCGGTGCTCAGATCCACGATCTGCAACGCCGCGCCTGTCACAGCCCGGTTCGGCTAATCCCGAAGGACTACCTTATCGGACCGCAACTTGGGGTTGGATTAAGTAAATATTAAAATAAGGAGATTTTCAACTCATTTCACTTGTGAGGAAACATAGATGTTGCAGGAGCATAAACGAGATTAAGGATGGAAGGACTTAACATATCAAAGTTCCAACAAGACATTCAAGGACTTAACATAGTTATAGAATTTAAAAGAGTTTCAAGAGTTTGCAGCGGAATAAACGTGTGAGACATGCATATGAAGATGCATTCTCAAGGCGAACCAAAAGATGTTTCATACTACGTTGACAAAAGGATTTCCGCTCAACTCCGCTCTGTTCCATCACCAGCTCAACCTGTACATTTAAAAATAAACATGCAGGGCTGAGTACAAAGTACCCAATGGACACATGCCGAAAACATTTTTCATTTCATTCAAAAAATATTGTACTGCCACCATAACAGCAAAACACAAGGGTTTTATTTGAAAGGCCTTGTGCTTACTAAAACATTTTCATCATTTTCGCAACATTGCCTGGCCAGGCGTTTTCTCACAACGTATATTCCAAGTCGGCTATGGAACGCGCCGGGAGGGAGGCCTTCCTTCACCGGACGCCACGACCGACATGAGAAGTTCGAGAGGCTAAAGTGTACACAATCCTAACTAGCATCTCACCAGTAGGATCTGAATTCGTAATCTCCTATTGGCACGGCCAACCCGAATGGATATATACAAAACATAAAACATTTTGGCAGACAATATCGTATTTCAACATTTGCAGTATAAGAAAAACAGTAAAGTAATAACAGTAAATACTTTTGTAAAATCTCATTTTCCAAGAGAGCCCTTTTGTTTAAATAAGAAAGTCCACCTTAAGAACTTATTGTTCTTATGGTACTAGTGATCTCTTGTCGTTTCCTTTCACCTTCGAGCCGGACCTTATCAACGTAAGAAACGAGATTTAGTACATCACTACGCTTTTTCGAAAATCATCGATCCGAAACAACGGATTTACTAACATCAACCTTTTTATCATTAGAGGATTCTTTTATCGCACTTAACAACTATATTACGTTGATTATATTCGTTGCGTCTCGAAGAGAGGTGATACTTTATTCTTATATTCTTTTCTTCGGTCCACATCATTTCGTGTACATTACGAACCCTAATTTCATAACTAACTTCGTCGCGCACTAACGCATTTTTTCAATACGAAATTCCAACAACTCTAATTTATTAGTAATATTTTCTTGCTTCACTTTCCATCTTACACGTCTTATTCATTCTATTAGAGAAACTCACATTTAGCTAGGGAAATATCATAACTCTACTCACGTACTAACATATTTCACGCTTTCATACTTCAATCAAATTATTTCAAACTTCAAACTAATATATTTTTCATAATTCACTTTTAGAACATATAAAACAATTAATCTTGCATAATATTCTCCAATTCCAATTTATTATTTAACATACTTTTAATAAATCTCATAATTCCACTCTAACATTCAATCATGCCCACTTACATACATGAAACTAATTTAATCATAATACTTTATATTTCAAAGTCTTACGTCACTTAACAAATATTTCAACGTGAACATATTATACTTTATTTAAAAATACCAGAAATTCATAGCATATCTTAAACATAATTTTGGGCCTAATTATGTGATCACATGTAGTAAAATAAATTTGAAACTTTATTTTTCTTTTCTCTTCATTTTCGGTCCTTTTAATATATTTACAAAACTTATCCATAAATTCCTATAATTTCACATATCATACTATATTAACATAGGATCCATAATATAAAATATCATTAGACATAGAAAATTTTTACATCATAACTCTTTATACTATAGTTTTCGAAAATTTTAAATAAACACATAAACATTTTTCAAAAATTCTAATTAATTCACACAACATATTATTATCATCATACATCAATAATATACCTTAATATCAATCATACACAACTTATACATCAATATTTCATACTTTGTGGTTTCGAAATTATCATGATATAATATCCATATTTTTCCAAAAATTATGATTTAAATCATACATAATTAAACATTACTAACTATCATCAATCCATGCTCAAAACAACAATTAAAATTCATTTTCATCAACATATATTTCTCACATATTTTCGGTTTTCATGAAGAAAATTATAACATGCTCAACTTTGTACTAAATTCATAATACATGCTTATAAACATCATATAAACATATTTTATTAACAACTTAAATATTTAACAAAATTTCTCAATTATCATATGAAATAACAAAAGCATATAACTTAATATTTCATCGATGAATTTCTAATATTTTTGCATATATAAAAAGGTTGTACGATTTATAACCTTTTAATCGGGATCGATCGTCAACGACAACGTTTTTCTACTTAGGATTGAAGAGAAATTTTGAAGAACACTTTCTCTTTTTTTCTCTAAAATTTTCGATCACAATGATAATAGGAAGGAAGTGATTTTCATTTATTTGATTATGTGAGACATTAGTCATATTTATAGAAAAATATCTAAAACAAAGTCAACAAAATACACTACTTTATTATCCTCTTAATTTTCGGTCCTCAAGTGGTTGTATAAGACAAAGTTTTATCTTATCCTATACTTCATTAATTAATTTCATATCATTTTCAAAGATTAAACATCACTATCAAAGAGTTTCAAAATTCTTTCTTTCTTATTTTGTCAACATTTTCGGCCATGTCCAAACAAATAACACATCCACTTATTTAATTAATAATTCACCTTATCTTAACATTAATAATATCTCCACATCATAATAATTATGCATCGCTATCATAAGAAATGGAATTTTTCTTCTTTTCACACCTTTACTCAAATTTTCGTCCACTATGCTTAAGTATGTTACATAAATTATTTTTTTCCCTTTTAATAGCTATGTGACATAATATAGATCTTAGATGATAGAATAAATCATAGGAAAAATAATTAAGAACAATTCTATATACTAACATGGAATTGTCGAATTATTATTAGAAATTAAGAATAAATTATCAAATCTTCATTCCTTTAATAACTAAAATTATTTTAATGAAGGATTATATAAAACTTAATGCTCTTGTATCATAAAATAAATTTCTTGTATAAATCTAGCAAAATTCCCCCTTTTATTTGAAAATCATAAAGCTTAGAATTTAAATAAAAAAATTTCTTTTACTCTTCCATTAATCACTAAATTTCAAAATTCATATGGTATTTAGGAGATAAGATTGACCTTGATTCCATGATATTTATCAATTATTAAAGGTTGTGCAATTAAATAAATTATTTGATAAAATATCAACACATAAAGCATTAATTTCGAAAATCATAAAGCTTAGGACAAAATACTATCTATTCATGATATCATGACTTTATTAAACATTAAAAGAGATAAATAGCATCTCTTAGTCAAATTTCATTAATGACCTTATCTTATCTTAAATAAAATATCTTAGCAAATCTTATCTTATCTCTAAAATGTCATTATCTAATCTTATCTCATAAATATCTTCCATATACAAACAAAATAATTATCTCATCTATAATAATGTGATCCCATACTTGATCACAAATTAACCATATGTACATATCCTTTTCCTTTTCTCTTTTTCCCTTTTCCTTTCTCCAATTTTTGAAATTAATAGTGAACATAATAAGAGAATTTTTTTTTCCTTTGTTAGTGTAATACTTATCTAATTAATAATCCATACTCATTTAAAAATATAATTGTTTTTTATTAAGATCCATTATATGCGAGAAAATTAATAGAATTTTCTATTCACTCAAAATCGGAAGTTCTCGACTTTCATTTTCATTCTTGGATTCATCGCAAATAAATTCCTCTAGTAATTCAAAAATTGATCTTTAAACATCCGGGTATTACAGCGCCACACCGCTCAACCTGAGTCGGCGCTCCGCGTTCCGCGCCTCGTCCCAACACCGCGTCCAGCGCCCGTTTTCCATCTCTCCATCCGGCGCTACATCCCGTACCCACGCTGACCTTCCGTCCGGCGCTATCACTCGTCCGGCGCTCAGCTCCACGTTTCGCCTCAACGCCGCGCCTACCTCAGTCCGGCGTTGCTCTCGCCAACGCCGCGTTTCAACTCTCGCCTTCAGCCCCCCAGCGCCCGTATCGTTCCGTACGGTGCTACCATCCAGCGTCGCGCGCCTCGCCTCAGCGCCCGCTCTTCTCCGTCCGGCGCTGCCTCATTGCCGCGCGTCGTGCCTCAGCGCCCGCTCGACCGAGTCTGGCGTTTCCCAGCTCCATGCTCAGCCTCCGTCCGGTATCCATTGCCCATTCGCACGTTTATCAGTATGGTTCGAACAAAATAGGCTACCGGATCCAGCTCCCGTCGCCCTCGAGATGATAATGTTCATATGGAGGAACCAGTAGAAGATATCAACATAATGTACTCAGCCACATTTCCAATTTATAATCCAGTGGAAGGTACGCTTTACCGGCATTTTGCACATCAAGATATAACCCCTCCGCGTCTATTTAATTGGCAATTGATGCAAAATTTGGGTCTTGAAGATAGAATTGAGAAATATTTAAAGAACTTGGGACTTCTTCAATATGTTATGATGGAATTTCCTGGTTATTCCCCATTGTTGATTGAATCTATTGCACGATGAATTTTATGATGAATCCGATACTATGACTTGTCGTCTGTTGGGGCAAGAGTATGATGTCACGCCTCGTATTATGAAGGGGGTATTTGGATTTCCAACTTCAGGTGCACGCGATGTACCACCTTCTTTTAATGTTAGAGAGGCTTGGCAAGAATTGTCGGGGTTTAATAACTGGTCCTCAGTAAGAATCCCGAGTGGATTCATTAAGGATGCAGCATTGGCTATGGTGCATAAATTCATAAGCCAAGACTTGGCTTTATCCTTCAGAGCATAAGAGAAACAGCGCATATTCAACTGTTCCTCATTCAGGCCAAACAGAGGGAACGATTGCACCACTTGATTATACTCTCTGATGAAGCTTAAGGCATCCTCATTCGCCATGCCATGAAAAGTGGGAATGAGGTTGAAATGGTTTGGCTTCAACTCATACCCACGTGCCGCGGGGCACAACACGATAGGGTTTGTAGTCTCCCCTATCTTAGGTCGGAAGTAATCCCCCATCAGGCGAGGGGCAGCGTTCGCGTCATGATTGTTGTTTACATTGTCATGGTTATTGTTTCATCGGTCACCCATGGCCTCGGTGGGGATTCTTCAAACAAGAAATTCTCGACGGTAGTAAATCCTCCTTCAAGAGTGAGAGAACTTTCCTCACAGAAGCTATCACAATCGGAGTGATCAAACTCCGCCACACTAGGCAGTCGCGGTTTTCTTGGCTTGCGAGTATCCTTCAACGGGGATGCCAATCTAGGAGTTAGACTTGGCGTCCCTGCATACACAACACTCAACAAACGAGATCAAACGCAACTGCGGTACGAAATAAGAAAGGAAGGAGAAGAATAAAAACGAAAAACATGCAACATTAATAAAATGCCTAAAGTTTTCCCCGGCAACGACGCCAAAATTTGTTGATCTAAAAAGATCACTAATAAAGTCCCTCGCAATCTAACGAGGTCGTCCTAGCGAGCAAGCTAATCCGAGTTGTCTCTCAAGGAAAACTTAACAGGGCGTTACTAAGTTACCACACGAAAGCAATTAAATTCCTAAACATTCTAATCACAAAAAGTTGTTTGATCGTCACCTTAAAGTTGTAAATTAATTATCTAGGCGAGAAATTATCAAGAAAAGAAAGGCGAATTGACTAGGCGGAAATTGACAAGCAAATAAATAACCTAAACAAGAATTAAACCCTAGATTGAAGAATACGAACCAACATGATGAACCCTAGACATAAATCGAATAGATTAAACAAATGATAAGAATAATTAAGCAAATTCCAACATTAATCATCACCAAAGCATAGAAATCAACATCAAAGGAATACGAGAACATAGAAGAAAGCGATAAGAAATTATACGAATAAGAACAATCGATTGAATTGAATAACAAAGTGTTTAGGAGAAGAAATCCGACAATGATAATCCTTACAAATAGTAATCTTGATTCATAAAAAGCAAAGAACAATACTTGAATTACTTGAGGCGAAGGAAGAATTACGGAGAAAGTGTGCTTTGGTGGGCGCTAGCAAAAAGAATGAAAAATTGAATAGTGAAATGTGACATCGGGTTTTTAGCGTTTAACATGTATTTATAGCGTCCGAAAATTCACGCCCCTTATGCCGGTTCGACTTACCCCTTTATTACCGCTCGATTACCAACTCTTCACGTCGATAACAACTTCACATTGTTGCCAAATAGTAGAAAACGCGAGAATCCTCGCTAGGCAATCGGGTAAATCCATTGGACTTTACCAGTTCCATGATCCGGACGCGTCCATGGGCATTACGCCGGACTCGTCGACTCTCGTGCGGTAATTTGTGGTTCTCTATCTTACACAACGACACCGGTGCTGTCGGTTGTGGAATACGATCATCTTCTTATTCTTGAAGAATGATTTCAACTTTGGATTTATGACGCAGCACGCAGGCCGGACGCGCACATGTGAGTCTGGATGAACTTCAATACTTGTGCAGATCTAACCCGCTCGACGCATCGAGAGGCGTCCATAAACTCGTTCGAGGTATTCGCCACCGATGATCGAGACCGCATATGATGACTTGAAGCACCAAAGCACGTGTCGTCGATGAAGTGACAAAATACTCGTATTCTCCACGAGCTTGTGTGGACATCGGAGTCTGGATAATTTCACATCTCTTCTTCGCGGCGTGAGATTACCAACGCTCCATTCTTAGCGGTCTTTGGATCCTATTAGATTGATGTGACCTAATCTAAGATGCAGAGGAAAGTAGAGTCATCGGAGGGTTTGATGAAGATGCAACATAGGTATTATGTTTGGATAAAGCTTAATTATATGATAACCGTCATTTCTTGAAACACCACTATCAAAAATAACGAATATTGAGGAACAAGGTTCCTACCGAAAATCCGGCACATATAAAACGTCTTTCAAAACTAAAGCTGTTGTCCCAAAACATAAAAACATCTCCAGCCGCAATGCTTCGACTTTCACGCGTTGCCTATGGAGATCGTTTCTTATGATGAATCTAGAGTATAACTCTTATCATAAAGGACTACTCCATGAAGTCATCAAAAGACTTGGGCAAAGAATTGAGGATCATGTCGATTCGACCACGTCATCAATATATCCTCCAACCAATTCGAGCTCTCCAAGAGATTGATCATCGCTCTACATGGTCACGCACCGAATCGCTTTCCTTCAGAACTTGACATAATTAATTTTGTCAAATTATGACGATTACGTCCGACCCTCATACAATTTCATGAGATTTAGCCATATCGTGGTCAAGATCATCCATCTCTCGATCTTTGAGTTGCAAGGACTCGCACATGGTGACCAAAAGAAGGCGCCGCCATTCTATTTGATTTGTCCCATTTCGTGCTCCTTGCGCCCTCATCGATGAGATAAATCGTCTAGAGGTTTGGGACGAGTGTAGTGAGTATATATAAATTTTCTTGGCGGTGAGAACATTCACAATGTTTCGCTTCCACTCGATAAAATTTGGACCGGATAAGGATTTTGTGCGAGCATATTGATAAACGCAAGAGACATATCTCGAAAAGATAATGTAAACACATAAGCATACGATCACACATAATTCGTAATAATAATATTGTAACCTTTTGATAAAACAATATTAATTGAAACCTCCAATCGCCCAAGGAATTCCACATGCAAGCCACAGCGTGTGGGCGCCACACATGAACCCCCGACCAGACTAAAATATACCTTTAGTCGTTTAATTTCAATCCATGTCAACTTATCCTTATGACAAATGAAATTAATGATTGGACCTTACTAGACCACATCACTATCGCAAGAAGGACTTCATGGAAGTTGTACTGAGGTGATGTCTAAGCATTGACCACAATTTTAACGATGAAAATGAATTCTTAGAATTGGTATACTCGCTCGGACCATACCGCCCAATTCAAATTCTTTTGTTATCTCATTTTATATCTATCTCAGAGAACTTATGAAAATCGCACATGCGAAGCTACGGCGTGTGGACGCGTACACATGAAACTCCCACTTCTCAATAGATTTAAAATGTTTTATTTAGAAATCTCGTCTAACAAACTTATGATAAGCAGTGCAAGCAAGCCGCAGCGTGTGGGCGTTTACTCACGGTCGTCTCGCTTGTTTAGAGATCAAAAGTGGAGGTCTTGACATTTTAATTTGAAAAATTAATTTGTCGGGTTGCTTTGCTAGTCTTTTTATTCAAAAGGTTTGTCCATGCGAGATCACGTAATCCTAGCATCCTTTTCTATAGAACTCAACATGTAAAACATGCTCGTAGAATTCTAAAATATGCGATAAACGCGATAAACCTAGCATGCTTACTATGCGATCCAATTACGTAAAACACTTAAAGGTTTGTCAACGTAATATAAACATACATAGCATGCTCTTGCATAAATTAAACATCCACGACATGCATATGAACGATAAAATAAAATAAAGCGCTCATCGCGCCCGATCGTGAAACACGCACATTTAAATCTAATCTATTACATAGATTTACAAAGATGAAATTAAACTTGACAGGCCTCGCGTGCGGGCACGGACCGGATTCGTCAAACAGGATTTTGGGCGGATCGGTGGAACGGGCGGATCGGGCCTAAAATCTGAATCGAGCCGAAAAGCGGTGCGGGCCTCAAAATTGGGTGGGCGGGTTTGGGCGGGTGGCCCAAGATCTTGGGCGTGCGTGCTGAGGCACGCCCCGATCGCGCGCCAGGCCATGCGTGCCTCGCCTGCGTGCCTCGCGGGCTCCTCGCCTGTCGCGGGCGACCGCGACCCGTCGAGCTCGCATGCCGAAAGCTTTGTCGAGCCACGTTGCCGAAGCGCCGCCGGGCGTCTGCGCAAAAACGCGCGCCCACGCCGCCAGCGCCGCCGCCCAACCCCGTGGTTTGAGGTTCCATGCTGTTGCTCGCGCACCACCCGTGGTTGCCGCCGAGCAACGCCGAGCGAGCACGGCCAGCGCCAGTGGTGCCGAGGTATCCGCAAGCGCCGCACCCGCACCTTTGCCGCCGCCGTGAGCCGCGTCGCCTACCGCTCACCGCGCCCGCTACTCGCTGGCCGCTTGAGCGCCGCGAGGCTGCCGAGCGCATGACGCGCCTGAGTGGTCTCGGCCACTTTGAGGTTTCCGCAGCGCTAAACGCCGCGGCGCCACGCCGCCCAAGACGCGCCGGCGCACCGCCGCGACGATCCGGGCGCCGGCCGCTCTGCCCGCGTCCGCCGAGGCTGCGCCGCCGCCGCCTGTCGCCCGCGCGCCGCGCGATCGTGGTTGCGACCGCGACCGCTGTTCGCGAGAAACCATCCAGACACGCGCGAGCCTGTTTTCCCATCGTCTCGCTCTTTCGTTCTTCGTCTTCGTTCTTCTTTTACGGATAAGATTTACATAATAAATCTAATCTAACCACGGATTTTCTCGTGGTGTAAAACAAAACCAACAAAAACAATAAGCGAGCCACGATGAACGACGGATCCACAATTATAAAACGCACGTAATAATCAAGCGTGAATTAATCCAGCCAGCCAAGATTCGATCGGTGCTCGATACCAATTGTAGGGAAAACATATGTTAACCCTCGCCTCGAGGATCCATCTTGGTTGTTTAATTCACCATACATTGATTATATTCCTAGCATGCGTCTATATAATTAAATCGCAACACGTTGGTGTTTACACGTGTTTACCTTTGGATCTGAAGAGGTCGATGGAACGAGATGAACGGATCGAACGGATCGGACTCGTGCTTTGACCTTCTGGACTGTATCCCGGTTGCCCAATCTCCAACGTCGAGTGAGGACGATCTATGGAGAATGCTTCGGAAAATCACCCAATGCTCTCACAACCAAACTCTCGAAAATTCTCTCTCTCAATAATGAGATGACCGAAATTTTCCTCTTAATTTGTGAGCATTAACCTAGACTTTATCTCATACCTTATATTTATAATGCACTACCTTAATCCTATATGGAATATTACCATAATCCTATATGGAATATTACCATAATCTTAGGATTATTTCCATACTCTCAGGATTATTTCCATACTCTCAGGATTATTTCCATAATCTTATATGGAAAGGATCTATGCATATACCATAAATATAATTATATCCTTGTGGGATAAAGAGAATAAAATCTTTCCTTTGAGAGCACATAGGGGACCGATTTTCTTGTAACCCGGGCCTGGATGGGCAAACCGAGGATCAAATGCGAGGAATAAAGATGGGCCTCAAATAAATTAATTATCTTATGTTCGACCGTAACATAAATTAATTTATAAACATTCGATCATGCCACTAGAGAAAGAATGTTGACTTACCCTTTATTACCGAAGTTGAGTCGGGCTTGCACTTAGACATTACGAATCCCCGTATTTAAGATATCGAAGCGTCCATTAATCATTTATAGCAATCGATCGCTTAAAACGATTAATAACTTCATTTCATAAGTAGTACCACTCAACCTTATTATTGTACTTGAGCTAACTCAACCTGCGGGGTTTAGTACAATAAACCTTTTGAGCTCCTTAAGGGACGCCATCATCCTAAACGGATACGGTGACTCGACATGATAACTAGCGTGACATACAAAGATCGCCACCACCCAAGATGCGGAGAATCTTGGTTAGAACATATAACCCTCACTCATAACAAGTCAAAGTGATGGTGACAACTCATACTCACCTAATACCTTATCGAGGTTTAGATCAACGTAAGTCACCGAGATCTTGGTTCTTCACAACGGTCGAAAGAAGAACTCATCTCATGCGGATCCTTGATACGTCGAGACGCATCCGGCATAGACAAGCAACTAAGTCAAGTCACTTATCTCTATCTGCAGCCTAAACCGACAACTCGTCCTTAAGTCGCTCCTGTGAAACTTTTATATCTCATTAAGCTTGACCAATCATACGAGACTTCCGTGATCTTCTACACACCGTATGATCTAACTTATATATGAGATAAGGGACACGATATATGCAATCAAGTATTCATTTCGAGATAGGAGATTGTAATAGTGGTAACAGAAACATTGTATACAAGCTCAACCAAAACCGCCAAGATACAATTTCACCAAATTGCGCAATACGGACGCGACGCAACGTCGGATGCACGGAGTTTCGGATGAATCTTACATTGACACCCAGCGGACGACGCCCGGCCGGATGCAGCGCTCTCGGACTCGGGACCCGCACCGACGCGAGTCTTGATTGGCCTCCTCATGACGGCGACGCGCAGACCCCAATGGCTACGCCCGAGTCCGGTGCTTGGGTGCGCTTTTTATGCACATATTGGTTCAACGCGATCATTCCCTACATAAAATGAAAACAAACATAATTCCAATAAAATATATTCAAGTATAAACCAAAAAGGAACCAAATCGTCTAAAACAAACAAGGAAAAACATAACAAAAACATGCAAAACACCAACCTTGTGTCAAATCCCTACTGGGCTATCAGTACATTTAGGGATAATTAATAATGAGGGACGACATATTCCTGGACAAGATCTGATACGACCTACGATGATTGATCTTAGTGAGCTTCGAGGTGCCCCTTTTGCATATAATGAGACAATTCATGTACCTCATCATTTGAGAAATTGTGTGAAGTGATATATGCATGTGCAGCTCGCAGAAGCCCAAGCAGCAGGTGCAGGACCATCTCATGCACCTTTGGGTGATATGGTCATTTTTGATACTACTCTTGCATTCGAAGATGAAGGCGACGAGCATACCGAGGCCAGAGGGGATACAGAGCTCGTTCAGAGCAATGCCGATCCCAATCATCCGCAATTCCCTTCACATGAAGGAACACTGGGGCAAGGGTATAACTTCATACGTGAAGAGTTGAGCCAGTTCAGGAGTGATTTAGCTGGATACTGGACAGAATTTTGTCAAGACATCTATTCCAGATTTGACGAGCAAAACCAGCGTCTTGACGAACAGAACCGATTGTGACATGAGCAGAACCAGCGTTGGAATCAATATAATAATCAGATGATCGAGCAAAATCAGCGCATGGCTGCTCTTGAGGCTCAATTGAACGCTTGGACTACATTTCATGGCGCTCCACCTCTACCACCGCCGTCTGACCAATAGTGATTCATCACTATTGGAGTGTATGTTTATTTCTGTTTTTGTGTGCGTCGTGTTGCTTTAGTTGTTTTGCTTGTCTTTGTTTGCTGATTTTGTAGGTTTTGTTTTGTGCTTGATGCCCCGCCGTTCCGTCTTCGCTTTCAGGGAAGTCGCCTCTGCTTTTCTCTTATATATATATATCTGCAATGAGGACCTTGCATGTTTTAAGTATGGGGGTTCATTTTCTTGGTTTTATTTTCTGTTTTGTTTGTGTTTTGGCGTTTTCTATTTTATCGTTTGTGTTTTGTTCTTAGCTTTATGTTTGGATAAGAGAGGATTTTATGTTCTTGAAATAAATGGTGCGTGAAGAATTATGCTTAAAGTTGAATTAATTGTGTTTTGATCTTAATTTCATTGCGTCTTGGTATATGGTTTTTAGTGTGATGAAACTTAGGTGTCAATTTGAACTGTGGGACATGATTAGGAAGCTGTGATTAGACAATGTGTGTGATCGATTGTCATATACTTTATACATGAGACCCTTTTCTTGTATGATTTTTCAAAAAAAAAAGAAAAAGAAAAAGAAATCTGAAAATAATTGAAGTTGTGAAATAAGTGGGCTTAAAATTCGAATAAGGGGCTCTACCCTCTTGCTTGTGTTATCTCTCGAATGGAGACTCTATGCGATGAGTATAGATATCTACGTTGATATACTCGAGTGTATAACTTGAAGGTTCCACCTAACGATTATTGTCCTATAATCGGTTTTAAGTTTCACATGTTTTATTTATTTTTATCATTGGGATGTTTTACATGAAATGGAACCCTGTGAGTTGTATATTGATTTCTGAAATCATATTTGAGTCGAAGCATCGTTATTCTATGATAAGTCACATGTTTGGATTGATAAATGAGGATCATTGTATTGAGAATTATATTATTAAGATGCATTGAAAGGATGTGAATATGTGATTGATTCTATTTGAAGTATTGATTAGATGTGTACCATTCTTTTCAAGAAACTAAAATTTGCTCGAGGACAAGCAAAGAGTAAAGTGTGGGGGAGTTGTTTTGCATGTTTTTGTTATGTTTTTCTTTTGTTGTTTTAAACGATTTGGTTCCTATTTGTTTACATTTGAGTATGTTTTGTTGAAATCATGTTCGTTTTCATTTTGTATAGTGAATGATCGCGTTTAAAGTATTTTGTGCATAAAAGCGCAGCCAAGCGCCGGACTCGGAGTAGCTGGTGCTGGGTGCGCCCAGCGTTGCGAGGATTCGACAACGCCCGCATCCGGCGCTGACGCCCAAAGATGGAACCATCCCGAGAGCGCCCGCGTCCAGCGCTGGCACGCGTCCGGCGCGGGTGCCCGAAGCTGATTCTGTCCCGAGAGCTCCCGCGTCCGGAGCTGGGTGCCCGAGGTGAAATTCGTCCCGAGACTCCTCCCGTCCGGCGTTGCAATGCGTTCGGCGCTGCGCAAGAAATTAAGATCGTCCAGAGAGTCAACGCGTCCGACGTTGGCTCCCCGTTCAGCGAGATGTCGAGTCCAGCGTTGGGCGAGCCGCGTTTTGCCTTGTTTTCGAGTGCACGCATCCGGCGCTGGGTTCGCGTCCGGCGCTGCGCGTGAATTTTCGGGCGCTATATATATGATTTAAAACGCTGAAAACCCTAGTTCTTTTCATTCTTCAGTTTATTTTCCGCGCCTCCTCCACGTAATTTGTTCCTTCAAGTTTTTCCAAGTATTTGTTTTTGTTGAATTGTGATTCAAGAACTTTGATTGAAGAAATTCATCAACGACTATTGCGACTGTAAGGATTATCATTGTTGGATTTCTACTCCGGAACACTTTAATTTCAATTCCATCGTTCGTTATTGTTCGTAAGATTTCTTTATCGCTTTCTTCCGTCATCTAGTATTTCTTTGATGGTGATTTCTACGCTTTGGTATTGATTAATGTTGGTATTTGTTTAATTATTCTTGTCCTTCCTTTAATTTCTTCGAATTATGTCTAGGGTTCATCATGTTGGTTCCGTGTTCTTTAATCTAGGGTTTAATTCTTGTCTAGATTATTTATTTGCTTTGTCAATTTTCGCCTAGTTAATTCGCCTTTCTTTCCTTAATAATTCCTCGCCTAGGTAATCTACAGTTTTAAGGTGACGATCAAACAACTCTTTGTGATTAGAATGTTTATGGATTTAATTGTTTTCCTGTGGTAATTTAGTAACGCCCTGTTAAGTTTTTCTTTAGAGACGACTCGGATTAGCTTACTCGCTAGGACGACCTCGTTAGATTGTGAGAGACTTTATTAGTGATCTTTTCAGTCCAACAATATATAAATTAATTGATTTCATAAAATATATATTTACTATATATATTCAATATATATATTCCTACAACTTGAATATGAATATATATATATTCAACTTGAATATATATTCAATATATATATATATATATTGAATATATTCAATACATATATATTCAACTTGAATATATATTCAATATATATATATTATATGCATTCAATATATATATATATATTGAATATATTGAATATATATTTTGAATATCATTTATTTATTCAATATATATATTATACATATATATATATATATATTCACATCTATAAGAAATACGAAATATATACTTATAAAAAAATCGGTGTCCAATATAATCGTGTTCCCACTATTGACCTCATCCAACAAGTCATGTCCGTTTATTAATTCGTCCTCAGATGCATCATGTACAAATCAACATGTACAAATCAACATCCTGTAATAAATAATTTGCTTTTAAAATAACGATTTCATATATGAAAATACAAATAGTCCCTACTTACCCCCACGTCAAGATCAGTAGAAGGGTCTTCGATGCGAACAAAATTCCTGAAAGTAAGCGTGCATCCACTGTCTCTAATAATCACGGAACCCGTCTTTGCCTCAATAAAATTTTCATAAGAAGCGAATACACTATCGGGGATAGGACGAGTCATAGGACTATTCACGTACGGTGACCTCAATGCAGCCGAAGCGAACCTTACTTGTTCGCTTCTACGAGTTTGCTAATTTTTGGTTTAAGCAACATAGTTAGAAAAAAAATAAACATATCAAATATGATGCAATAATATAAAATAAGATAATTTATCAATTGTGTCGCCTGTTCCATATGCATCTCTGGCATGGAATGACGAGCTGGATCCTCACTGTGTGATGGGCTGATGCCTCCAGAGCTAGATCCATGGACCTGTAGAGACTGACGATGAGGTATAAAATCTGTCTGGGGTACAATAGACGTCGGATCTGATAGATGATTCTGCTGGGTATAACTGAAACCGACGTAGGAGTACAAGTAGAAGGTTGTCGTCCCTGATCGTCACTCCGCATCGGTGGTGGGGTAGTTCCATGACAGGATGGCGTATATGCCTCAGTACTATGCTAACATCTACATCGATTCTTATCAAGCATAGACTCAACCCACGTCTTCAGTCCTTGAATATTCTCTCGAACCACATTATGGATCGTGTATGTGATCCAACGATGATCATGTTGACTCAGACGTCTGTGGTGCTCACCGCCACTGCTAGATGAAGAGAAATGTGGATGTCTAGCACGTTTCCCTGTATCCTGTCTGCGTCTCCCTATATCCTGTCGTCGTCTATCATCCGATCTATGAACAGACGCACGTTGTCTCTCCACAGACTGACGTCGTGGCTCCTCATGCTCTGTATCAATCTCATCAACAACAGAAGTACATGCCCTCGTACTGCATAGCTGTCGCCGACTAACCACCACATCATCAGTAGAAGGCTCTGCTCTAGAACGACGGTGGGGTTGTGCTCTAGTGCGGGACGGGGGTTGTTCCCCAGACGTAAAAATGGGAACGAGTCTCCTGTAGTTCACGCCTAGTGCACCCGGATATAGAGATGACATATAGTACAACATGCTCCTCTCATAGTCGTCGTGGACTAACTCTAAAAACGGATGTCCCTACAATAAATCAAAACGTATTACTATATATTTGAATAGAAAACATATAATATAATGAATAAATAAAAATTATTGAACAATAATAATACCTCACGATCGAATAGGGGCTATGTATCCTCGTCAATCATCTTCGTGAACTTCCACCTCATGCATCTAGGATACGCATCCCCCCGAACATATTTCGCAATCGTCGCGCCAAGATCCGGAATGATCTCTAATGACCAAATATACAATGCCAACGATGGTCCGTAGAAGTGATATTTCGCATTTGTCTTCATATTCCACATGTAGTATTGGAGAATTTTATATGCATATAGGCAGCCCATGGAAATATGGCAAATACGTCCAAATTGTCAACTAAGACCAAAATCCATGGATCCACAGGTCGTGGCAAGTCGATTCCAAGAACGAATGCATAGAGAACTAAGACGTGGGTCACACGAAGATATAGATTACCGTCATCATCATCAATCGGACGGTCCGTATCAAAGAATCTCATACCTAGATTCTCTATACTAGTCCCTCCGCCACCAACAAACCTTTGATAAACCTCAACATATCGCGGATCGTACTCGGCTATAGGAACGAAAGATGACATCCCAAAACTCATACTGTCACGAGCGTAAAATCCGAAAAGGAAAAATAAATTCTCCTTCCATTGATAAAAAATCATATCTCCTGATCTTCAGCACTGGGGGGCTTAATCTATCGGGATACCATATGGTGCAAACTCATGTTTGACTTGGATCCAGGTTTCCAACCAACTAAGTGACTGAAACACCATTGCCTAAACCTATCCACCAACTGTTCACCGCCTATATCTCTCAATCTCATAATGATCATTCTGAAATAATTGGGCTTGAAGTACGTACTGATTGTGGACGGACGATTGATGGTCTCGGGCCTTAAGAACTCAATGATTTTCTATTTATTAAAACAAATTAAACTATGCTTAATTAAGAAATATGTCAGATCAAACCTACACCACTACAATTTTAGAAGCTCATAATCTAAGGGATCACTGAATGATGACATTACGGACAACAATTAGAGTATGTAAATGGTCAATATGGTATTGCGGTTCGATTATGATTTTAGAGGTGAAAATACCAAATAATCGAAAATAGAACCTAATTTCATAATATTTATATATATTTTATGGTTTAATAATTTGTAATATTTATTTATATTTTGTAATTTTATATTTTATAAGTTATGTCTTATTTATTGTTAATATTATTCGTTTGGAAGAAATGTTTATAATTTAGGAATTAAAATTCATAAAAGTTCGGTTATTCGATTTTATACTAAAATTGAACCATTTCGGTTCGATTAAATTAGATTTTTAAATTAATCTATTTTTTCATTAAGTGACAAATAAATATCAATAATGTCAAGTCCTTCATGTATTAATTAATAATTATCCACGACAACTAAATATTCACTCCCCCAAAGTTACGTAACAGTTCTAATATCAATAAAATAATTACTACATGTTACTTAGACCGATCAAATAAAACACGAGATTCTAAATGATGAAAATATCCGAATATATGCAAATATGCAATTTACTTCTCAAGTTATGATAATATAGCTTAGCACACCAAGAAAAGCGAAATTCGAATAAACTTGACGTTAACCTAACTAAATAAACCTACTCACATAGCATTTATGTCATACATAATTGATTAAATCATCACAAAAAACAGAATATTTTCATGAATTGATTAAATCACCACTTTATCACTCTTGATTTCAAATCAAAATCATTAACAAATAATTGTTCATTATTCACAAAAATATAATTCGAATCTGCAATATAATTCACAAAAATATAATTCGAATCTAGAATATAATTCACAAAGCATAAACAATACATAATTCACAAAAATATACAATAAAAAATATAAACAAAAAATAATAATAAAAAAAAAGTAACTGCTGTGAAGAAGAAGAAGCCATATTTGCGGCATGAGAGAGAGGTTGGCCGTCGGGAAGGAAGGGCGTCGGCCACCGGGGAAGGAGGAGGAGGATGGCGGGTTGGTTGGCCGGAAAACAGATAGGAAGGGAGGGTTGGCCATCGGAAAAAAAGGGATGGAGGGTTGTCCGCCGGGAAAAGGGAGAGGGAGGGAGTTGGCCACCGGAAAACAGAGAGATGGAGGGGGTTGGCCGCCGGAAAATAGAGGGAGGTGGTTGGCCACCGGAAAAGGAGGAGAGAGGGGGTTGGCCGCTGGGAGAGCCGTTGGCCGACGGGAAGAAAGGGAATGGGAAGGTTGGCCGTTGGAGGGTTGGCCGATGATAGAGAGAGGGAGGGGGTTGGCCGCTGGGAAGAAAGAGGAGAGTTGGCCGGTGAGAGAGAGAGAGAGCTTGGCCGGTGATATATATATATATATATATATAGAGAGAGAGAGAGAGGGTTGTCGGTGTCGGTGTCGGTGTCGGTGTCGGTGAGAGAGGAAGAAAGAGACATTTATAACAAAATTTGAATTAAAGTTGCAGTGCATTTGAATTCGTGTTGTTTTATTATGTTTTGGAGGTTATAATTGAACATTTGATTAAAAAGAGTAGCAACTTAAGATATGAGTTAATAAGAATATAAAAGTTAGTATATGGGTTATATAAAATTTTGGCCTTCTTTTTTTGGGTCCTTCTTAGGTATGGTGTATCGGTAGATTTGCGACCTTTACATATTATATATTTCTATCGTGATACTGATAGATCTCTATTAATGAGAATCTAAGTTTGAAATTTCGTGTATTAATAGAGATTTATATACTATCATATATCAGTATCATATACCGGGATATACAATGTATGAAGATGTAATATCAAATCTATCATATAGTGTGAGGTGATGCGAGCTGACTCATTAGTTATTGGAGATTGTTCAATAAAATTCCAAAATGATTTGAGATTGATTAAATTTGAATTTATCGAGTAGATCTCTAGTTATAGTTTAATGATCCTAGCCTTGTTGAATTTCAATATATTTATTATTTTACCTTTAGGAGTTTGATTATTTACACAATATTTTAATGATTTGATTAATTCTTTTTTTAAATGCAATGAAAATAGGTATTACAATTAAGTTTTTCTTATATTAACAAATGGTCAAGTTCAGTCGAGCTTGAACCAAAAAAATTAGAGCTCGCATTAGAATTTTTCAACACTACTAAATACTCGAATACACTGTTACTCTTAGGTGGTTGATTTAGGACCTTATTTCTTATTTAGGGAGAGGAAATTTATGTTAGTTTTATCATTTTTTTATTTGTAACATGTTAGATTTGTATACTGAAAATAAATTAGTTGAGTTTGTATATAATGTTTTTGTTACCACTATTTCGATCTTCTATCTAAATTGTTTACTTAATTGCATATGTTGTCCTATTATCTTATACAAAAGTTAGATCATACAATGTGTAGAAAGTCTGTATGATTAGTTAAGTTGGTCGAAATAAAAAAGGATCACAGTCGAGACAACTTGAGGACGAGTTGTTGGTATAGGCTGCAGTATAGATAAGAAGTAACTTAACTTGGTTGCTTGTATATACTGGTATGTCTTGAAGTATTGATGGATCATAATAAGATGTGTTATTCTATCTGACCGTCGTGAAGAACCTAGATCTCGGTAATTTTACGTTGATCTAAACTTCGATAAAGTTTCGGGTGAGTATGAGTTAACTGACCATCACTTTGACTTATTATGAGTGAGGGTTACATGAGATAACCCAACATTCTCCACATCTTGGATGATGACAATGTTTGTATGTCATGATGGTTACCTGTATCGAGTCATCGTATCCGTTTAGGATTTCCCCTTAAGGAGTTCAAAAGGTTTATTGTATTAAATCCGTTATGTTGAATCAGCTCAATTACAATAATAAGGTTGAGTAATATTATTTAAGGAATTAAAGAGATTAATTATTTTAAGCAGTCATAGTGCTATAAATAATTAATGGACATGTGATATCTTAAATACGAGGATTTATAAGTCTAAGTACAAGTCCGACTCAACTTCAGGTAATAAAGGGGTAAATTTACATTTATTCTCTAGTGGAATGAATAAATTTTAATGAATTAATTTATGTTTTGAACTGAACATAAGATAATTAATTAATTTTAGACTCATCTTTATTCCTTGTCTATGATCTCTGGGCTGGTCCACCAAGAAATTTTATCACTATAATTTTCAGCCACCCCTATAGGATTCCACTGAGATTCTGTTTTGATTAATGTATTATTTATTTAATACATCTCCTAACATAGATAGCTATTATTTGATATTATCAGATATCAAGAGATAATTATTTTAGATATGAATTATCTTCAAAGAAAAAAGATAATAATTATATTTATTAAATGTGTCAGAGTCCTATCTAAATATAATTATATGGAGAACACTATAAATATAATGTATGAGAAAATCAGATTAATTCATTCCTCAAGGTGTGAGTTTTGAAAAACATTTTTAACTAGCAAACTACTGTTAGTGGAGGCTTTATCGAATTTAAGGCTTTATTGAAAAACATTTTTAACAGTTTTGTATCATATTGTATCATATCAATATGGACTATTAATGTATATGGTTGCTTTAAAGATTTGCCAAAATCGTTTACGCCGAAAAGAAGCATAGTGTTTTATTCAAGGATGTGCAGGCTTTATCGAATTTGAGGCCGCCGGCAATATTAATCAGATAATAATTAAGTGCGTCCTTTTTGTAAAACAATACAGAATATGAATTAGTATAAGTTGATATTTTAATTGAATGAAACCCTTTAATTACGCTAAAAGATATACTTCGTTCGTTTTTTAAGTGTCATCTACCTTCAAATTGCACAAATGAAGAAAATACGTAAAGTTATAGTTGCATCCTTATTAATTATCATGATAAATGCATTCATACAACTAATTATCAAATTTCAAGAGTATTAAATGGTGATAAATACAAAATATATTATAATTTTACTCTCAAACTACGAACATGACACTTATTAAAAAACAAGAGAAAAATATTAATGGGACACTTAGAGCATTCATTATAATAGGTTCTTAATTTAAAGTTCTTATCTGCCCCATCCTACTACAGCAACTAGAACTCTAAATTTTTATTTCTTTCCGATGGTTGTAGATTTTTACCAACTATTCATATAGAAGTAGCAACACATTTATTTATTTATTTATTTATCTATTTATTTATTTATGTTCAACTGTGCACTATATCTAATGATTGAATTTTTTCATGATACATTTTAAAACTTAAATAACCTAACAATGTATTGCGCTCATGATACATTTTGCGCGTCGTCCCGGCGCTCGCTCGTGCGCCCGTCGGTCAACAATGCATTTTTACATTTTTAAATGCATGAACATGTTTTATTAAATGAAAGAACGTGCTTTGTTAAATGCATGTTTGTGTTTCGTGCCAACATGCAGTTTTATGTTTTGTTCAATGCAGTTTCATGTATTGTTCAATGCAGTTTTATGTTTTTGTTAAATATAGTTTTATGATTTTTGACATCAAATCTCTCATCCATCATTCTCCGTCAATTCCGTCGTCTCTTTCTCCAATTACCGACGAATTCGCCATGAAACACCGTCATAGCCACCATCTCTCTCGATTCTTCAATCATCTATCAAATTCATCTTCTATTTTCTCAAAATCCATCAATTTTGTTCTCAATTTTTTTTCTTCCTTTTCTTTCTTTCAAAAACTATTGTTTGTTGTGTTCGTGTATGTTGTTGCTACTGTTCGTCAATGTTGTTTGTGGTAGTAGGCGTGGCGCTGTGTCATTGTTGTTACCGTCGTCGTCGTCATCGTCGGTGCCATCTTCTTGCCAGGAGGAGAAGAAGAGGCGATTTGATTTCTTCCTATTTTGCCTCTTGTGAATATTAAAAAAAAAAGAAGGAAAATAAGCTTTCATGTGTCAGCTTGTGATGCGATCACATGTTCAAAATATGTGATCTAGATTGAGTACTATATATTGTCTGAGAATCGGGTATTACGGGAATCCAACCCTATATATATGTGCATACGTGTTTACATATAATCCACTTTCTAGTTTTCAAGAATTTCATCTGTCACTGTTCATTATTCAACAATAAAACCATGGTTAATATATCTAAAATTAGCATTCTATTTGAATTAAATAAATCGGCGTACATATATACACATACGATAATTTATTTTTGGTGGTCTTATTATTTTCTGTTGAATGTTAACCGAACTTTTCATGTTCTTTAAGTTGTCATATGGAGTTGCTCATAAACTGTTTTTGGAATATTTCGTTTCGCCATAAATGATTTCAAAAGAATTAAGAAAACCCCTATATATACTATACACGATAAAGTTAGAGCATCTCCAATGCGAGGCGTTGGGATGCATCCTCAATACTTCCGTTGGGGGAGGGAGTGAGAAGGTAGTGGAAAGGTAGTGGGAGGAGATGAGAGAAAGGTGGAACCACCTCCAGGAAGGCAAGTCAAATGTTGGCCCGTTTGATTTTTTATTATTTTTCTGTTTTCTGACTATTTCTTTATTTTTGTTTTTGTTTTATTTCACTTTATTTATGTATTTTCACTTTTATTTTGTATTGGGGTGGGGTTGGTTGTGGGGTGGGGTTGGGGTTGGGGGTGGGGTTGGCCGTCGGGGTGGGGTTGGAGGGGAGGGTTGGCCAGTGGGGTGGGGTTGGCCGGTGGGGGTGGGGTTGGCCGTCGGGGTGGGGTTGGCATGAGGGAGGGTTGGGGTGGGGTTAAATGATTGGCACGGGGAGGGTTGGCCATGGGGGTGGGGTTGGCCAGGGGTGGGGTTGGCCAACCCCAGCCAAGACCCTCACTGCCAAACCCCCGGCCAACCCCATATATAACTGACCCACCCCGTGACCCGCTGCCAACCCCACCCCCCACCTGCCAACCCCGATAAACCCCCACCCCACTGGCCAACCCACCCTGACGAATAACTTTAATTTAATTTAAATTTAATTTAATTTGTACCTTAACTCACGGACAAATATATGATAGTTGATCAACGGATAAAAATATGCTTATAAATATAAATCACTAAACAACATCATTCCTACCAACTTTTATATTTTCTTCTCCATTTACCTTAATATTTCTTTTTCTCCTAAACATTTTCCTATTATCGAATGAATAACGATTTCTCAAATTGGTCCATTCGGATATTTTGGATCAAGTCGCTTCTCAAATGTCCAACTCTAATCCTCAAAATCGACTTTCTTTCTCAAAATTCCAACTTTCGTCAACAAAATCGACTTTCCACAAAATCCCAACTTGAATTGCAAAATCCCAACTTTTATTGTCAAATCCCAACTTTGATTCTAAAATTCCAACTTTCGTCCTCAACAAGTATCCTACATATCCGATGAATGTTCAAGCTATCCATCCAATTTCCATCCGGCTAGCACTACCAAGTTCGAGCTCCATCTTCCCGACTCGTCAAGAAAGACCGGCATAGATGGAGGAAGCCGACCAAGAAGCGCCTACTTGGGAAGAGCATCGTCTTTCCAAAATTTTTATTCTTCGCAAGGTCTCGAGGCCATAAATCGAACTTCGATCAACAATCCGATGAAGAGAACAATGATACAGTATAAGAAGATTTTGTACTCGGAGAAAGTGCGAACATCTTACAGTGTTGGATCGATATTAGCATTGATTCGATCGTCGAAATGATCAAAAGATAGATCAAATGTGGGAGAATTACTAATGCCTACAACAAGGGTCGTCCGAGCGAACTCGGAGAGATCATCTTCCTCGCTCAAAACACTTTTTACAAACTTGCGAAGGAAACTAAATGGTTTAGTTCATGTTATTATAGGAGCGAGAGATGTGGCCAAGCGGTGCAAGTGGTGACATCATTCAAAAGGCACAAGATGAATATAAAGAGACTCACGGAACACGGCGGTTTCGGACATATCGGAGTATGGAATTTGCTCAAAGAATGTCCAAATTCGCTCGTCAAGCGGTGAGATTGAGCAACAAAAAGGCGAGTCTTACGCATCGGTGCTACACCTCCGCTTCCAACCAAGATGAAAATGGTGATGAAACAACCCACATCGTCAATTGGAAATAAGGCGGCGAAGAGGAAGGCGGTGAAAGGAAAAGAAAAATCAGCGGTGAAGCGAAGAGGTGGTCGATGCGATCAACGCAAGAAGCGGTGCAACAATGATGGTGGCGAAAGCGATGAAGGCAAAACAGAAGGTAAAAGCATAAAATTCTCATGCAAGATACTTGAAGATGACGGAAACCCAACTACGACTTCATCTTAAGTATTGCGCCCAAATCAAACAAAGTGGGAAGCGGACGAAGAGTAAAA
Organism: Salvia rosmarinus; assembly: GCA_036937905.1. Lineage (NCBI taxonomy): Eukaryota > Viridiplantae > Streptophyta > Magnoliopsida > Lamiales > Lamiaceae > Salvia > Salvia rosmarinus. The sequence continues at coordinate 31,339,552 of CM072820.1, read as the reverse complement.
TGTATTAATTAGGTTTAGTATCAATTTATTTTGTATGTTGTATTTTAATTTGTTAGATTTAAATTGTCTTTTATATCGTATAAGTTCTTTTTAAAAGTTTCCATGTTATTGTGCAATTTTAATATGTACTAATATTTATATAATAATTAAGTTATTTGATATTAATTTTAAATAATATTAAAATTAATTTTATCAAGTTAGAATAATAAATATAAAATTTAAATAAAATTGTGAATAGATAATGAATGAGTTGAAAGTGAGTGAAAAGTGGGTCCATAATGATGTCGAAAACCCGAGTTTGAGAAGGTATTGTTGGGGTGAAAATAGGAGAGAATATGATGATGTATACGTGATGATGTCAAGAAAATCAATTTGGGAGGTATTGTTGAAGGTGCTCTTATAACAAAACCCATATATAACTATACACGATAAAGTTTACGTGCAAGTATCATCTTTCACCTTTTACCTTTTCAATATCTTATAAAAAAACTATAAATTGTTCTATAGTGGTAAAGTAGATTTTTAACCAAAAAGGTTATAGGTTCAATTTCAATTTCACCGATCTTTGTATAGATAGATCCGAACATCACAATTGATTTTTCAAGTGTGGTTTACTGAACATGTCATACTTGGTTTTTTAAGTGTATTTTATGTGTCCTGACTGATTTATAGGTTATTGCATATGAACTTGAGGTATACTTAGTTAATAGGATCTTTTTTTTAAAAAGCCTATAAATTAATATTATATTAAATGGCTTGTTAGTTCGACGATGGAAAATGGTGGTGACGCGTTTCTGATAGTTATAGCTTGGAAGTGTCCAGCCCTCTTCAAAATATCTCAAAAAAGAATACGAAGAAAATAGAAGGATAAACAAAGGTGTAGACTACGGCAACTATTTTGTGAATTTGTAAATGGAATCTCAAATTTATATTTTGTTTAAAAGGAATCTTAGATCATACGACATATTTTTTTCTTTTATATTATACCTTGTTATAAAATACAACTTGAAGAAGTTCTAAAATATTTTAAGTCATATATTTTAATATCAAATAAATCGAAATCTATTTTTTTTCATAAGTGCAAAATTGTTGTGAACTTCCTCATATTCTCATGTTATATTGACGTATCTTCACATAATTTTTCCTCCATATATGAGTATTAGCATAAGGGTAGACAAAAACAAAATTGAGTGAATATTTTTCAAGGACATAAGGAGTAATAGCCATGAGGTTGGATGGACTCGATGTTTGGTAATTTGGATATTTTTTCGACTAAATTTCATAATATGTTCAAACATTTAGTGGTTATCACAATTATGTATCATCATTTAATTAATAACAAACTCATACTTATCGTTTTAAGAAATTTGCAATTGTTTTCCCATTTCTCATTTTCGAAGACTGATAAGTAATTTGGGTCGCTGAAACATAAACACATGGAAAAATTGACTTGGAATTGTATTTTTAAAAAAGAAAAGAAAATGAGATCATGATCTGATTATCCCTAACTATAATCCTCTACTCCACTATTTTAAAATATAATTATTTGATAATGTGGCTCATAAATAGTTAGTCTTTAGATAGCACTATTGTAGATTTTTATTATTTATTAATATAAGTGGCAATTGATACGATAGTGATTTGAATGTGACAAATTGATACTTAAAAATTAGGTAGAGTTATTGAGGAGGCTTTAGCATACTAGTGCTCAATTGTAAATAAAGAAATCCAAAAGTACTGCATTTTTCTAGTGTAGAGCGTAATTTAATAACCTTTTTGCTTCATATACTTAGCTTAGTTGGTTAAGAACTAGCGGATTTGAAATAAAAGCAGTGTATGAGTTTTATCCTCTTAAAAGTGACTGCTTGTGGACACTAGACAAAATCCTCATAACTTCTTAATCACTGAATCACCGTAATTTATTCCTCCATATTCTCATGGACGGAGATGTTGGGATTCTCGGGGAGGAGAGCTTCCGCCCTTGGAATAAGGAATAAAAAACTCGAAAGTCATCATTTCAAAGGATAAATTATGCGAATAAAGAAACCCCAATTGTAAATTAAAAACGGATAAATGTTGTGGACCTGCCTGCATTTTTTAGTATAGACCGTAATTTAATAATCTATTTATCTCATTGACTTATCTCTGTTGGTTAAGAACTAGTAAATTTGAAATAAAAATCAAGTATCGAGTCTTAGCGGCCGTAGTGTAAGAGTTTCATCATTTTCTTTGTGGATACTAGATAAAATTCTCACAACTTCTTAATCACCGAATCATTATAATTTATCTCATCATATTCTCATAGATAGAGATGTAGGGACGGAATGAGAGCTTCCACCTTTAGAATAAGGAATAAGAAATCCCAAAGTCGTGCTTTCAAAGGGTAAATTATGAGAATAAATAAAAACTGTATCTATGGTGGACCTGCTGCAGGCTTCAACTCAGGAGCAATATATATTAATAATTGTAGAAAAGCACAAACCCTAATACATCAAATTTCCATTTATTTATTTTTATATATACCACTAGGAAACCACCTTCATCAGTCCTCTTCTTCCTTTTCTCATCTCACTTTTCTCCTTTTCACATACAACCCCTTCTTCATAATTCTCTCATTCTCTCTCTGATTTTCTCTTGTTTCTCTGATTTGCTCTCTTCATCTCTAGGTATTTCTTTTTGCCAGATTTTTTTGTTATGACGTTTGGATTCGTTTCGATGTGTCCGCCACCGATCTGAATTTCTTCTATTCTTCGTTTTCGCTTGGCCAGAAAATTGTCTTTTCTGATTCACTGATTTTTCGTGATTCACGGACTATGTGTTCTTTTCGTATTTTTCACTAGACACAAGATTAAATTTATGTTTAGTTTTCTTTTATTGGAAAGCTAGGTTAAAGATGTTAGCGATAGGTTTAAGATTTTTTCTTCACGAATCTGATAAGATTTTTGTTTTTCCTTTTCCCGTGGTGCTTATTTCTCTTGGGAGGAGATAAAGCTGTTGGTCTTCTCCCTGCTTTCTCTGATTTGATGTTTTTTTATCGAGTTTGTTAGTATGATTCTGTTAAATTTGTTCTTTGTTAATCGATATTTTCATTAGGTAATCTGGAGTCTGGCCTTACAGATTTAGAGAAATAAATTAAATAGATAGTTATCACTTTCGACTGCTGAACTGTCGTCCTAATTATAAGAGAGTATCTTAATCAATTGAACTTGTTTCTAACCGACCAGCTTTTTATCGCAGGGTTATTGTATTTGGACTCATGTCAATTCCAGGAAATGCAGAGGTTTTCCATCTATCTTTAGATAATTCACAGTTGTTAATATTTTCGAGTTTGGGAATTTTTCGACTAAAATCGTTAGTTTTCTGTAGCCTGGGACATTTTCCGGGCAGCAGCAGGTACACCAGCAGCAGTCTGTTAATTTTTCCAGTATTATCCCTATAAAGAAGAGACGATTTCCGGTATTCCAGCCATGTTCTCCGCCCCGAGAAGAAAAGCCTTCGGTTTTGGAGGACCACGATTCGAAGAACAAACAAGAGCCTGACGGCCAAGACAGAGGGATGTCATCAAGTGAGGCAAGAAATTCTGCGTCTATGGTTAACTCGGGTGCGATGGGGACTTGTGCTTCAATTAAAAGTGAAGTTACTCCATTGAGGCTAGCTAATGTGGATACTCTTGCATCCAAGCCTATGGAGACAAAGCCCAGAATTAGTTTAGGTCCTCTAGATGATTCGGGGAACAAAACGGTTATCGTGCAGAGTGAAAAATCTTCAAAACCTGAAGTTCCTAACAGCTCCATGATTGCTCAAACAGCAAATGTAAAGCAGGAAATTGTTGGTGGACAAACTGAAGGTGCCTGTGTACTTCAACTTTCTAGTGACAGAATGAATGTTGAATTGTCGTTAGGGCTAAAAGAATCGGTCGTTCCTGCTTTGGAACATCAACCAGAGGAAGCCAATTTCCACAAATCTGACAAATTAGAATCTTTGTTGAGTTTGGCTTTACACGAGGAAAAGCTAGTTTTGCGTGACAAGAAAGATATTGATACTGACTCCAGCAATCCAGTATCTGCTAATCGATCAAATTGGGATTTGAACACCACTATGGATGTATGGGAGGGTTCTACCTGTAGTGACGCATTTGCTCATGGGCTTGTTAATATGGGTGGGTTCAACAAGAGTGAAAGTTGTGGCGATGATAAATCTTTGTTGACTATAGCCAGTACAGCTCGTCTTGTTTTTAATAAAGGAAAACATGTTATAGATGGTCATACATCCAGTTCTTCTAAATCATCACTTCAACAGTGCAAGATGGATGATTCGCTTGGTCTTAGGCTTGCTATGCCGTTTATGGATACCAGCAGGGAGCGCTCATCTTTATCTGATAACTTAGACCTTACTAGTGTCAGCCCAAATTTGAGTTCGAAACAGGTGAAGCTGCCTGTAGTGCATGTGAGTAGGGCTGTGAAATCTGAACCTATTGATGACAATGCAAAACATGATTGTAGCATAGGTAGTTGTAGCAGTACGAATATGAAATCTTCAAAGCTTGGTTCTGTGAAAAGAGAATGTGCAAATAACCACAGCTTAGAAACAATATCGCAGTCATCTACAAGTCTTGAGAAATTAGATGACCGTAAATCAATAAAGTCTGAAGTGGTTCAGGAGCGCAAGCAAGAAGCATGCAAGGCAAAAAATGCTGCTATGCTACCTGTTACAAGAGTTATGCAGCATCAAGAGAGCAGTGCATCTTCTTCTGCCATGCCAGTTTCTTTGTTGCCTCAGAGTATATCTCCTGCACGGTTGCCAACAGAGCCAACTACAAATGAAGATTTTTTAAATCAATCCGAACAATCCTTTCAAAGTAAGAAATCTCAGAGCAATTACATGCCTGATGAGCCGACCACTATACCTATCAGGGAGGACAATAACCAATTAATACTGTCCAAGTTAGGGATTTCGAGTGTCGTAGATCAGGATAAATTTGAATTGGCTCGGATTGATGAGCACCCAGTTGAACCATGCCAAAATGACGACACGGGTGAAAATGGTGAGGTAGACATGGACATATCCAATGAAACGCTTGAAGAAGATTCCTCTGGGTCTGATAATGAATCTGAACAAAATCGTGCAGCTGATACTGTTTGTGAAAAGGAAGATGAAGAATATGAAGATGGCGAGGTTCGAGAGCATGTTCAACATTCAGCTGAAGGAGATCCTATTGATGAGGGAAAGAACAATGACAATTTAGAACTTGTCGGATTTGATTCACAAAATTTGCAGCCTTCTGATCCTTCAATTTGCGAAAGCATCAGTACATCTGAATGCAAGGAAAACGATGTTGTAACGGAAAATCTTGACGAAACTCACTGTGACCCGATCAAAGATCATGTTGGTGTTATTTCTGAGCCTAACAGTGAAGTTAACGCATTACAAGAATCATATGAAGTGTCAGAAATAGTAGCTGATGAGAAAAGAGCAACCAGCGTGACTCCTAACAGACAAATTGGTATGTCAGTAGAAGATGTGCATAAAAGCCAACTCTCCTGTGATATTCCAACTGATGGAAACCATGGGAATGATGGTGAAATTGGTGGTGAGGCCACTGCTAAGGTTGTTAGAGAAGACTGCTCAGGCGAGGGTGATTTAATTATGTCTAAGGTTGAAGCATGTCTAAATGGCAACAATACTGCTAGGGATTCCAACAATGCTGGCAATAAGAGCCGCATCATAAATTTATCACGTCCTTCTGTTGTGGCAGCTCCATTCAAAACAAAATCTATTTCAAATAGGTTAATGACGTCACGAAGTGGAAAAGAAAGATATTCTGATTTTGATGGAGAGATGCAACAAAGGGGAAATAGGTGAATCCATCTTGATCTCTTTTTTTCTTTTTCATTTTCTAATTAGGCTATCCCTTTTTCCGAGAATGTTGTTTATATTTCTTTTGTTGTGTCTTATATCCAACAGAGATGAATTCTACACTGGCGGTTCAAACAAATTTGTGAAAGATAGGGTCTATGATCAGTCGGTCAGGAATTCTAGACCAAATTTCATCCCTGGAAAAGGGAGAACCTCTGGCCGTTTTGGCTCCTTCCGTGGTGAATGGGATTCTGATCACAACTTTGCATCAGAAAGTTCTTATGGCCAATCTGATTATCGAGTCATCAGACGTAAACACGCATCATCTATTTCTGATGCTGATCTTGAACGCAATGGCTATAATATTCCACAAGATGGTACCTCTTTTGGTGGTAATAGAAGGAAGACAATGAATGATGAATTTCCTTCGATGCGCCATGGATCCTTGAGGAGAGTCTCTTCCGGAGATAGAGATGGTCCTAATACAAGGGGCTTTCAGATGCTTCACAGAATCCCAAGAAATACAAGTCCAAGACGCTGCTCTGGTGAGGCTGGTTCTGATATGATGGTACTTCGAAATGATGACAAGTTTATGCAGCATTTATCTGATGATGTTGTTAATCCTGTCTACGCTCAGCCACAAGCTATGTATGAAGAACTTGATGATCAGCTTGTGCGTGGGAACAGGAACTTCTCTACCATGCAAAGAAAGGGTTATCCTCGAATTCGCTCAAAATCTCCAGTTAGATCTCGAACACGTTCACCTGGTCCATGGTCATCTCCTCGCAGGAGATCTCCCAACAGACTTCCAGAACTTGCACAGCATCGATCTCCAGCTTTGTATAGGATGGGAAGGATGAGATCTCCTGACCATGCTTGTTTTCATGATGACATGGTTGTTAGAAGGCGTGGATCTCCTTCCTATGTTGCACGGCATGATAATGATTTGAGAGAAGTTGATTCTGGAAGGGATCACATTCATCCTAGGACTGCTGATTCTAATAGGAGAGACTCACTGGGACGTTTTTTTCCTAGAAGTACTAGGAGAGCTGATGCATTAGATTCTCGAGAGATGGGAGATGGACCAGATGGTGAAGAGTACTTGAATGGGCCATCACATTCCAATAAGTTTCATGAGCTTCATGGTGATGGCAGCATTGATGGGAGAGGAAAGTTCATAGAGAGGCGAGGACCCCTCCGATCGTTTCGATCAAATTATAACAATGATAATGAAGATTTTAGATTTCATCTGCATGATGGACCCAGGCCATTTAGATTCTGTCCAGACGTGGATACAGAATTTGTTGAGAGAAGTAATGCTCGAGAAAGGGAATTTGATGGGCGAATTAAGCATCAATCTATGGCTGGACCACGGAGAATTAGAAATATTGAAGACTCGCAGGATGGAAATTACAGACCTCCTGTCGAACGGGTCTGGAATGATGATGGATTCACTGATGCTAGAGTGAAAAGAAGAAGATTTTGACTTGCTACCGCCCTTTTTATAACTGGATGTAGCAGCATCCGGTGCTAACAGCAAGTTCTGCATGTGCATGAAGTTTGCTGGAAGAGTGAAGGGACATTAAGATGTCTGGTCCGGTATCAAGGGTAGCTCAACTTTGCTCACTTGACATCTATGAGCTTGGTATAAGAGGCTGGGTTTCTGGAACAATAGTGTAGTAATAACCATCTTGATTGGCAACATAAGTGCTTGGCTGGTCTCTTGAAACTTGGCACTTCTAAGTGCTCTGGTTTTCCTGGTGGTGCGGGCAGGAATTTTCATGTAACTTTCCTAAACATGGGTTCATTGCAGCATCACGAGTGAAGTTTCTAAACATGGTTTTCCTGGTGGTGCAGAAAGGAATATTTATGTTATTGGCCTAAACATGGATTTATTGCAGCATCGCGAGTGAAGTTTCTAAGTTATGTCTTGAGTTGTTTTGTATTGGTGCTCATATCACATGTAAATCTCAGATCGAGCCTCCAATAATTTGTAGCTTTAGGTGCAATCTTGGTGCTCAATGGATGAAGTTTTTGACGTAATAATAAAGATTTCATAACAAGTTGCACTGAGATTGATATTCCTTTGTATATTGTGATCTTGTGGAAGCTTGAGCATAAAGAAAACATCACCACTTAAAACAGTGCAACTGGTTTCGCAACTCTTATCTAGCTATTTTCTGTGGTAGCGACTGCATTGCAGTAATATAGAATGCTCTTCATTATTCGATGGGTGGTGAAGCGTATTATTTTTAGTACAGTTGTTCTTTTACCCAGAATTTGTTCGAGAAATGGTATGAATCTTCCTCTTTTACATTATATTTGCTGGTGGTCGTCTCTTTGTTTGAAGGAGGTGTCATTCTCATCAGTTTTCTTCTGAAAGACTGATTTTATGGGATATATCATTAGTTTTGGAGTCAAACTTTTGCTCGATTATGGAAGAATTGAAGTTCATCGAACCTTATGAACTCCAGCTGCGTATCTAAAAATTGTTTCATCGTTTGGTTCTAGTTGTGATCAAAACAATCGATATCATCTCTCTACGATGTCTTTTGTATCGCTGATAATTTTGTTTATGGTAAATTTTCGAGATGTCAAGTTAGATTTAATTTGACTTAAATTTAAAATCATGGTAAAATCATTAAAGTCATTAAGTTTGTATATTTTGTGATAATTTTTAATGTTCTTGGGAAAAACCAAAATGAGTCCAAAGTTACTGTATTTATGCGCAAATAACCTTAAGAAAATGTGAGTGACAAGTGAACATGTTTATCACTTGTTGGATTCAGTTGCTCCTTCCAGACCAGTTCCAATGCAAACTGATTACGACCTCTGAAATTTGTAGTGGTTGGCATCTAAGATGATGATTATTTAACCTGTTGAGTAGCATTTTTGCTACAAAGAAACGAAGCAAAGTTAGGATAATGTGGAGGTTGGTAGTTGTGGGCGACCATGAATTTCCTTTGAGGGGAAACTGTCTGATTCTGTTCAAATTGAAAGGTTGCTGTTGATGAAACATGATAGGTTTGGAGTCGAGGGATGTTTTGTCCTTCATTTCTGAATGAATGAAGACAAATTATAAGATAGAGGGATTCAAAAGATTCGAGGGATTCAAACTAAATTAACTACGTTAGAGGCTATTGCCACTGGTATTTTATGTCCAGTGTCGATGGCCGTACAAATTACATGAAATCATATTATAGGAATTCCTATAGAGGTGTAAACGAGTGGAATGAAAAGATTTATTTCAAAAGAGGTGTTCTCTTCTGTGACGTTCGTATGTATGGACAATGATAATTTTTTTCAGTACAAATTATGATTTTCTTCAATATAAATGATACTTTCGAATTACAGTACAAAAATCAAATGATATTTTCGTTAAGAAAAAAATGATATTTTTATCCATCCGCACCGTACGGACGGATGTACAGGAGTTTTTGTGATTTCAAAATATGTCTGATTTTCCAAAAGAACATTGTTTCTCGATTTATTTTATTGTGATCTAAGGGTTCTAAACTCTCTGCCTTAAATAGAAAAATAGGATGGAGGTTTGTTTATTATGTTCTGTTTTGCTAAGCATTGTTTTAAGCATCGCCAGTGAATAGTGCCCCGGTCTATTGCTATTCCATCTAACAAGGCAAACAAATTATACTTAGATATAAAGCCCTAGTTTATTATTCGATACTTCTATTTTCGCTATCAATGCCGACTTGCATTTGACGAAATTATCGTGCATGATGAATGGTGTCAAATTTTCTAAATGCACAGCATAACTCCCTCCAAATATGAGTAGAGAGTTATGTTTCAATCGGGCTTGATATAAATATGGGTATATCACTTCTAAATGAGCTAGTTCGACAATCGATCTATATGCCTATATAAAAATTTCTCTATTTTTTAATTTTTGTTGTTTGTATCAGGTTTGAGAAGGGTATGGAAATTTACTTTTAGTCTGGTTTAGGTGGTTGAAATATAGCCTCAACATTTCTATTCATCTTTGTGCTCCGCCGCGAGCGACGACTTCGGGTGGTTGAATTATATCCTCATTTTTTGCTTCATAACTGTGCTCCACCATGGTCAACAACTGAGGACGACTAAACTCTAAGTATTAAGTTTTTTTTAAAAAAATTACTACTTATAAATTACAATGTAAATTGATTTTACATTGAAAATCGACGAGCTAACTAACTATTATAACAACATATTTATAAATTTAAATTAGTTTAGGTAAACTAGTGGGATTAATATACGAGTTTGAGACAAAAATATGTAATCATCGGGCATTTAATTATTTATTATTAATGTTTACTCTGCTATGCTTTAGTATTATTGAGACAGATAACCAATTATGTGTAACAACTTACATTTACTTATTTAGCTATCTTATAAATTTAAATGAATTTCAGTAATTAGCAAATATTATTATACGAGTTTTGGAAAACGAGTAATTAAATCATTTTTTAATTGAGTTTGTGATAGGTACGACCATATAAAAATTGTAAACGGCTTTGAAGATTAATTGACATGCCTATGTGGATTTTCTCAAATTTTCCATCTTTATTATTTATTATATTTATTATTTATGTTTATTTTGTAATGCTCGAGTTTTTAGTGTGACGGGTAACCAATTACTGTAACAATTTATATTTATGAATTCAAACAAGTTTAGATAACTAGCGGATAATATTATATGGATTTAGAGTTGAGAATAAGTAATAAAATCATTTTTTAATCGAGTTTGAAATGCTTACTTATATATATTCATTTCTAACGTGTCTGGAATTCTATGACATTTTGATTCATCTTTATGCACCGAAACTCCACAAAATTTATATATTAAATTCAGACGCATCATTCAAATATAAATAATGTTTTGCTTTTTATAATTATAAACACCACAAAAAGTAACTCCCAATCAAAACCTTGACGGGTTGTAAGCTAGTTTTTAAAATAATAGTATCTTAAGAACTATTTAAACAATGAAATAAACTAAAATGGGACAAAATGGAGTAATTTTTTTGTAATATAATCCATTAACAACGATCCAAACCTCACATTGTCCTTAATTTTAGCTTTCTTCTTCCTCGATCCAAATCCCACAACTTTCTTCTTCCCTAAAACCACATTCCATCGAAATTTTCATTTTCCCCCTTTTTTTCGATTTTTTTGCTGTAATAATTCATGGTTACATGATCATTCCCACATTTTTCTTCATCCCAAAACCACATTAATTTCATCGACCTTTCCTTCTTCTCCCCTTTTCTTATTTGATTTTTTTTCTCTAACAATTCACGGTTACATGATTTTGGTCGAGAATGGCAGCAAGAAAAAAGAATCCAAATGGATAGAGATTATTATACATACATAATCGCGGATCATGTATATATATGCATGCAGGCAGAGTTTCCGCGTCGTGGCCGAGTATATTAAGAGAGGGAAATTAGAGGTAGTTAGAGAGACAAGAGAAGAAGAATTGGTGGTGGTGGAAATGGGGAGCTACAATTATTACAAGATGTTCGGGTGCTTCAACCGGAAGTTCAAGATAAGCGAGTCGGAGCCACCGCCGGACGTGAGGGAGGCGTTCTGGCGGTACACGGCGGGGGCGCAGCAGATGACGGCGGAGCAGCTGCTCAAGTTCATGGTGCAGCACCAGGAGGAGTACAACTGCACCGCCGTCGACGTGGGAGACATCATGCAGAACGTCTTCCACCGCCGCCACCACCACATCCAACAACCTGAGATTAAGCACCTCAACTTCACCCTTGAGGACTTCTTCTACTTCCTCTTTCAAGATGATCTCAATGGCCCCATTAATCCCCAGGTCTCTCTCCCTCTCATTTCTAGAATCCCCAATTACTATCTTAGTGTTGGTGTTTGAAGGTAGATTATATCATTAAGTTGGTTTGGAAATTTGCACAATTCCAGGTACACCATGACATGACTGCTCCGTTGCATCATTATTTCATATATACAGGTCACAACTCCTACTTAACTGGGAACCAATTGAGCAGTGACTGTAGTGAAATCCCTATCATTAGAGCTCTTGAAAATGGTGTGAGAGGAATCGAGCTCGATTTATGGCCCAATTCTACCAAAGATAATGTGCATGTGCTTCATGGAAGGTACCATAACCTTCTCTTTTAACATCCCCTCACTTCTGTAATGCATCTTGTCTTGCATTTATCACTTACCTTCAAGATTTAAGGTTGTTTGTCATGTTCAAATCCTCAAGTTTGTTCCTAGTAAAATACTTATGTTTCTACACTTTGATTGTTGAAAAAATTGGCAGAACGCTTACGACTCCTGTGCCACTCATCAAATGCTTCAAGTCCATAAAAGAGCACGCGTTTGTTAAATCACCTTACCCTGTCATAATCACGTTAGAGGATCATCTCACTCCAGAGCTCCAGGCTAGAGTGGCACAGGTAGCGACCTTCTACGAGATTGTAATTTTTGAATTTATCATGGTTGTTTAACTATGAGAACTCGCTCCATTTTTTTCTTAGATGGCAACACGAATTTTTGGAGAGTCGTTGTATTGCCCTGAATCGGGATACGTGGAGGAATTCCCTAAGGTTGAGTCCTTGAAACATAAGATTATACTCTCAACAAAGCCACCTAAAGAGTATCTCGGATCCAATCACAGCAAGGACGGAGAAACTTCCTCACCAAAGGAAAAGGATTTTTCTGATGACGAGACTGAAGCTGAACCTGAAGCTGATGACAAGGTAAAATAGTGATTAAGAGAGTGTTTGCTCTGTTCATTGTTTCATACATGCTTTCTTGTGTTTCCAGACTGAATATCAGAGCGACAGTGATTATGAGGATTACGACAACTGTGGTAGAAGATCGGGCAATGTGGTAGCACCAGAATACAAACGCCTGATTGCCATTCATGCCGGAAATGCCAAGAAGAAGTGCTTGAGGCAAGTGCTGAGAATTAGGATTGACAGAGCTCGACGGCTTAGTTTGAGCGAGCAAGAACTTGAGAGGGCTGCATCCTTGTATGCTAGTGACGTCGTTAGGTATACTTGTGTTTTCTTTATGTTGTTCGATTCTTTTGTGTTCTGTTACAACCATCTTATGTTATAGCTACTTGTTTCTACTTGTATACATGCTGTAGGTTCACCCAAAAGCACTTATTAAGGGTGTTTCCAAAGGGCACACGTGTAACTTCATCGAATTTTAGTCCAATCATCGCGTGGATGCATGGAGCACAGATGGTTGCGTTTAATATGCAGGTTAGTTTTTTAATTGCATGGATGCATGCTGCATTTGGCTAGCTACCCCTTTTTGGTTTTGCGTAAGGTCAAAACGATGTGTCGTGAGAATTTTAGATGGATGAACTATTATTGTGATTGAAGAGGTGAAATAGTTGAACGAAGCATAAACTCATGAATGAGAGTTACTTTTTACACTCATAAGTCTCTTGCTGAAATTGTTGAATTGTATTTGATAATCATAGGGATATGGAAAAGCTCTTTGGATGATGCATGGATTCTTCAGAGCGAATGGAGGCTGCGGTTATTTCAAGAAACCACATTTGCTTATGAGCAAGAATTCAAACAGCGATGTCTTTGATCCTAAATTGCCATGGCCTGTGAGGAAAACATTAAAGGTAATTTTTATTTTATTTTTTTTATCGTTCTGCAAGCACTATTCATTAAAGTGTTCTAGGTAACTCTGCCTAATAGGTGGTGGTGGAATAAAAATTCATGAGCTTTCTGTCATGAGATCACCCACTCGACAGACTGAACCGCCCAAAGGAGTGAAATTCTTCGATTCTGTGGTAGAGTTTCTTATAAATCCTTCTCCATTTGACAGGTAATCGTGTACATGGGAGATGGCTGGCGTTTGGATTTCAGCCACACTCATTTTGATACATACTCACCACCAGACTTCTATACAAAGGTAAGCAAGAATTTCATGGTAGATATGTTAATATATTTCTGACGACAAAAGCTCGGGCAAATGGTTTGATGTCATTTCTATTAGACAACATATATATCCAAAATCCAAATCCAAACTCACAGCAGTTAGCTGGCCTAGGCCATAACATGTTTGTCCTGAATCATGATAGGCTTTTGAGTCGACCATATCACCATCATCTGGCCCGGTGTGCCATGCACCTCTACCGGTGGTATATTTGTAATTTTGTTAGTGTTTGGTTGCATTTTGTTAGGGTATCATTTGATGACTTAAGTGGTCTAAGATAAGAGTCCCCCATATTTGACATAGATGTTGGGAAGTCTTCTTTGTTTCAACAAAATGCTGCTAACTTGTATTTGTTAAAACTAGAAATATGTCAATTGTGATAAAGTATTTCATCATTCACCACAAGTATATTGTTGATCATAATGATTGTGCATCGCAGATATATATAATTGGTGTGCCACTAGACTCCAACAAGAGTAAAACGAGGATAATAGAAGATGATTGGGCGCCTTACTGGGATCAAGAGTTCACTTTTCCATTAAGAGTTCCGGAGCTAGCTCTGCTACGAATAGAAGTCCGTGAGTATGATAGATCAGACAAGGATGATTTCGGAGGACAGACATGTATACCCGTGTCGGAGTTGAGACCTGGCATTCGAGCAGTTCCACTTTACGACAAGAAGGGTCGGAAATTTAAATCTGTTAGGCTTCTTATGAGGTTTAGGTTTGAATGAAATGTATATTTGTTCAAAATTGTCTACATGTTTTTTATTTTTTACTTTTCTGTATTTGAGCATGTGCAACTAGCTTAAGGTCCATTTTTTGGTTTTCATACAAGGTTTGTTATGTTCAATTCCTTTGTACAAAAGTTGTTGCATTTCTTAGAAAAGAAGAAACAATAAAAGGACTTGTCGTATATAATGAATTTGCGGCTCCATTTAAATTGACTAGAGACTTCAAAGAATTACAAAAGCTTGTGTGAAATCTCTTAGGGTTGTACATCCGTCGAATCGACCGACTGACCGAAATTCTCCAAGCCGAAAAATGAACCAAACATTTTTTTTTCAACCGAATCGAATTGATTTATAATTTCAGATCGACCGAAAATCGAACCGAAAAAATCAATCGGTTTCGGTTGGACCAAAAAATCGACCGAAATATGTAGTATATATATATATATATATATATATAGGGGTTAGTTATAGAGAACCACCCTTAGATAAGAACTAAGAACCAATAACTACCGTTAGATTAAGTAAGATCGACAACACATAATTATTTAATGATAAAATAGCCAAATCCTAAATTTTCGTTATTTGGATACGGTTATCATTAAATTATGAGGATAATTAACTATTTATAATTAATCTTGACCATTAGATTATAAAATGAATGGACCACATTAGTTCTAGTTCTCAAAAGTTGGAGTTTATTTGATCCATTCCTATATATATATATATATATAGGATTGGTTCAAATAAAACACATTCAAAATAAGAAATAAGAACAAATTTGAACCATTGATTTTGAAGATGTGGTTGTGATTAAATCAAATTAGGTATAATGGTAATTACGAATATTACGAAAATAACCGTCCCTTAATTATAGAATGTGATAACTTAATCTTGAACCATTGATTAATGGCAAATGGATGATCAAGATGAATTTTATTTCTTATTTTAAGGGGTTTGTATTATAACTCATCCTATATATATATATATATATATATATATATATATATATATATATATTCGAGAACCGAACCTAAAATGTAAACGAGAACAGAACCGAAAATCAATTTTAATTAAAATTTTAAACCGAATCGAAAATCGACTTTCCTAAAAATCGAACCGAACCGACTGAAAATATTGTTTCGATTGGTTTTTTCGATTCGGTTCGGTTGATGCACACCCCTAAAATCTCTAAACAGATCAGATATATAAGATTTTACTTGTATTTGGAACTAACTCATCATACACAATGATATATTTGTAACTTTTGTGACTGTAATGAATGTTGTCCTGACATTTATGAAGAATTGAAGTGTACCAAGTCTAATTTACTTTATAGTTCTTATGTGTTATATATTCATATATATATATATATATATATATAGGGGGGTTAACGTGAGAACCATTTTTATTGTGAGAACGTAAGAATCAAAAATGATGAATTCACGGTGAAAGTTGATGAATCCATTGGGATAGTTGATGAATCCAAAAATAAAATTTTTGCCCTCATTGGATTCGAACCGGGTGAAAAATTCTAAATTTTGAATTCATTAACTTTCTCAACGGATTCATCAACTTTCATAACTAATTCATTTGGTTCTTAGTTTTAGGATAAAAATGGTTAAACTCATATATATATATATATATATATATATATATATGTTAATTAATAGAGAGAGGGGTGAGAATTTGATTATCGAATCGAATCGAATTGTAAAACCGAAATTTGTATTATAATAAATCGAAATATATTCATATAGTCTAAAATTCGAACTTAATCAAACCTAATTTTTCTGTTCAATTTTGGTATAAAACTAAATAATCAAAATTTTTATAAATATTAATTCGTAAATAAACATCTCTATCAAACAAATTATATTTACCGTGAATGGATTCTAAATTATAAAACATAAATAAATATTAGAGTTCTATAAAACTTATAATTCAGTTTGATTTTCAGTTATTCGGTATTTTTATCTCTAAAACCAAAATCGAACCGAAATACCAGAACTTTTAAAATTTAAAATCAAAATCAAACCGAACATAAAAATAATCGAATTTTATTTATATTTCCATTAGATTCGATTTTTCATTTAGTACCAAATACTGCTATATCCCCAGAGAGAAAACCCCCTTAGGTTAGTTACTATGCAAGTTTGGGATTTGTTCATATGCAGCTACAACTTTATCACTTTCTTCTGATAAAGATTAAAGATAACAAAATGCTTTGTTAGTTAGAGATGCTATCAGAAATGTGACAATTTGCCAATCCTAACGCAACTTAGAAACCAAAGCAAAAAGTGCTACCACAACCCGCGACAACTTCACTCACAAAATATATAAATATAATAATAAGATAATTGCAAATTATATAATAATGAGAAACAATGAAATAAAATATTAGAATCTATCTCTATGACCGGTAATTTCTATGCAACAAAGAATGAGGTGTGGATGACATTGTCATCGTTTAATTAAATACCCCCAACTAAAAAAAAAGGTAATGAAATGCAGAATTTGCATTAAAATAACTTTAAGTAACCAAATTATCCCTCAATATATTATTACGTTTTATCCCTCAAAAAATTTTCTATGTACTATTTCATTGTTGATTCTTGAGTTTCTTACAGGTTTCACAATACAATCAGTAGCTTATAAATTGATATATAATTCTATAAGATAAGGATATTATCATTGAGTTTAAAAATTTCACAAAAATTTAAATATTTTATGTTGACAAAAATTTGGATGAGATCCACCTCACCGTGAGCTCACCTTTATTTTTTGTTAAAATAATTATATATTAATTATGATGAGTAAGAATAATTAGATTTTATTAATTTATAATTAAATTTATTAATTTTTAATTAGAATTTATTAATTCATAATTAAGGTATATTAATTCATAATTAGGGTTTATTATTTCAAAATTAGGCTTTATTATTCAAAATTAGGGTTTATTAATTCTAATTAGGGTTTATTAATTCCAATTAGGGTTTATTATTTCAAAAATAGGGTTTATTAATTCTAATTAGGGTTTATTATTTAAAATTAATATTTATTAATTCACGATTAGGGTTTATTAATTCACAATTAGAGTTTATTAATTTAAAATTAAGATTTATTAATTCATGATTATGATTTATTAATTCAAAATTATGATTTATTAATTCATAATTATTATTTATTAATTCATAATTATGATTTATCAATTTATAATTAAGGTTTATTAAATTAATTAATTTTAATTAGAATTAATTAGGCGTGGGTCTCACTGTGCATGTAATACCCCGTTTTTTTTAGATTTTAGAAGAATTCTTATGTTTATAATTTAAGTCGATTCTCACTCGGAGAAAAGAAACAAAAATATTTTTAATTTCAACAAAGAATTTATCAAAGTTTCAAGCAAAATTAACTTCTGCTGCATCACTTATTAATTTGAAAGTCGATATGAATTGTATGGTAAATAGGTATATATATATGTATGGGGAATTATTGTGATTGAGTTTTATAATTTTTGAGATGTTAAACATAATTGGCAACCGCTATTATATTGGGCTTCTCTATATGGATCAAAATTTTGATTTATTTTTAAAAGCCCAAGGTTGTATACATAATGTTGGAGCCCAATTGTTAACAAAAAATTCAGATTTTCTTTTTACAACCATTAAGAATGAAAGATGCAGTTGTTTCCACGTCATCTGCTCCTGGCTTCTGTTAATTAATGGAAGAAAAACGGGGTCTTCTTCTCCTATAAAAGTGGCCTCACTCACTGCCCCTTCACCCCAAAACCACCTCCTTCGCCCCTACAACCAATTCTTCAATCAGTAATACATTCTCTCTATCCTATTCCCAATTCTTACCTCAAAATCAACTCTTAAATTCATGATACCTTCAGCAAGCCACATTTTCTGCAGAATTATTTCATAACAAAATCATCCACAAAAGTTTCACGCTAGCTCAATTCCAATTCTAACATAGAGGAACCAAACTCTTACCAATAAACCAATAAAATTCACGGACAAAGGAGGATAAGAACTTAAAGATATATTCTTCAATGTACAACATCTTTCAGACTTAATGTGCATAACACCAGCAACTAATATGTTCCTTGCAGTACATCATGACCAAATCAACAAATCAATAGTTTTAAGTATATGTGTATTACATAAACTGCTTTATTTACATCGCTTGTTACTGATACTACAATGAAATGAATATGAATATATATGTATAGATGCTCCCTGTTGTGTTTATATGTTGTTGTTGATTTTGTTGGGTTGAGCCGAGAAGAGGCTAGGCTCGGCGTTGGCTGTGTGTATTGGTGTGGTGCGGGTCGAGTCGAGTGAGGGAGTAACTGAGGGAGATGACGGCGGTGGCGGAAATTGATGTCGACTTTCGGCCTAAGGCAGAAGGGGAGGGGCAGAGTGTAGCGGTAGGCGGCGGCACGGTGGTGGTAATTTTTGCTGCCGACCGTTCGGCCGAACAAAACGGGAAGTGAGGGAGGCGAGACGACGGCGGCGGCGGGTGGCGTCATTGCTGCTGTCGGTGTTCGGTACGGAGAGAGAGGGAGTGTGCTGAGCGAAAATAAGAAGTATTGAGGAAGAGATAGAGTAGGGGTGGAGGCTGTCGACGGCGACAACCTCACCGGATCTGGAGAGGGGCGACGGCGGCGCCGCTGCATGTGTGGCAGCAGCCCGCCGCTGTTCGCAACAAGGGAAAGAG
The DNA here is from genome assembly GCA_036937905.1 of Salvia rosmarinus. Lineage (NCBI taxonomy): Eukaryota > Viridiplantae > Streptophyta > Magnoliopsida > Lamiales > Lamiaceae > Salvia > Salvia rosmarinus. The sequence continues at coordinate 31,320,306 of CM072820.1, read as the reverse complement.
AGAGGCAGGCGACGGGGAGGGGCTAGTTCAATGGCGCGGTGGTCGCCGGAATCCGGTGATTTTGTGAGAGAATAGGTAGAGAGAGAGATGAGAACAAGGTGACGATTTCCGGCGAGTCATCGTCGGAAATTGGAGATGAAAGGCGGCGGTAGAAGGGGAGAGGGAGAATTTTATTTTGGAGTTTTAGAGAGAGAGTGCCGAGAGGATGGGGGAGAAGAAGAATGAAGTTGTGTGTGTTATATCTGATGTGTGTGTGTGTGCGTGAGTTTTGAGAGATAGAAAGTAAAGTTTGTGTGTGTTCTCTGTGGTGTGTGTGTGTGTGCGTGAGTTTTGTGAGAGAGAAAGAGAATTTGTTTGTTTATTTATTTATTTTGTTATTTTGGGCTTTTAATGTGTTTGGACCTTTGTAGTTATTTAATCCTTGCATATGGTTTGTTGGGCCAAGTTTATTGATTTCTTAAATTAAATAATGGGCCATGATTTTGGGCTAATACATAAAATGAGTTTTATCTTAAGCTTTTATTTAGATATTTAATTGAGCTCAATTTATGTTTGATTTAAATTAATATGATAGTTAAATTGTGTTAGTAAATGTTATAACTTGAATATTTTTATCAAGTTATGTCTTGATTATGAGTTCATAAAATTGGGCTATAATTTGTTAGCATAATTAATTTAATTATGCTTGTTAATATTTTGCAGAAAGATATCAAGGTAGAATGAGATTTTATGGAAAGTTCACAAATGATCTTAAATTTTGTTTGAGTTTATTTTCTATGAATAACAATTGCTCGACATATAATTTTGTCGACCTGTGAAAATATTGTTGTGTGCATATTTTTAAGTTTAAACTACTTGATTACATGTTTAAAGCATTTCAAATAGTTTACCTGAAATAAGTTAAAGTTTTATATACTTTTTCAATAAAAGTATTTTGATAATTTGATTTTCAAAATCAAATTAAGTTTCAAAATAAAAGTCGAGCGGGATGGTATTATTGGTGCCCTTAGCTGATAAATTGGGTTTCAAGATTATTTTAGAATTTTGAAAACTCGGGTACTGCAATCTAGTTAGGGAAATGATAACATATTATGGAAGTGGTTAAGATTTATTTTAGGACTATTACTTAAGTCAAGAACTTATCTTGTAGGCCCTACAAAGAAGGATACTTAGGTTCCTGCTGAAACCAGTTCAGTTGTTTGGATTTTCTGCAATAAAGGTGACTTTATTTTCGAAATGTATTTTGAGCTAATAAGCTCGGTTTACAAAGGTAAATGTAATTATTCATGTTTAAAATGTTTTGTTCACTATTGGATAAACGCTTGTACCATTGTTGGCTTTGCCAACCAGGAACGATCGGATCTTGTGCTATGTACTAGCTAAGGTTGTGTACACCAGGGCCAGTGATAGGAGAACCCTATCTCTGACAAACATAATAGGTTGTCTCAGGAAACTTCTCAACGACAAACAGATATGGTTTAGCACCAATAGTCGAACCAAGAAAAATGGAGCTCTCAAAGTATTTTTAGTATACATAGAATGAATTTTCGTTTTAAAACTTTCTATGTTATACTGTTGAAGCCTGAATAATTGTTTTCAGAAGTGTTTTAAAAATATTTTAAAAAACGGCATAGGCCACTGAGTACATTAGTACTCAGCCCAAATGTTTTCAAATGTTTTTCAGGTTGAACGGTTGGTGGTGAAGCACGAGTTGAGGAATGATTGCTGATGTCTTCCAAATAACGTCATGATTTGTTTCCGTTGCCACATTTCCATTTGGTGAAAATTATATTATAATTATATTAATGTTTCCTAGTTCATTTAAAATGAACTATTATTGCCTTCATCTTCTTAACGGCTGTTTTTCTCATCTATCATGTGTTTAGTATGTAAATTATTCCTGATCGTAGACCCTCAAACTTGATCCTATTTGGGAGAATATAAATATTCATACTAGCTACTTTTCGATTATGACATATCTTTTTACCTAGGGGGTGTTGCTCGACTTTAAGAGCACATCACCAATTTATTCAAGAAAGCATAACAGTCCCGTCACTTAGCCCTTTCTTCTTCTCTTGAGAAACTGGGGTGTGACAGTGCACGCTGCACGCATGCATAGGAAACCACCCCTTTTATGTTTTATATCGTCAAACTCTTTTGAGTTTTTAACCTTTTTAAATAAATTCTTTAGTTTCTTGTGTATTTTTATACATGATTGATATTTTTTGAGTATTTAAAAAAATCTATTATCCATTTTCATTCCTGATAAATTCAATTTAATAAATTTAATAATTAATTATGAAATACGCATACCTCTCAATGAAGATAGATCGATTGTTAATGGAACGGAGAGTCGGAGAGCCATGTGGGATTAAATTGAGTCGTACCTCCCATGCGAAGTCGTAAAGGGCCATGACTACGGGCTGTAACGGGGCCGTAGTAGACATCTGGTCATAGCATTATCTACAGCTCACATTGACTGCACTTCCAGTGCCAACGAAGACTCGTGCTATGTCATATCCATCTATATCTGTTGTAATGACAAGCACGTCATCATGAGGTCTGACTATTTTTCTATCGTCTGCCGGACCGAAAGAAATTTCAAGCAGCACTTGTTCTTCTTCTATTTTTTAGAATAGTGTGTCCACTCTAGGCCTTAGCTCTTCGGATAGAGGCCTTCCTCTCTCTATTGGAATCTCCTCCTGCGGGTCCTTCAGTGATCATATTGATCAGACCTTTTTTCTTTTGCTGGTGGATATCCGCTCTTGTTTCCTCCTGCGACCTATCATTGTCTTTCCTTTTGCCCCATTGTCATCCTCTGTCTATATATTCTAATAATTGCCAATTCTAATAATTGCCAATTTTGGATAAGTGTTTCGATGACATCTTTTAAGTGTGGACATTCGTTAGTTTGATGTCCGTAGTCATTATGATATTTGCAAAATTTGTTAGATCTAAGCCTCTGGGGTCCTTTTTGGCAGTTCAGGGAAATCTAAATCCCGCTTTTAGCCACTATTTCGAGCAGAACTACCGGTTCTTGCGTTAGGGGGGTGTACAAACTGAACCTTTCTGGCTTGTTCCTTTCATAGCTTGGTTTTTCCATTCTTTCTTCCCCCCCCCCCTATTCTCTTTCTTCGTTCTTGACTTTCGGTATCCCTTTGATTGCAATGCTTTCCACATGTTATTCCGGAACGGCGTCTTCAAAATGTATGAATTGTCTTCAAATGTATGAATTTATCTGTCCGAGATAATAACTCCTCCCAGCTTCTCGACGGTCTTTTGATCAGGGATGCAAATAAAAGCCCGTGCTTTAGGTTATGTGTGAATATATCAACTTTTACTGCAGACCTTATATCTTGCGATTCCAATACCGACACATTAAATCTTGTTAGATAGGATCGTAGGGTCTCCTCTTTCTTTCGTATTATCGACCATAGGTGGTGTGTTCCATGGGTTGACCACCACACACTTGCAAATTGGTTTGGGAGACTCATTGCAGATCCTCAAAACAATCTATGGAGTGAGGGGACAACTGCTAGAACCATTGTTGTGTTGGTCCTGCCAACATAGTCAGGAAAACTCTACACTTAACTCCGTCAGTGTATTGGTGTAGCTGAGTGATGTTTTCGAACCTTATCAAGTGTTCTAGAAGGTCTGTGACCCCGTGGTATTCATGATTGATATGCCTGAAATTTTTAGGCAATGGGTTTGCCTATACAGCTGCTGAGAAAGGGTTGTTTGCTACTATCTTTACATTATGGCCATAGCTATTTTCCTTGTAAGAAGACTATATTTGATTCATGGTTCTTCTCGTCCTGATTTCCCTGATAATTTTCTGAGGTTGTCATCTCCTCTTGTTGCCTCCTTAGGCGAGCCAATTCATCTTTCATTTCCTTCATCTCTTGTTGTCGGTGCAACAATTTTTGCTTTTGCTCCCACACGCTAGATACGATGGATTTAGTGTATGATCCCTGTTGTTCGTGGGGGTTATCCTCAACTTCATATTCCTCATCACAACTATCTTCGTTTTCTTCTGCGAAGGACAATTGTCGAGTGTTTACTTTGGCTGCTCTGTTTGGGTTACGTGTTTTATCCGGATCGGTGGGGTTCTGATCGCACATCATTTCATTATTTGGCCTTTCATATGCGTTCTTATCCACGAGATGTGTGGTTGTGTTGGACAGAGGAAGTCCTCTGGCATTTAAGGCTTCCTTTAGGAGCATTTTTACGACGACCACCAAACTTTCAGATATAATGAGGGTGGATCCCTGTCCTATGGTCGACTTCTGATTAGGTGGAAGGTTCAGACCCCCATGCGGGGTGAGTGTGGCCTCTTCCGAATTCCTTGAAAATTCTCCAGCCATATCCAAGCCTCGAAGATCGATGTTATACTAGGGAGCTTTTTTCGTATATTTGTTCGTGCAAATCCCTTGTATCGCTTGGGGAACTTCAAAGTCTTAACTTGGGAAGATTTTGCACAGATGACGCTAGTTGATAGATTCAACTTAATAAATCTAATAAATAATTATGAAATACGTGTACCTCTCAATGGAGATAGAACAATCGTTTATCGAACGGAGAGTCGAAGTGCCACGTGGAATGATCGGGCGATGATGTGGACCGACTAGAGACCTCCGGGTACACACTCCGACGTTCAAGTCAGTAATGTGTTACCCTTAAGGCTTATTGATAGCTTAAGATTGTGTACCTGATGCCTTCATGACGGAGGTATTTATAGATATGGGGACGACATTATCCTGAATCAATCTAGATCCTTTTAGGAATAGGATACCTGCAGATCCTCTGAGACCTGCGCAAGGTCTCTATCAATAAGAGTCAGATCTCATTCAGAGACATGACTCCTTTCTTTGACCACGTACATTCGATTAGATACGATGTCGTCTTGTTGCCAGAAACTCGGGTCTAGGCTTTATAAATATAGGCATTTCGGCCTAGTTTCATGGTTGATTTTTCCTAATAGTTTTGCTTACGTGGCCTTCCTGCACTGGGTATGATACACATAATCATGTCACATGTACTTTATTTAGGATGAGTCATAGATAGTATTTATTCCCTATCAATTCCGTAAAGATCACAATTATTGTACTAAATGGTATTATGCGTATGAGAATACCAGTTCCGATTCGAATTCACGGAATCTATTCTCCTCCCTCAAAGAAATACAAAGGAGGAAAAAAATTATTCCCGCCTAATTCATCAGTATTTAAAATGATGGCTTTCCACGTAAAATCATTCTACTCCTAACACCTTTTCAACTTTAATTGATACCTCACATCTGTCGAGCATGCTGCGCCGATCACATTTTTGCTTTCGATTCCATCAGATCACTTGGAATTTCTCTCGTAATATTCCCGAAAATCGTCAAATTGTTGGAATTGGTGCTGGATCCGGTTCAATTCCATGTCCAAGCAAACCTACAGAGTGTGCTTCTGCTTCCGGCGGCGGTTTCGGCTGGCCGCGGCGGAGGCGCCTGCCGACGTGAAGGCGATGTTCGAAGAGTACTCGCAGAACGGCGTGATGAGTGTGGATGAACTGCGGCGGTTCCTGGTGGAGGTTCAGGCGGAGCAGAACGCTACGGTGGAGGAGGCCCAAGGCATCATGGATGCGCTCAAGCATCTTCATATATTTCATCGGAGGGGACTCAATCTGGAGGCCTTCTTTAAGTACCTGTTTGGCGATGTTAACCAGCCTCTCGACCCCAAGATCGGGGTAAGCCTTTTGCTTTTATCAGTTCAATTTAATTCGTCTCCGAACCGTGCTTGTGACTTGTGAGGGTGGTAAAACTATATTTCATTTTTATATTTTGTTTTCCATCTCACTAGATTGGAAGCCTGGAACTAGGTTTGGAGTTTTGTGATTCCGAATGATTCTCTAGTTATTATATAATACCGATATGTACCTTCATTTATGTAATTACATTTTTAATCTGTAAACATATGCATATATAATTGTATTCATATTTCTAAAGTATATGCATTAGATGGTATTGCATAGTATTTACATAGTAATTTTTTTAATATGTTTGCATTAATAAATTAACAAAGTGACCTATATTTGTAATAACAATATAATTCATTGTAAAATGTAAATACTTATATTTAAATAGTATTATATTTTTAACTTAATATTTGAAGGGAAAAATATGCTAGTTTCGCATGATAATATGATTCCCCAACAGTTTTAGTTCAATAAATCATCAATACATTAATTAAGCTCAATCAATTGGATCTGTGTCAATTTTTGTCTGAAGTTAATTTTCAGTCTTAAAACACAACTTGGCCAAACGGCGTTGATTTGTGTTCTGAGGTGAATATAAGGGGTTAACATGATTATATAACTTTGTGCATTTTCAGCCCTATTAAAACAAAATTAATGTTTATTGAGTTAAAATTACCACAAAGTCATTATTATGTTAAACTTGTGTATTCACCTCAAATATGAAACAAATTATTTTGTCCACGTTGATAGCTGTGTATCTGCTTCGGTTGCCAATTGTAGTTTATGATGCTAGAAAGTCACTTCCAGACTAATATTGATACAAATCTGATTTATTGGCATTAATGTATTAATAATTTATTGCACTAAATCTATCACAAAGTGTATTTTCCCTTTATAAAATACATAGAAATATTTTCCTCAAAAATACATTGAAATATATAATATTGTAATGACTAATGAGTACATATATCTAATAATTTATAGTTAGGATTTTGAACCTATAACTCACTCTTAATGGTCTAACCTTAGGAGATGAGCAAATTTTCTCCACACCAGAAAAGTAACTTTTTTTCTTCTCTCATCTGATTTTCTTTTAAAGGTTACAAACCTCCTGATGCTACATTAGTCAGGAAAACGAAATATACAATACCTAAAAAACCATACTTCTTTAAAACAAAGATAACACAAGAATCAAAAGGATGACTTGACGAAGAAAATATATTTAACGTATCTAGAAAATCTCAATTTCTAACACTCCTAACAATTTTCTTGGATACTCCTAAACTCAATTATTGCTTTGCAAAGAGCTTTAGATGGTGTCTGCATTTTAATTCCCAAAGCTACAGGCATCGTTATTGCAGATTTATCATCAACCCGATAGTACCAAAATTATTGTAATCCTTAGATCAAATAGGATTTGTGTGATTTCTCAACAAATAGGTAATCTTGAAAGAAAATTGCTAGAAATATTATATCAGGTTATACAACTAGGAACCAATCAAACTACTATAAGTATGAGCATCAGCTTTCCCCTTATTGTAACTGAAAGCAAACTGGCTAGAAACTTGTTTGCATTCACCCCTAATGATAAACTTGTTGGTGTACTTTTATCCTAAAAAATATTTCATTCTATCTAAATGACTTCTCAAATTCTGTTTCCATGCTCGATTAATTTATGATCATACCATACTTAAGATCATGCTTCTGTAAAACATAAATCCCTGAAGCAAAGATGACTGTCTCAGGTGCACCATGACATGACTGCTCAAATGTCTCATTACTTCATATATACTAGCCACAATACCTATCTAACTGGGAATCAAATAAGTAGTGACAGCAGCGATATCCCTATCATACGTGCACTCCAGGCTGGTGTTAGAGGAATTGAGTTGGATATATGGCCAAATTCTACAAAAGATAATGTGGATGTTCTGCATGGGAGGTATGAACTTAAAACTAGATGCTTTGCAATGTCAATGCTCTTTTTCATATATGATTAACAACCAATATTGTACATTTACTGCCTTCTTAGTTGAATAGTCTGGATTAGACTTTTTCATGCCTAAACTCTGATATCTCTAAGCTGAGCGTTTTGTCTTACTTCACTTGTTAAATATGGATCTTTCATGCAGGACACTGACCCCTCCTGTGACACTGATCAGATGTTTGAGGTCGATTAAGAATCATGCTTTTTCTGCATCCGAGTATCCTGTCATAATAACACTTGAAGATCATCTTACTACTGATCTTCAAGCTTTAGCGGCTGAGGTACATAGGTATATATAGACATAGTCAATAAGGATTATTTGTGTACATCCATGACTTAAAAGTGCTATGGATTTCTTGATAAATTCTAGATGATCGTTCAAACATTTGGAGAAATGCTGTTTACCCCCGGTTCAAGCCTTCGAAGAGAATTTCCCTCCCCAGAATCACTGAAGAGGCGGATTATTATATCAACTAAACCACCCAAGGAATACTTAGGGGGAAAAGAGGATAAATCGATAAAAAGCGACACAGAGAAGGGACACAGTTCGCCTGAGGATGAAGCTCTTAATCCAAAAATTGATCATAATAAGGTGCATTGTTAAGCTGTCCCTCTCTATAACAGGTCTAGTTTTTTCCTGAATTTAAGTGACCAAAAAATTCTCTTCTAGGATGATAATGATGCAGATGGAGATGGTATGGACACAGATAAAGATGATGAAAAGGATCCAAAGATACAGAGCCAAGCCGCACCGGAATATAGGAATTTGATTGCTATCCCTGCTGGAAAGGGAAAGGGAGGCATGCAGGCTTGGCTGAAGGTTGATCCTGCTAAAGTGAGACGAATTAGCTTGAGCGAGCAAGAACTTGAAGAAGCAATCTCAGATTATGGGGAAGACATTGGTAGGTATGAATATGCAATAATCTGATGATCTTTTGCCGCATAATTCTTGCCTGTGTTGAAATAACTTGGTATCACAACTTTTCTTATTGTACTATCCTTCAACCAACTTGTGTATGAACCACATATAATACTTTTGTAGGTTCACACAGCAGAACCTATTGAGAATATACCCCAAAGGTATTCGGTTGGACTCTTCCAATTACAATCCGTTATGTGCATGGATGCATGGAGCCCAAATGGTCGCGTTAAATATGCAGGTTAGCTTGAAGCATATTGCTTTTGTTACAGATTTTTAGCACGCATGTGTTATGCAGAGTTCCTTAATCAAGTCTTGTTTCAAAAAAATTAGTAATTAACATATTAAGTTTGCTCCATTGCTTAACGTTTGAAAGAAAAAAAGAACCCTACTCAATAGAGTGGCATATAACCCCTATGTGCTTTGTACGCTGCAATTTTGACACGCATAAAACAGAATTTCTCATAGATATGTGAAAGAACAATTTTGAGTTTGACAGGGCTATGGCAAATCACTATGGTTGATGCATGGAATGTTCAGGGCTAATGGTGGAAGTGGTTATGTTAAGAAGCCAGATTTTCTGTTGGAGGCTGGCCTCAACGGTGAGCTGTTTGATCCTAAAACAGAATTGCCTGTCAAAACTACTCTGAGAGTGAGTAAAGTTTTTCTCTAGAGGTTATTATGACAATGGAAGATACATTATTGGCCCTTGTTTAATTCTTTCCTTTTAAATAGGTGACAGTATATATGGGTGAAGGATGGTATTATGATTTCTCTCACACACACTTTGATACTTACTCTCCTCCAGATTTTTGTGCAAAGGTAAGCTTCGTGATCCGACTAGTTGCTGCTGCACTGTGCCCTGTAGTGTTTATGATACAATTGTAGGCAACTATGTTACCAATACCAATATGGACTTAACACACCATGTATGCACAGATTGCGGTTGTTGGAGTGCCTGCTGATACGAAGAAGAGGAAAACGAAGACGATAGATGACAACTGGATCCCGTCATGGGATGAGGTGTTTGAGTTCCCATTGACAGTTCCTGAACTAGCTCTGCTTCGACTAGAGGCTTCTGAGGAAGACGCATCTGGGAAAACTATGTTTGCAGGCCAAACTTGCCTCCCGGTGTGGGAGCTGAGGAAAGGTATTCGAGCCTTGCCACTCTACACTCGCAAGGGAGTAAAATACAAGTGCGTGAAGCTTCTTGTGAGATTTGAATTTCTTTGATCCCATCATTCACAGGCCACAGCTGCTCTTTTTCTTCTCGAACTCTTCTTGGTAATTTAGTCAAGTTTCATTTTGGTGTTTTCGTGTTTGGTTTGAGGGACTGGTATGTTTGAATTTGATGATAAGTTATCATCATGTTCGCAGAAAAATAGATACCAATATTCTTTAGGAAGGATAAAAATGAGACCTGTTGTTTCTGGTGATAATAGGGATCTGACAATGTTACTAAAAATGAAAATAAAAAATGAATGATTTTCTTTCGCGGACTTTAAGTTTGTATAATAAATCTTACATGGCTTCTTAATGTGCTTATACTTACCATGGGTTTTGAGTTTGTTATATTGATTTATTTATTTACGCGGTTAGCTTTCGAGTTTGTCGAAGAACAAAGACACAGTAGCGATTAAAAAGGACTCGAGCTCCCGACCCCAAACTACATCTTCTACTAAAAGAAAAACAAAACATATCTCAACGAGCTTAGATCAGTTAGTAAAAGTTAGTAAATTTGGAACAAGTATCAAAAACTGAGTCCTAACAGTTATAGTGGATTAGTGGGAGAGTTTTACTTTCTTTATGATGATTCTTTGTAGACATTATATAAAGATTTTTTTACTATTTAACCGTTGAATTATCAAGATTTATCCTTTCATATTATATAAATATTTTTCTAACTATTTAATCGTCGAGTTATCGTGATTTATCCTTTTATATTCTAATGAAATTTGGCCATTTGGGTATGGGACTCTGATGGAGAGCTTTCCCAAAAGGATAAGAAAAACAAAACACTAAGACGACTTTGTTTGCAGCTTTGAATGATGACTTTTTCTTTTAATATTACATGTTTGCAGCTTTAAATGAATAGTCATCATTATGTTACAATTGGCCTAGTAGTCGAATAAATCCGTTCATTCATATCTATATTTTTGTAATTTGGCCAACAGAAGATTAGGACGGCTCGTGTATTAGGAGATTGATGACTTACTGGGTTAGATAATATATTTAATGTGATAATGATATTTGATTAATTAATTTTACATGTCTACCATGTAACTTAAATGTGTTCGGTATTTCAATTGGATATAGTTTCGCTCATAAATCAATATTGTTAAATTATATCTATATTTGATTGGTGAAAAAACATGTGACGTTATTCTTAGATTCTACGTGACATCCCCATCTTTTCGTTTTTATTTATCTAATTTTTTCATTTATTATTTACTTATATTCTCAGTCTTTTAAATTCAAATATATAATTTTCTCTATATCAATCTCACATTGACTTTTTATGAGATTTCACAAAGTGAAAACTTATATATAAAGATATTTCTATTCTCTAAACCAAAAATTGACATACGTTTAATTGACAAAGTGGTTAAAACTAATAAATGGACCGCTAATTTAATTTGGACAAATAAAAAATTATTTATTTTAATTTGATCAAATAAATATTTTTACTAATTAAATTGTTTCTTCAATTTAATTGGTAATAAAAGGACATATTTTTTATAATTTTTTTAAAAATAAAATTTGAATCCCACATTGATTCTTATGAAACTTCACCAATTGATTGAAATTTTAAATAAAATGATACAATTTGAATCTCTTATCAATTTTTCACGAGACTTCATAAATTCAAAACCTGAATAAAAATAATACTTGAACCCCACATTGATTTTCCACAAGACTTCACAAATTCAAAACATAAATAAGATAAAACTTAAATTCCACATTGATTTTCCATTAGACTTCATTAAATGAAAATCTAAATATAAAATAATATATAATTTGACCACACAACCAAAATCCACCTTTCAAAGTATTTTAAAACAAATAGTTTCTTCAATTTAATATCAAAATACAATCAAATAATATATTTTTCAATTTAATTTAAAATAATTGTTTATTCACTAAAATTCAATATGAATTTTAATAGGAAATAAATAAAATATATGCCCATTCACTATAAATAATGATCGCTAATATTCCTATCAAAATAAATTGATAGTAAAACAACAAGTATATATATCGTATCCACAGGGACTGCGACTCGAGAACACAGCAAGTAATCAACACAGAATCTTGATTATTATCCAGGCAACAAAAATATAAAGAGAAAGATAATAAAACTAGACTCGAAAATAAAGATAGGAAATAAAATCAGATATAAAAGACTGATCCTAGGGATGTACTTAACCTAACCGATTCACACAATTAACCTATTAACTGCTTACTAATTTAATCCGCATTCGGATGAAGGATCACTAATGTAACTATAGTTTCGCCAGATGACCTTATAGTAGTAGGTTAGCCTAAACTCTATCTCCGTCGGGTCTCAAGAGAAGTAAGTTAATTACCAAAAGCACACAAAGATTTAACCTCCTACAGTTCACCTATCTCCGTCGGGTCTCAAGGAAAAAAACTGTATTATAAAATCCCGATATCGATTATGCAATTAATTCCGCCAGGACATCAATCACATAACTAACATGCATTAATATTGATCAGACACCAACACATGAGAATTAAAGCCAAGAATTATAAATCATGAATGGGACGGCAAAACAGTATCAACAGATTAATTATATAAATCTAGTTAGACATACAAACCCTAGGATCAATACGAACTTTAGCTACGCATAATTAAATAACCAAAGCAATAAATAAATAAGAATAACATAAACTGAATTAAATAAATAAAACCGTAGAAATCCACGATGAATGATGTAACACTTGAATCCGGAAGAAATTCTGAAATCTAAAACTAAACTATGAAATTGGAATGAAAATACTGAAAGTAAAAGCTAAACTAAATTAAACGGGAAAAGAACTTGCAAAAGAAAGTAAAGAAGAATTTATGCTCTGCTCTGGAATGGTGTAGATAAGCTACTGCTCTATCTGTCTATTTATAATAAAAACTCGCTCTCTTTTCTCGTGAATTCCCCATCCTTTTCGGACTCTGATTCAGACATGTATGCGGACTCCAACACTGCCTCGCGGGAAGCCATCCTCTCCTACCTCGCGATAGCTGGTCGCGAATCTTCAGTGATTTGGGCTTCAAATGCTCCTCTCTGAGCCCCTCGCGAGTACATGTCGAGAAGACTTCAAAATAGCCAAAATTCGTTTCTTCCTCGCGAGGCGGGCTTGCGCTCTTCTTTCGCGATAGTTGGTCGCGAGGTATGTTGTCCCTCGGCTATGCATTGCGCGACTTCGCTGTTTCGCTCCGTTCTCTCTCGTCCGGACTCCGAATTGCGATCCGTTTGCGCCTACGGACTCCTATCGAGATGCTCTTTAACATAGTACACTTTGAACATCCATATTTTTCAAATTCATTACGTCATATTCACTGTCGTTTTCAAACAGTCCTTCTTCGCACGAGCTCACGACTGGGCTATTGATTCCTCTTTATCGTGATCCACCTTTTTGACATTAAAACCTATGCTAAAATGATATGAAATACACACGGCATAATATCTTCCAAGGTAAACATAAATATATCAAAAGACAACTCAAAAGATCACTTATCATTTAGAAACGAAACGAATATAGTCTTATAAATCATGTAAAAATGAGGCTTATCAACTCCCCCAAACTTAACCTATTGTTTGTCCTCAAAAAAATCAGAACAAAGGAGAGACGATCAAAGACAGGCAAAGAGTCGAACGATAAAAGCAATAAGCCTCAGAGAAATGAGCAATAAAAGATTTACTCAAATGAATCAAATCACAACCTCTTTCGTTAAACTCAACACATCATAATAATCATAAGCACAAGCCTCTTTAAACTTGAATCCTCACGACATGGATATATATATACGAAATCTCAAACACTCAAGTGTATCAAGGAGGATGTGTATATTCTCAAAGTTTAAAAACATATGGAATCTACCATAGGCTTGCAAATCGTCTAATTCTCCATTGCTAAAAAATGTGCTCAAGAACTAAGATAAAAAAGGTCTTTATATAAGGTTATAATGTAGGCTCTTTGGTAGGGTAGGATATATTTAGGCTAAGTGACTCATAATCCCATAAGTATCACAAGAAACAGAATTCCCAAATTTTCACAATTCATTTCAATTCTCTATACCAAGAAGTCATTTTTCTTTAAGAACACCATAATTATTATATAAGTGATATAATCATCTCAATGCACTAGTTACTTACCCATTTATGTTCTTTTCACACATTTGTGTCAATTTTAACCTCTTTTTTTTTTTTTTTGAACTTATATGGGTAAGCAACTATTTTTAATAATCACTTTCTCATTATCTATTTTCTTTCTTTCCTTTCTTTTCTCAACCCTCAATTCAAGCAGCCAAATATCACTAACTACATAACCCAACCCACGGCTATATGAAAGAATAAGGTAGGCTCAAACGGGCTCATCAAAGGACAATAAAATAACAGGTTAGTGTTTGGATAGTGTATAGACTAAGAAAAGAATGTCTAATGTCATTTCAAAATTCTTAAGAACATCAATGCAACCTCGAAAAAAATCCAGAGCAAGTTCTAGAGAAACACATGCTATTTCAAACTAATCTCACAGAAAAAACAAGACTGAAAAGATATGACAGTCGAAAGCTCAAGTCTCACAGGTTTAAAAAATGTGATCAAGTTCTCAAAGGCTTAATACTCACAATGATCATAACATGCTTCGTCTCACAAAATCAGTTGCAATCAAATTTTCTAATAAAAACAATTCTCATCATCGGCTGCTCGTCATTCAACTCAACCCAAAACAGACACAAAACCCAAACAAGGAAACAAAACAAAAACAAACAAAAAGAAAACAAAAACGAAAACAAAAACAAAAGAAAAGAAAACATTGGGTTACCTCCCAACAAGTGCTAAATTTAAATGTCTTTAGCTAGACCATTTCATACCCAATCAATCGGCGTTTGACGCAGATTTCTTCCCAAATCGGCTTGCCTCGATATTTTCATTTACCATCGCATCACCACCGAGTATGGAAGTGGCCTCCCCAAACTTGAACAAGTCACCGGAGTTCCATGCCGAGTCCATCTTTCTTTCAGATCACCCTTGTCAACTGGTCGGTTGACATCCAAGCTCGAGATTTGGCTGGCTGCAACCGTGGTGATTGAATGACATTCTTCATGCTCTGCACTATCGTGTCATGGGATGGCGTCATAGATTGAAATTTTTAGCTCCTCATCGTTGACACGAAAAGTCAGATCACCTTCCTGCACATCAATTAAAGCACGACCAGTTGCTAGAAAAGGCTGACCCAAGATTAGTGGTTGATTTTTAAATTCAGGAATGTCTAAAATAACAAAGTCAGCAGGAAAGATAAAATCCCGAATTCTTACCAACACATCTTCAACTATGCCCTTAGGATATGCAACTGACATGTCAGCCATCATTAATGAAATTAAGGTCTTCTTCATTTTGCCCAGCTCCAAGCGATTAAACACAGATAAGGGCATCAGATTGATACTCGCTCCCAAATCGCACAACACATTGGGGAAGGTATGCTCGGCAATCTCGCACTCCAAAGTGAAGCTCCCCGGGTCTTTTTGTTTCAGTGGCAACTTTCTCTGCAAGATAGCACTGCATTCTTCAGAGAGGTTGATCTTGTCAAATTTCCCCAACTTCTTCTTATTCGCCAATGCATCTTTGAGAAATTTAACATATCCGGGCATTTTTCTGATCGCATCAAAGAGAGGTAAATTGATGATGAATATCTCCTCATCATATTTCGCTTTCCCAATGCTACCGAGGAAATGGAGTCAGAGGTTTTTGCACGTCGCTTCCTTCACGCCTTCAAAGACATCTTCGCGATCGTTCTCTCTAACCTTCCTCGCGAGTCTCTCTCTTCGACTCACTCAAGCGCTCGTTATCTCTATTCGTGACCTTTGGTCGCGATCGTCGCGATGCAATGTCGCGAGGTTCTCTCCGTCTGGCTCAGATTTAAGGCCATGATCCTTCCTCGAAGGTTTGTCGCGAGGTCGTTCTTATTCTCAGGCGAGGCTTTACTCGCGACTTGATCTCGCAACGAAAACTCGCGAGGTGAGAGTTCATCCGATCCTCGCCTTCTTTTTCTTCTTCTCCTCTTTCACTGTATTTCTTATCTCCTTGGTTTTCCGGATGACTTTCATATGAAACTCCATTCCTCAAATATATCGCATTGCACTGATTCAGAGGAGTATGATTCTTCGGATTTTGCTCAGTGTTGCTTGGGAATTGCCCTCGCCTGCATCCCAGCTCTCTCATCGCCATCCGCCCCACTTGGTTTTCCAACATCTTCAATTGTTTTCCCATGGCTATCACCGTATTGTTGATGGCGCTGATCGTGTTTCCGAGCGCTCATCCTATTCCCAAGTCATTGGATCGAATATTTTGTTGAGCCATAATTTGTTGGTGACTCGTTACTATTTGTCGATTGCTCGCCAACAATTGTTGCATCATATCCTCGAGGCTCGACTTTGGGCTCCACAATCATTCCATTATTAACAAAGAAACCGGTGGTGGTTCTCGAGCATTTTGTACATCGCATAGGAAAATTGAGATGATTCCTATTGTTGGGATGATAGGCGATTCCCACCGATTCCCCGGACATTACTCATTTGGTTTAAATATTGAACCTCCTCTATATTCGCGCCATAGCTACGGTCATTCGCCTTTCTCTCTGGCTCATACTCATTCCAGAGATGTAAATTTCTAAATGATCATCATATCTGTTATCCAACTCGTCAACGCCACTCTTCCGATCGGCCGCCTCCATCGCCATCGATAACCGCTGGATGTCATCTCCTCAATTATTCTCAACGCTTCATCGATTCCTCGATTGAGAAGGCATCATCCGGCTGATGCATCTACAATGCTACGGGTGTTAGCATTGAGTCCACTATAAAATTGTGTTACTTGTCGCCCGGTGAGAACCCATGTCGTGGACATTTTCTCGAGCGATTTCAATCGCTCCCAAGCCTCAAATAACGACTCATCTCCCAATTGTGAAAAATGGGAAATCTCGGCAATGATTTTCTGTGCCTTAGCAGGTGGAAAGTATTTGGACATGAATTTCTCGCACAATTGCTCCCATGTAGTGATTCTTGATCTGTCCAGGCTCTTGAACCACTCTTTCGCTTGGCTCCTCAATGAGAATATAAACATCCGCATCCGGATGGCATCACCGCACTCCGCTCGCTGATAGTATCACGATATCGAGGAATGCTTCAAGTGCGCATTGGGGTCTTCATCACCCTCCCCAAACCGCCCGCTGATCATGTTGATGAGGCGTGTTTTAGCTCAAAATTATTAGCATTGACGTTCGACCCCATCCTCCACCTAGAACCGATCCGTCGGTGGCTCGTATACGTGGGAAGCGGTATAGCCGTGCTCGCCACCAAACGGCCCATTCGATTATTTAACGCCATTGGCGTTGCATTGTTACCAGCATTGCCTCCATTTCGGCCATCCGATCTGGGACTTGGGGCTGTCTATCTGCCATTTCTTGTTGTCTTCTTTCTCGACTCTCTCTCTTATACGATCTGTCAATCTCGAGATCCAATGGAATAATTTCTTTCCTTTGAGATCTTGTAATCATGCACTGCACAGAGAGATAAAAACAAAAATCAGATCCAAGAAGCAACACAGAAATAATAATAAAATTTTTCTATTTTTCTATTTTTTTTTAAAGCATGAATTAATAACTACAAATCAGAAAATTATCACTATGTAATCTAAACAGTCCCCGGCAACGGCGCCAAAATTTGATCGCTAATATTCCTATCAAAATAAATTGATAGTAAAACAACAAGTATATATATCGTATCCACAGGGACTGCGACTCGAGAACACAGCAAGTAATCAACACAAAATCTTGATTATTATCCAGACAACAAAATTATAAAGAGAAAGATAATAAAACTAGACTCGAAAATAAAGATAGGAAATAAAATCAGATATAAAAGACTGATCCTAGGGATGTACTTAACCTAACTAGATTCACACAATTAACCTATTAATCTGTTTACTAATTTAATCCGCATTCAGATGAAGGATCACTAATGTAACTATAGTTTCCGCCAGGACAGCCTATAGTAGTAGGTTAGCCTAAACTCTATCTCTATCGGGTCTCAAGAGAAGTAAGCTAATTACCAAAAGCACACAAAGATTTAACCTCCTACAGTTCACCTATCTCCGCGGGTCTCAAGGAAAAAAGCGTATTATAAAATCCCGATATCGATTATGCAATTAATTCCGCCAGGACATCAATCACATAACTAACATGCATTAATATTGATCAGACACCAACACATGAAAATTAAAGCCAAGAATTATAAATCATGAATAGGACGGCAAAACAAAGATCAACAGATTAATTATATAAATCTAGTTAGACATACAAACCCTAGGATCAATACGAACTTTAGCTACGCATAATTAAATAACCAAAGCAATAAATAAATAAGAATAACATAAACTGAATTAAATAAATAAAACCGTAGAAATCCACGATGAATGATGTAACACTTGAATCCGGAAGAAATTCTGAAATCTAAAACTAAACTATGAAATTGGAATGAAAATACTGAAAGTAAAAGCTAAACTAAATTAAACGGGAAAAGAACTTGCAAAAGAAAATAAAGAAGAATTTGTGCTCTGCTCTGGAATGGTGTAGATAAGCTACTGCTCTATCTGCCTATTTATAATAAAACCTCGCTCTCTTTTCTCGTGAATTCCCCATCCTTTTCGGACTCTGATTCAGACATGTATGCAGACTCCAACACTGCCTCGCGGGAAGCCATCCTCTCCTACCTCGCGATAGCTGGTCGCGAATCTTCAGTGATTTGGGCTTCAAATGCTCCTCTCTAGCTTTGCTAGAGAGAGCCCCTCGCGAGTACATGTCGAGAAGACTTCAAAATAGACAAAATCCATTTCTTCCTCGCGAGGCGGGCTTGCGCTCTTCTTTCGCGATAGTTGGTCGCGAGGTATGTTGTCCCTCGGCTATGCATTGCGCGACTTCACTATTTCGCTCCGTTCTCTCTCGTCCGGACTTCGAATTGCGATCCGTTTGCGCCTACGGACTCCTATCGAGATGCTCTTTAACATAGTACACTTTGCACATCCATATTTTTCAAATCCATTACGTCATATTCACCGTCGTTTTCAAACAGTCATTCTTCGCACGAGCTCACGACTGGGCTATTGATTCCTCTTTATCGTGATCCACCTTTTTGACATTAAAACCTATGCTAAAATGACATGAAATACACACGGTATAATATCTTCCAAGGTAAACATAAATATATCAAAAGACAACTCAAAAGATCACTTATCATTTAGAAACGAAACGAATATAGTCTTATAAATCATGTAAAAATGAGGCTTATCAAATAATATATGTGGATTGGTTACGTGCACCACACCTGACATAAGAATGTTAGATCGACAAGATAATCAAAGGTAATGAGCCCATGAAACTGAACCTCAAAGCCTATATTTATAAGCCTAAGAACCGTAGACCCTGGCAACGAAACGATATCGTACATAACAACCAAGATGACTCATGTCTCAGAATAGAAGCTGCTCTTATCGATAAGGACCTGACGCGAGAAAAGCGACATAGGTCTTGGAGGATCTGCATGTATCCTATTTCTAAAAGGATTTGAATTACCCCATCCAGTATATCTCCATACCCATAAATAGCCTCATTATGAAGGGATCAAGTACTCAATCTTAACCAATCAATAAGTTTTAAGCATAATATATTACTGAATGAGCATCAAAGTGTCTATTTAGATGCCTCGCTCTGGTTCTGTTTTGTAATTGGCCTGACCTGAACACCGTCCGATTACCCAACACGATATTTTGATCTCTCGTTCACAATCATAACTATTTTTATAAGATAGTTGAAACAACTAACAAATATCATCATCGGAGCATCGCACGAAAATTCACAGCAAACGAAGGGTTTCCATTTTCAACGATCGATTGTAACTGCAATTTACTGCTAGTAGAAGAAAAGTGCCATTAATATTAATAGTAATAATGGGGATGATCGCAATGATTTGGGCAATCCGCGGTGAGCTGTCGGCCCCACTTCCCAAAGGCATATTCCCTTGCAATTAATGCATCTATTCCTTTCCTCTTCAACTAATCAGCCCCACTTCCATCTCTCATTTTCAATTCTCAACCGACTCCCCTTCCAAATGTCGTCTAAGCAGACTTACCGTATGTGCTTCTGCTTCCGCCGCCGCTTCCGCCTCGCCGCCTCCGAGGCGCCTTCCGACGTCAAGGAGATGTTCACTAATTACTCCGACAATGGCGTCATGGATGCTGAACACCTGCGCCGCTTCATGGAGGACGTCCAGGACCAGAAGGATGCCACGGTGGAGGACTCGCAGGCCATTATCGATAGTCTCAAGCACCTCAGTATTTTTCATCGCTGCGGCCACGGCTTCAATCTCGAGGGTTTCTTCAAGTATTTGTTTGGTGATGTTAATCCGCCTATTAACGCCAAACTTGGGGTATTTTTTTTTCCTCTTCTTTGATTCTGTGGATTACTTCATTTCTTTTTTTGAGGCACTTGAAGCGATCGCTGTGAGAACTGGTTCTGAGTTTTGATTCGAGCGATCATTGAGGTGTTTTCCAAACGATGATCACTTTGGGAATTGGTTTTAGTTTTGCTTCGTTTTGATAGTAATAATTATTGAGGCTTTTAGGCTATAGTTTTCAAGTTTTGAGGCAGTTATGACTGAACATACGGTGTGATTTGCTGAGCTTGGAATGACGATCTTTGCATAGTATTATATCAGAGAAGATGATCCTTTTGGGCACTTCAATGAGTAATACTAATACATAATGTGATAAGTTGAATGAATTTCATCCTGCCAGTTTCAACACCCTATTTGTCATCATTGTTATGCCTGCCATTGTCCTCAGTTCTTTTTTCGAATCAACATGTTGTGATGGGACCAAGTGCTACCAGAATAGTATATCCACTAATACACTTATATGATTCTTACTACCTTACAAGAGATTAAGTGGGCAGTGAGTACCCTTCTGTCTATATTGCTTTAAACAAGGTCATCTTTAGCAATTTGCTATATCTTCACTATGTTATCACTAAAAGATTCCCCAAACCCAAAAGTTTTAGTGCTCTCTTACCTCAAGACAGATATGAGTGAATCTGTCAAATGACATTCGTGTTTCACTATATAAAAAAGTTGAACCGGTTTTCATCTTCCACATCTTTAAGGGGTTATGATGGTCTTGGCACTGTCTTGTAACTGCACCTATAATTTCAGCAATGAAAACATCATCTCTTCTCTGACCTTCTACTTTACTGAGTTCGGGAATGTTAAGTTCAAAAGTATGGAAACTTGACTTGAAGTTAAAAGTTCTTGTGCAAAATGAGGAAGGATATATCACTTTGACAGAAACTGATTTCTGGCTGGAACATGTTGAGAACTGTTCCAACTGCAACAATTGTAGCATGTATAGTAACATTAGTTTACTATCATTTCTTTCTTTGAGGAAGAGGTAGAATTGACAGTCATATGGGACCAGGAATTGTGAATAACATACAAGCGTATGAGCTCCATTTTCCAAACTGTGACTTTTAAACCGTCTTTCAGTTTTCAATACATTTTGAATATGATGATTTGTTTTAATGATACCCTCTGTTGTGCACGAAGAATTCAAGAAAAACCTTACACAATATTTATGTTTTTTTCAGGTGCACCATGACATGACTGGTCCTCTTTCTCATTATTTTATATACACAGGCCATAATTCCTATCTGACGGGGAATCAACTAAGTAGTGATTGTAGTGATGTTCCCATTATAAATGCATTGCATAGAGGTGTCAGAGTTATTGAATTGGACATATGGCCAAATTCTGATAGTGATAATGTCAATGTTCTCCATGGAAGGTATGCTTTACGAGTTTACGTACATACACATCTATTTTTAGGTTTTACTATTATTGTATAGGATTCGAATTAAGCTTGATTCAACATGTATCATCTGCAAGCCTGAGGAATAACATATTACTTGGAACATGCACAAGACATTAAATGTTTAATCATCTAGCCATTCTTAACAGATGTGAGATGAAAGTTTGGTTTTCCAAATAATAGAACAGACTATCAGTGATCAGTGATCACACATCATCAAGAAAACAGGTTTATGACTGGTAAAACCGTGTTTGCTTTCTTAAAGAACAATCTATTAATTCGAATTTATTACTCGCATAAAGTTCTTCAGTCAATGTCATATTCAGTCTGGCCAATTCTGAACTCAAACTTACTTTTAAGTTTTCATTCAAGAAAGGGCATGTGAAAATCAGTAGAAACAAGATCAAATAGTTTATTAGTTTATGAACAAGTCTCATATTTGAAATTGAGCACATTCGTCTAGGTTTTAGACTTTTAGTTCAACAAATGGCTTAATTGAATATTGAAATGATATCTATTTAAAACGATAGATGCTATTTACACTTTTAACAGGAATTCAGGATTCCATATCGATCGGTCATGAGTTAGAAATTTTATGGATGATGTTTCAGTTGAATTACCATGTTAATTCTCAAATCTGAATCTCTATATTTAGTTGAATTGTACTGCAGTGAACCATGTTCAAAACAGCTATGAGAATTGTTTGATATAAGCAAATCCATAGAAAAAGAGGAAAAAAGTCACCTTCATTCATTTGTTCTCTTCTTATATAGAGATTACACAAACTAACATATACATGCCTTTACAGACGTATGCATGTGTATGTATAATTAGATCTAACAACTAAACTAACAATATAACCGTTTTGCCACATAATCGTAACT
Organism: Salvia rosmarinus; assembly: GCA_036937905.1. Lineage (NCBI taxonomy): Eukaryota > Viridiplantae > Streptophyta > Magnoliopsida > Lamiales > Lamiaceae > Salvia > Salvia rosmarinus. Next base: position 31,297,626 of record CM072820.1, on the reverse strand, counting down.
GCCTAACAAACTAACAAATAACAAAAACTCTAATACAACCCCCACAAGAAAACTAGCTAGCCATTTGTAAAAGGAAGTTTCTAAACAAGCCACTGGAACTGTGTTATAGTAACAGGTTTGGTAAGTATATCAACTACTTGATCATCCGAAGAAATATGACGAACATTAAGCTCCTTTTTTTCACCTTGTCACGAACAAAATGGACATCGATCTCAATATGCTTGGTTCGAGCATGTAGAACAGGATTAGAGGCCATAGAAGCGGCACTTTTGTTGTCACACCAAATCACAGGCATCTGTGGTAAAGAATAACCGATTTCTTGAAGAAGAGACTTAATCCAGACAAGTTCCATAGCAGCATCTGCCAATGAACGATACTCAGCTTCAGTAGAGCTGCGAGAAACAATATTTTGCTTCTTTGAGCTCCAAGATAGGAGATTAGCGCCCAAGAAGACAAAATAACCACCAGTAGATTTGCGATCATCTACACAACCAGTCCAGTCAGCATCCGAGTAGGCAGTAAGGAAAAATATGAAGATGATGAGAAACTAAGTGAATGATGAATTGTTCCCTTGAGATAAAGGAGAAGCTGTTTGCACGCTTTCCATTGTAACTCAGTGGGTTGTAACTCAGTGAATGATGAATTGTTCCCTTGAGATATTTCTTACCATATAAGAAATATCTGGGCGAGTGATAGTGAGATGAAGAGCACCAATAATACTGCATTAAAAAGTGGGATCATGAAACAGAGGAATACCAATTTTGTGTAGTTTAGTGCCAATATCATAGGGAGAAGGTTGAGACTTTCTATCAAGAAGATTTGGTTTGACAAGAAGGTCTTTGATATATACTTGGTTTGAGACGAAGTATAGGATGAATCTTTTCTGGATACTTCAATCCCAAGGAAAATATTAACACTACCAAGGGTTTTTAGCACAAATTCGGATGAAAGTGTGTGAATGAATTGCTTAACAATAGATGAATCATCACTAGTTATTAGGATGTCATCAACATATACAAGAACCAACAACAGTTTTCCAGCTTTTCTCATGTAAAAGAAGGAATGATCAGAACTGGAATATTTAAAACCATATGTAAGCAAGTGATTCTTGAGCCTATCATACCAGGCTCGAGGGGCTTGTTTCAAGCCATATAAAGACTTCTTCAATCGACAAACCCAGTCTAGAAGTTGAGGGTCTTCAAAACTAGGAGGCTGCTTCATAAATACATGTCTATCAAGATGCCCAGTAAGAAAAGCATTATTGATATCTATATGTTGAACATCCCAACGAAGGTGGCAGCCAAGGAGAATAACAGCCACACAGAGACCGACTTCACAATAGGACTAAAGGTCTCTAGAAAATCCAACCCAGCAAGCTGTTGAAAACCTTTTGCTACAAGCCGAGCTTTGAGTTTATTAGGAGTATCATTAGCAAACAGTTTTACTCTATAAACCCATTTACAATCAATAGGATGCATATTAGAGTAGAATGAACAATATCCCATGTGTCTTTTATTCCGATGGCATCGATTTCTATAGCCATGGCTTTTTGCCAGAGAGGATGAGCAAGAGCAGCAGAGTCAGACACAGGCTCCGTGATTTTGGTGGAGACGTGAAATTCGTGTGAACCAGAGGAGGTGAGAGTGGAGTGAAAAAGCACAGAAGGAGGCGTTTCTGAAATAGCTAAGTAGACTTTAGGCTTGAAAATGCCACTCTTGGATATGGTGGCCATGGAATGGGTATTTATAGTGGGAGGTGGAGCAGAAGTAGTGTTGGACAAAGATGAGGTAGTCTGTGAGGAAGAAGAATTTTGTAAAGAAGATAAAGGACTATGATTAGGTGAAGTTGCATGAGCAGGAGTGAGGGTGGGAGAAAACAATAAGGATGTAGTAGAGGGTTGATATGAGTTTGTAACTTGGTGTGTGAGGACTGAGGTGAAATATCAGAAAAATGAGGCAAAAACATTAGCACTGTGGGAAGAGGAAGGAGAGAAGATGACACAGAGGTACTGGAAGCTTTCGATAACAACTCAGTGCAAGGAAATTCACTTTCGTTAAACAAAACTGATCGGGCTATGTACACTCTCCTGGAAGGATGTAAACACTTATAACATTTGTTTATAACATTTGTGAACAGAACTATACCCAAGAAATAGACACTTGGATGATCTATATTGGAGCTTGGATTTATTGTATGGTCTGAGATAAGGAAAACAACTACACCCAAAAACCTTAAGCAAATGATAATCAGTAAGAGTGTGGAAAAGAGCAATAGGAGATATATCTTTGAGAGTTGGTGTGGGTAATCTGTCGATAAGATAGATAGCAGTAGTGAATGCATCCCACTAGAAATTTTGAGGAAGAAATGCAGTGGCTAGAAGAGTAATACCAAGTTCAGTGATATGTCTATGTTTCATTTCAGATTTTCCATTTTGTTTGAGTATGAGGACATGGGTGCCTAAACATAATACCTAGAGATTCAAGAAGAGGTTTAAGAGGTCGATATTCCCTCATTCCCCCCTCCCCCCAAATCAAATTGCACAACTTGGATTTTGGTATGAAACTAACTTTCAACAAAACTATTAAAATTTTTAAATGTAGAAGGCACCTCAAATTTGACAGTTAAGGGAAAAATCCAAGTACACCTTGTGTAGTCATCAATGAAATGAACATAATATTTGTATCCATCAGTTGATACAATAGGACTAGGCCCTCAAACATCAATGTGAATAATTTGAAAAGGGGCAGAAGTTTTAATATCTACTGAGGAAAGTTAATAGTGTATTTTCCCTAAAGCATATGCATCACAAAACTTAGCATTAGACAAAGTTGTAGGCATTTTCATAGCTTTGAAAATGGAGCTTAATACACTATTACATGGGTGGCCTAGTCTAGCATGCCACAAATTTGTACTAGTAGTAGACTTAGCAGCATAACAGATAAATGGACACAACTGACTTGGTGAGATCCAGATGATAGATGTCATCCCTAAGCTTGCTGTATTTTCATAACTTTGAAAGGGGAGCTTAATACACTATTACAGGGGTTATAAGTGGTCTAGCATGCCACAAATTTGTACTAGTAATAGACTTAGCAGTGTAACAGATAGTTGCTGGCTTTTTATTAGATGAAAAACCACCTGAGGGAACACAGCTGACTTGGTAAGATCCAGATGATAGAGGCCATCCCTAAGCTTGCCCTCCAGCAGTGCTGGCTTTTTATTAGATGAAAAAACACCTAAGGAAATGGACACAACCGACTTGGTGAGATCCAGATGATAAGAGGCCATCCCGAACTTTGTGAGTATGTTTATCCTTAACATAACAAAAATCTAAATGAAGCTCTAGAAACACATCATTATCAGCTGTGAATTTGGATATACTTAGAAAACTCTTAGTGATGTGAGGAACAAACAAGATATTGCCACTGTTGCAAAAAGCACAAGAGGCAGCCGTCTCGAGGCGCGCTTCAAGGCGAGGCGGCCGGAAATCACCTTGGGGCGACCGTCTCTCCCTGTAAATCTGAATCGCGAGCCTCACCGACCGCCTCGATGCACAGAGGCGGTGCTGAGGCATAGAGGAGGTGGCTGAGTTTCTTTTGGCTCCAATTTTAGGTTTTGAGCCCAATTTAAGGGAGCCCAAACGAAATTAACATAAAGCCCATTTAATTAAACCCTAATTTGACTTATAATCACAAAAAGAAGAAGAAGAAGAAGAAGAAGAAGAAATTGAAGAAAGAAATTTCGCTCCTTCTCTCTGCCATCTCTCCAATAGACTCTTCCTCCCTCACAACCGCCGTCCACCAGGTTGCACTGCGCAGCCCATTCGCCGGTTGCCGCCGCCAGTCGCTCAGGTCAGTTTTCGTTTCTTCTTTCTTCTTCTTTTCAATTTTTAGATGTATCTTATTTCTCTCTCTACTATATTATATTATTATTATCAATGTACATGCATGTTATTTTATATAATGTATGTATATTTGTTGTAAATGCAGTGGCATGATTTATAAAATTAAGTTGTAAATGTAGTATATTTTTTTAAATGTATAATTGTATATAATTTGTTGATTACAGTTTATATTATTTAAATCATTTTTTTCATTATTTCACATCAAATAAGATAATTATATTGTATATAATTTAGGTAACTTTTTATTAACCAGGAAGAAGAGGAAGAAGAAGAGGATGTTGAGTCTGATTTAAATATTTAAATTTTTGATAAATTGCTTTTTAATGAACACTTTATGTCTTTATTTTTATGTTTTTAAGACTTCAAATCCACTTAATTTAATGTTTGACTTGTTATCTATTATTTTATATTTTATTTGTAAGTTTTTGGATCTTTTTGTTCTTTATTGTTGAGGCTTGTGCCTCGGACCGCCTCGCGGCTTACCGCCTCGCCTCAAAAAGGTAATACGTCTCACTCCCGCCTCACGCTTTTCGCAACATTGGATATTGCTTAGAAGAAGAGGAGAAGATGACTGTGAGCAAGAAAATGAAGTGGAGCCAATATTGTGATAGGAAGTTGAGAACCATTACCTACAGTGAGGGTCTCAGAGCCATGGTATGGATATTGATTGAGAAGAGTGCTTGGATCAGTAGTAACATGAGCAGAAGCACCAGAATCCAACTACCAATCAGAGGAGTTGGATGCTTGAGAGCGGGAAGAGAAGACGGTATAAGCCGTGGGAGCGAACTGATACATAGGGGAAACCTGAGAAGGATAGTTATGATGCATAATAGGTCTAGAATTGAAATCAGTGTTGAAAATATGTGCCTGAGGTTGAGAATGAGCAATAGGTAGTGACTTTGGTCCAGTGAAGCTCATATTAAACCTTTTGTAGCATTTGAGTGCCACATGATTGGTTTTACCACATAGTTGACAAATCAGCTTGTTTCCAAATGAAAATCTACCTCCTCCACTACCGCGATTGCTGTAGATTTATTATAGTTTGGCTGATAGGCTGCATTGGTTTGAGGTTGAAATGCCACATAAACGGTGTTGGTGACAGTGGCCTGATTTTGTAGTCGAAGCTCATGAGTTTGAAGAGCAAATTGTACTCCATGTAGAGATAATTCTTCACATTTCGATGCTAGCAAGGCACTTATGCTTCCAAATTCAGCACCGAGGCCTTCAAGAATAAAGGAAACCAGATCGGAGTCAGAGATAAGTTGACCTGTGTTGAACAATTGATTGAAAATCTCTCGAAACTTGAGAATATATTCATCAATCGAGGATGCTCCTTTCTGCAGCACCTGCAGTTGAGTGCGAAGTTGCATCGCACGAGTTTTAGATTGAGAATGAAATAGAGTCTCGAAAGCATTCCAGATTTGAGCTGCAATGGTGCATCTACAAATATATCCCATCAATTGCTGAGAAATAGAAGTGATAATCCAGCTGAACATGAACTGATCACGACAAAGCCACACGAGATAGCTCGGATTGACATTAGATTCAGTATTATCCATGTTTTCAGCAGACGAAGCTGACACCAGAAACTGTGGCGGAGATGCCTGAAGACGAATATCTTCATCCATAGGCTCGAGCAGTAACGAGAACTTGGAATTTCCAAAAATTATAGTTTGTGCGATCCAATTTTAGACTTATCGGATGCATAGTTGGGGAATGGAGGTGGTAGGTGATGTGGCTGATGAATTTATGGATGCGTGAAAGAAGGAGAACGAAGGTGAAGGTAAAGAAAACAAGATTAGCAGGAGCAGAAAACCAGAAGCTGTGATACCATGTTTGATATAAGCAAAGCCATAGAAAAAGAGGAAAAAAGTCACCTTCATTCCTTTGTTCTCTTATTATATAGAGATTACAGAAACTAACATATGCATGCATTTACAGACGTATGCGTGTATATGTATAATTAGATCTAACAACTAATCTAACAATATAACTGTTTTGCCACATCATCATAACTACCTAACAAACTAACAAATAATAGAAACTCTAATAAGAATAAATACGAAATATAAGCTTTGTTATCATGAAGAAGGAAAAGAAAATAGGATATCATCTTACTCTGAACACTTGCAACTTTTTATTAGAATTTCCAAATGGTTCAGAATTCCTAACTTACTTAAGACAGATGTGAACAGACGCTTTCTTAAAACTGCTGTGGCAAGTGCATGAATATTAATATTATGTGAACAGACAGATGTTAATATTATGTGCTAAACTTTCTTCAGACTGATGTGGTAAGTGCATGAATATTGAACTGTAAAGCATGGGTACGCCTGGGAAGGAGGCGTACTAATCCCGGGGACGTCCCGGGGACGGGGACGACGAAATACGCCGGAAATACGTCCCCGGGGACGTTTGACTCCGAAAATACGTACTTTGACTTTTTTTAAAAAAATACGGTCAAAAATACGTTTAATTGAAAAAAATACGTAAACCCTAATTTTGAATTGCACAAAACGTGCCTCGCCTCCTCCGCCTCACAAATCGACCCACCGCCACACCTTGTATCGCCCGCTGGGTCGCCGCCTGGGTTCACCACCGACCGGGCCGCCGCGGAGGGTCCGCGTCAAGGTTCGATTGGGTTCACGCCGCCGCGCTCCGCCTCGCCACCGCGCGCCGCCGCCGTCGAATCGCGCCCTCGCGTTGCCTCGCATCGCGCCGTGTCCCTCACGCCGCCCGCCGCCATCGTGTCCCTCGCTGTCGCGCCCTCGCCGCCGCCGTGTCCCTGCCGCCGGTCGCTCATCCTCTCGCATAATTATGCACACAAGTATGAGTACTTCTCAATCTTCATCTCGCATCAAATTCAATTTCATCCAATACATCAATGATTCTAAAAACCCTTATGGAGATATGTGAAGAGGTTTGAAAATATAGGAGGTGGTGGTGGTGGAGTTGATTGGCGATGTAATTTTGTGGAGTTAGAAAGAAAACTAGTTACACTAGGTTATATATCATTTGTTGAAGTTGGGTAAAGGAATTGCAGACGTGATAAAGTAACTCCCGAGGATATAGTTGAAATGCACAAATTGTTGGATGAAGAAGTTACAGCACGCTCGGCTAATGCACCTAGATCGGTCCGTTGCCACCCCAAACCATTTCACTCAACTATATTCTAGTGGACCTAGCTTTGAGGGAAGAAAAGAAATGAGATTGGTGGTAGCTCGTCGCCTCTTTCAAAGGCTTTTGGAATTCAAGGTCAGAACCATTTAGATGCATTGATAGCAAGGTTCTTTATGCATCGGGCTTGCCATTTCATTCGCAAGAAGCCCTTACTATGCGAGTAGCTACACTTATGTTGCCACAAATAATTTGGCGGGTTATGTGCCACCTGGGTACAATGCCTTGAGGACGACTCTACTTCAACAAGAAAAGGCAAATGTTGAGCGTTTGTTGCAGCCGATCAAGAACACATGGCCAGAGAAAGGAATAAGTATTGTGAGTGATGGCTGGAGTGACTCACAAAGAAGACCATCGATCAATTTCATGGTCACATCGAAAGTGGGCCTATGTTTTTAAAGGCGATTGATTGTTCGGAAACTAAAGATAAACATTTTATCTTTGGTTTGTTGAAGAGTGATTGAAGAGGTTGGACCTCGTAACGTGGTTCAAGTAATCACGCACAACGCAAAGAATTGTCAAGGCGCGGGCGGCTCGTTGAATGTAATGCCCCTAAATCCTAAGTACGATTTAGCGAGGGCTAATACTTGGAATAATAATCAAGAAAGCTTTAACCAATATATATACAAGAACTCATATGTTCGGACGTATTCAACTAACAACATCATAAAATAAATTAATTCAATTGCAATGAAAACGTATGAATACACATATGACGATGTGTATTCAAGGTTTCTAAATATATTGTATTTGAATGGGTTCCACCGCCTCCACACATCTCCATCCATCATCCGCTCAACCCGCACATTTAAAACAACATGCGGTCGAGTACAAGATTGCACTCGATGGCTCATGCCAAAATAATTTATCACATTTGAATTACTCGCCCTATTACAAGAATAACACGAGGTTTTAATTTGAAATACTCGTGTTTCCTAAATATTTTCTTTCATTTTCCATAAAGATTCGCTGCTAGACATTTTCCATGTATGTATGATCCATATCCACCACAATAATTCATTCCACAATAATTCCTTGTTGAGAGGCCTCCTCTCACAGACGCCTATGACCGGTCGAGCACCCTTTCAAAGACACATCACAAATAATCCGTGCACAAAATCCGCACTATCTCAAAGACAGATACTAATTCTCCATCATCCTGGGGTACTTCCAAGAATACTAATTCAAGCATGTCATAAAGTTGGAGCTACCCAACATTATGCATCGACAATCATGAATTGGATACATACATAAAACATAAACATTTTGGGTGTAATTAAATAAATCATTTCATAAATATTTGCTTGCAATAAAGTATCATAAATAAATCATTTGGTAAATTCTACCGGTTTGAGTATAGTAAGGCCCACTTTACTTTTAACTTCAATTTCGACACGCTGTTCTCTCCTCGGTTGCGTGTGAGCCTTCACGTCCCACCCTTACGCAAAATTTACGCTTAGCACGTTGACACGCTTTTCGAGATTTTCAAAGTTCATTCAAATTTGATAAATAATATAATAATTCAAGTTTTAATAAATCTTAATACGTCGCTTCAACGCCGTATTTCAATAAAATAATTTCGTATTTGAGAGACGTAATATGATCTACGCCTCATTTCAACCTTTTAGGTTAAATAATTAACGATAATAACGTTATTCAATAAAATGATTTCAATTATGAAATCTTTTCTCACCAATGAGATTTTCTTATAAAAAAAGTAATACGTTTTTCACGTATTAACGTATTTAACGAACGTATTTCGTACGTTAAATTCGAAAGTCAACCATTTTGACTTTTCATAAAAAGAATATTCAATAAAACATATTTTAATCAATATAAATCGATTTTCAATCGATTTGTTTTCATAAAGCTTTAATCTTCGATTTTTCACGCAAATCGATAATTTTGATTAATATTTTCTTTCAATATTAATCTTTTAATACATTAAGCATTATTTATGCTTTTAACGTTATTTAATATAACGTTTCAAACGTAAACATAATATTCTATGTTTAATAATTCCCAAAAATTCAATTATGTCCGATATAATTTTTTGACATATAATAAATTATTATTCATGATTAAAAGGATTTAAAATCCTTTATAAAAGCACTATAGCTCACGGCTATATGCTACAATTCTCAAACTTGTTCCAAAAATTCCTCTAAATTCATATAGTGTATTATTTTACACTATGATCATTAATATGTATTAATATCACTATAGAAAAATTTGGAACACACCTATATCCACTATAGGCTCACGGTCCTTTTTCAAAAATCAACCAAAATTTTCTAAAATTTTAATAAAATTACACAAGGCTCCACAATCAATATATAACAAAAATATAGCCTAAGGTTCAACATATAAAATTTCTACACCAAGGTATATATGTTCAATGGTTTCGGTTCTTACAACTATGCATTAAGTATTTTTATAAAATTCCAATTAAATTACACTATGCTTATATTCTATAGTGTATCACTAATACATCATAATATTACATAATAACACATTATAACTATTGAAGAAAAATAGCTATACTTATCCAAAAATTTTAATAAATTTCAACATCAACTAATTAATATCCTAGATCAACAATATACTATTATAACACTCAAATAAATTTTGTACATCAAGGTACCAACACTTAGCTATTTCGGCTATTTTGAAAATCATAACACATGATTTTCAAAAATTCTAAATATTTACTAAGGCTCCTACAACAACATATATCAATAATCCAACATCAAAACATATCTAGCAATTTTCGATCGTCACTAGGATATTTAAATAAATTGCTTAGCTTAAGAAATAATCATCTATGCAACATATTAACATATGTACATAATTTCTAAGCTTATAAACATGCTAGCATGATTTTCCTTACCTAAGAACACATGCTTGAAAAATTAATTGAACCAAGGATTATTAAAAGTTTAGGTATTATCGAAGCTCGCTCGATATCTAACCTCGTTATCGGAGTTGATCGGTCAGTAGGATAACAAGAATTCAAGCAAAATGAGAAGAATTGAAGAAGAGTGTTTGGTTTTCTCACCAGAGAGCTCACACAGAGAGGAAGAAAGAGAGGAGAATGTGTGTGTGATGTGTTTGTGTGCTTCAAGACACATTAGTACTTAAGTAATTAGAACAAAGAAACAACACACATGCAAGCATCTCTATTTCTCTCACAAAATTAACAAGACAAGAAATGAATTAACTTAGTCAAAGTTGTGAGGTCATGATAGAAAATATCCCTTACATATCATTAATTCCTTGTAAGCTTTATAAAAGTAATTTGGGGAGAAACAAATTAATTTGTTTTTCAGAACTTAGCCATTGGCCTTGTGAAGGAGAAAAGAAAATTTTCAGATTTTCTTGTGTTATTACACAAGTGTATTTATTACACTCTTTCCCAAAAATTGATAATACATCTTCAAGTGTAGAATTAGTCAAATAATTCGGCTATCCCACAATTAAAAACCCACTTGGTTAATAAATTCACAACATAGTATTTGTACACCAAAAGTGGCGTGAACTTGTGCTCAAAAATAGCACACGGCTATTACAAATTCCTAAGTGCCAATATTTGATTTTTCATGCCAATTATACATATATATCATAATATATGTTTTAGATGATAATTATATCATAGGAAAATTTATTGGTACCAAATCATAGGTAGAAAACCCTAATTCTCGATTTAGGGTTTTCGAGAATCATTAATAATCAAAATATCATTCCAAAATTTTCTAGCATTATTTCAATGCTAAATAATATTCTAATTACATAAAATAATCATAGGAATTTAAATACTATAATTCCTTGATCGTTAGACTTGATTCTCAAGTCATCTTTAAACGTTAACGTTTGAAACGTCTCAAACGTTTAAATATCGACTCATCTCAAAATGGTCGAAATAAAGCTATAATCACTTTATTAAATAATTCCAATAATAATGGAATTAAATTCTAAGCTTAAAAACTTAGAAAATATCACGAAATTTCAATTATCGATACGCAATCGACGTTGAAATAATACTGTTGAAATACGTTACATATTCGTATTTCTTGATTCACATTTATTTGTGAATAAAACATAGGAATTTATTATTCCAACAATAATCGAAATCATTTTTCGATATATTAATAATCAAATTATCATAACAATACTCTAATTTACGAAATTAATATCGTAATTAGCGCTTAAATATTCGGGTATTACGAAACAATGTTTCCTACAATCGTGTGGACACCATGTGTTGTCCACACGCCCATTTGGCATTACAAAACATATGTGCCGCAAAGAACATAGAAGCATGGGAAACATATGAGTTATGTTCTGGATCACCGATGTTGCGACGGATGCTTCTATGATCAAGAACTTCATAATGAATCACGGAACGAGGTTAACCATGTTTAACAAGTTTGTTCCTTGAAGTTGCTTTCATTGCTACTACCGCTTTGCTTCTATTATTGTGATGTTGAAGCGCATGAAGCTTATCAAGAGATCACCGAAATGATGATAAGTGAAGAATTGGATTCAGACGAGACGATGACTCAAAAGGCAAACATGGTGAAAATAAAAGTATTGGATAACACTTGGTGGGATAAAGTTGATTATATACTTTCATTTACAGCTCCTTTATATGATATGCTTCGAGTGTGCGACACAGATAAGCCGTGTCTTCATTTAGTCTATGACATGTGGGATTCGATGATTGAGAAGGTGAAACATGCAATATACAAGCATGAAAGGCTTCAACCCGATGATTCGAGCAGCTTCTATGAAGTGGTTCACACAATCTTAGTAAGCTGTTGGAACAAGAACAATACTCCTCTTCATTGCTTGGCTCACTCTCTCAATCCAAAATACTATAGTCGGGAATGGCTTCAAGAAGACACTTCTAGAGTTGCTCCACATCGGGATGTTGAAGTTTCTAGAGAAAGAATCAAGTGTATGAAGAAATATTTTCCCGACATAGCTACTCGAAGGATTGCGATAAATGAGTTTGCTAACTTTTCAAGCATGGCGGGAGATTTCTCTGATTCAGACTCGATGCTTCAACGTTATGAAATGGATCCTAAGAGTTGGTGGGTTGTATATGGAACAAGTGAACCAATGCTTCAAGGTTTAGCATTGAAGCTACTTGTTCAACCTTCGTCCTCATCATGTGCAGAGAGGAATTGGAGCACATACTCTTTCATCCATTCAGTGAGAAGGAATAAGATGACCCCTAAACGTGCCGAAGATTTGGTATTCATTCATAGCAATCTTAGATTGTTGTCTAGAAGAACCCCCGATTACTTGAAAGGAGCTTCAAAGTTGTGGGATATTGGAGGAGACAACTTCGGTACATTTGAGGATGTTGGGGAGCTAGAGTTTGCTGAATTATCACTTAATGAGCCGGAGTTGGAGAAAGTTTTATTTGAAGATGATAAAGATGAAGACAATATGGAAGACGAGGATGAAGAATGAAGAATGTTTTACTTGTTTTAGTCTTTAGTTGGTGTGTTTTATGTTTTTTAATGTATTAAGACATCTTTTATTTGTTAAGTGCTTAGTTTTATTATGGATTATGACGCTTTGTTATGGATTATGTGGTATTTGCATATTTTTGATAAATTATTGTTATTTATTATATATAAAATATATATTAAATATAAAATATAAAACGATTTTAACGTATCGTATCTTCATTTTTGGAAAATTGACGTATTTTCGTCCCCTTATTGTATCGTCCCCGTATTGCGTCCCCGTCCCCGTGCTTCATAGATATTGAATATTATTTTGCATTTATGAAAATCGTAGAATTCCAAGAAAAAGAGTGTTCACTTTCACGAAGGTTCTTATATGTGCTGAAAAGGCAGTTCAATGCAACTTTCCAGCACATCTGTTTGTTATCTGAGGAATCTGTATTATTATCACCCCATTAGACTCTTAATTCCTTTTATTGCATTTGTGTTTAGGACGGTAACCACTCCTGTTGAGCTTATCAAATGTTTGAGGTCAATCAAGGAAAATGCATTCGTTGCATCTGAATACCCCCTTGTAATAACGTTAGAAGATCATCTTACTCCAGATCTTCAGGCTAAAGTGGCTGAGGTATGTATTTCGAGTTTCTACGGGAAATTAAGCAATTTTACTGTGTGTAATAACTTCTCCCTTTACTGAATCTATATGATCAATCAAACATTTGGAGACATCCTTTTTGCCCCTGGTTCAGAATGTTTGAAAGACTTCCCTTCCCCAGAATCTCTGAAGAAAAGGGTTATTATATCAACCAAACCACCAGAGTACTTAAAGGCCAAGGATGTCAAAGTAAAAGATAGTGATTTAAACAAGGAAAAAGATGAAGAAGCATGGGGAAGTGAGCCCAATTATAAGGCCAAATTGGATGACAAGGTACTTATGAAGCTATTATCTCTTAATACTGGGTAAGCTCCATCACATATACTTCTCAGTGGCCCGTAATTTCTTGTAGGATGATGAATATGGGGAGGATGATGAAGATGATGAAGAGGATACTCAGGAGAAGCAAAATGAAGCCCCAGAATACCGGCCGTTGATTGCTATACATGCTGGAAAGGGGAAGGGTGGAATGCGGGATTGGCTGAGGGTTGATCCTGATAAAGTGAGACGTCTTAGCTTGAGTGAGCAAGAGCTTGAGAAGGCCATTGTAGATTATGGAAAAGATATTGTCAGGTGACTTATACTTAAGAATATGGTATTAGAACATGATCTCTACTACTCTAGGGTTGAAGAACTTTTGTTAGCAATATCGACTAAACTTTGAAATTGCCCATTCTAAAAAAGAAACTACTAAACCTCAGCCATTTATGAGTAAAGCAAGAAAAGACCAATGTGGGATGTATATATCTATATACAACATATACATGTATATCAAGTATTTTCTACTTTTAATTTTTGCTTTTTCTATTACCCAGTTTATATTAATATACTAAATGTTGTAACGAATGCAGTTGCATATTTTTCTTATCTTCAACAGAACAGTGGTCTAAGCTTAATATAATGAAATACCATATTCATTATCGTAAATGAATTTACAATATTTTGAATTTAAGATTCTCAGTCCTAAGAAACTCTATATTAGATTTTTAAGGACAAACACATCAAATTGGCAATGTGAATGATATTCCAGTCATAATAAATGCCCCATAATTTACCTTTTGAAGTCTACAAGTCTTAGCATGAAAGAGCTAATAAATCACTCTCCTCCCAACCTGCAACTTCCCAATTGTTTCTCATGCACAACCTCCTGCTAGGTATTACTTTTTTAATGTGTTTGAATACTGACAGTTGTAGGCATTTCTGAACCTAATTTCTCATATTTCTGTTCTTCAGGTTTACCCAAAGGAACTTGCTTAGAGTATACCCTAAAGGTATAAGTTTTGATTCATCCAATTACAATCCCCTAATTGCATGGTCACATGGAGCTCAAATGGTTGCATTCAACATGCAGGTTGGTTATTGACTCAGAAGAAACTCTAATTACAATCCCCTACTTTATTTTGACGTACTCCATGATGAATACACATTTAAAACCACCCCACATTTTAATAATTTCAATAGCAATGTAGTACTAGTAAGTCCAACTTACAGCTGAAAGACTTGTATGTTTATTGTTGCTATAGTTTAATGAGTATAACTTATGAGCTTGTATGCACATATAAAGCTAGGACTGTAAAATGTGAACGGTCAGTGCCAACAAAATGGACGAACAAAATTTTTAAAACTAGTTACTAGTGTCTTAATTTGAACATATATTTGAGAAACAAATAATGATGAACAAGACAACAGCTATGGCACTGTAAGTGTTCTCTCTGTGCAGTTCAAGATATGATTCAGCAGCAACCTTACAATGCTCGGAACTCTATTACTAAATACTAACATGTTATTATTCTCTCAGGGTTATGGAAGATCGCTTTGGGTGATGCATGGCATGTTCAGGGCCAATGGTGGTTGTGGATATGTTAAAAAGCCTGAAATTTTGTTGAAACCTAATGCATATGGCGAGGTCTTTGATCCTAATGCATCATTACCTGTTAAAACAACTTTGAGGGTAGGCTGAAAATGCTTATAAGTTATAGCTTTCAACTCTAAGGGTGCATTAGATATTTTACTGAGTGGTTAACTGTTTCATTGACTGAAGCTTTGTCATTTGGCGCATGCATAAACAGGTGACTGTTTATATGGGTGAAGGATGGTATTATGAATTCCGTCATACGCATTTTGATACTTATTCTCCTCCAGATTTCTATGCTAGGGTAAGCAGCTAAGACCATCTATATTTTTGTTTCCTGATGTTTTCTTGGTTACAGGTAATCTCTTTGCATCTGCTGAAGTCTTGATTTTATTACAATTCTATTCATGAAATAAGAGCGTTTTATCAAACCTTTTGATTGATTAAATAAGTGTTTAGTCATTTCCCCTTTGAAGTTAGCAAACCTTCTTTTATAAAAAATTTTATTGGTTGGCTACTGAGTGGCAATGATCTCTGTATTCAAAGGTTGGAATTGCTGGAGTGTCTGCTGATACCGCCATGAAGAAAACAAAGACACTCGAAGATAATTGGATACCGACTTGGGATGAGGTGTTTGAGTTCCCACTAAGAGTTCCAAAACTGGCATTACTTCGAATTGAAGTTCACGAGTACGATATGTCTGAGAAGGATGATTTCGCTGGCCAAACGTGCCTGCCTATAACGGAGCTCTGCAAAGGTATCCGAGCAGTTCCACTTCATAACCGCAAGGGAAAGAAGTATAACTCTGTGAAGCTTCTCATGCGGTTTGAGTTTGTCTGATCTGCAGCGACTCTTTCATTTGGCTCTGGATTAATCAGCCATCCATCCATGTATTTATATATAAAGAAAGCATCGTCTAGTTCCCCGTTGAACTCTGATTTATCAGATACTTAATTCATGTACAGGAGGACTCTTGAGTGTGTGTTAGTGTGAGTGTGAGTTCGGCGTCAGATGCTAAGTTGAGCTTATTTAATAGCGTCGCTGTAATGAATAAATATCAGACGAGGCGTTTGATGCATTCATGTTTCTTAAATTTAGTGTTCTTCTCAATGGATTTGGATTGGATGTAGAGTTTAGAAGCTTTCATTGTACCATTTGGGCATGAAATGTGCCTTTCCAATATTCCTGTGCGGACATGTGGTGCTGTAGGTCTCACATCTCCTCGTCCTGTCGTCGTAACCAATGGATTTGTAGGTCCTGTTAGGTCTCATGCCATTTGCAGTACAATCAAACTGGCCGATTTAATACCGACAAAGTGAGAGACACGATTACTTTTGCTAACCGTCTCTGACAAACCTTCTATCACACTATATGTTCATGCACCATCAGGTTAACCCTCTAGACACACACACATACATATACACAAGGTTGCTATTGCTTCAATGCTACCTTCTGTATATGTGTGTGTGCTTTAGGTACCATTCCTAGAGCCTTACTTCTTTAATATTGATGTCTTCATGATCTCTAACTTTGAGACGCATATATGATTCACTTGGTATTCATCGACATTTTAATTGATCCCCATGTACCTAGTTTTCAGTTTTGAATTTTTTTGAAGTAGAAACTTTATAAATTAATATTACACAGACAATGATATTTTACTATTTTAGAGAGATATTAATTAATAGATAAATTAATTTACTTATTCGGCCCAAATCGAACCTGATAGGTCCCATTAGGTACGTATTGGTATAAGAGGGGAGGAGGGGGATACACCAGTTAGGCAATATTTTAAAACTTTATCTTTACACAAACTGACTGGTTACTAAAGCAGTAGTTGGTCGAGGAACTGTCAGTTTAGTACTGTTAATAATACTGTTAATCAGTTCAGATAAGGAAAATCTGGTACAAAGTGATATAAGTTAGCAAATCTACTAACCTAACTGCTGAGACAGCTGGTTAGTTGGACTGTAACTGACGAGCGTGCGGAATGTGGTGATTACAAGATTCGCCTTAGAGAAAACTTGAAACTGATACGAAACACATAGTCAAATATTGCTTAGTCAGTTTTCATTTATATCTCTTCAGTGTCAGACTGATGCTGATAGAGGGTTTCAAAATTGTGTTTGTTGTGTATTGATGATGTCAGTTCAATAACATGCAATATAAATAACAATACTGAAAGTAAATAACACATTGAGTTTTACGTGATTCGGAGAGATCAGCTTATACGTTACGAACTTATTGCTCAGTCAATCCATTAACTTCAGATTGGGTCTTATTTACGGGTATAAGAGTAAACCTAGATACTGAGTTCACCTTACAGTATCCCTCCTCACTTGGCGTTCTTCCTACGTTTTCGGGTGCTAGGAAACCTTTGACTACTTACGGGTGCAGTGGATCTAACCTCTAGCTTACGGGTGCTAAATAACCAAGCTTTCAGCAGCTGACACTACTTACTTGCCCAAACTTCTACACAAACTTTTTGGGGGTTTTGTAGAGGAATTTCCAACTAAGATTCTGAGTTGACATATGCGTCAAACTCAGTATGTCTAAACTTAAGATGAACAAGATGGAAATCCTAGACTTAAGGAAGTGTATACTGAAATCTCGAGCTAATAAATATGTATGAGCTCTTGAGATTTATTGATAGTACTATTAACTTCCTTCTTCGAAATCGATGTTTGAATGTTCTTGAGCTTGAGCTTGAATGCTTTGAATATTCTGAATGCGCAACGTTTCGGTAACATTCAAAGGTTGGATTCTGTGTATTTATAGAGAAGATGATGAATAGTATCATTGGATGGAGCACTAATCAAATCATTCTATTTGATATTTGAGTTATTCCAGTTGAGAATCCTCGTATGTTGCTATCTGGGTCTACATCATCGTATAATGTAGCTATGTAACTATGAAAAGGTCTTCTAACATGTCATGATCTTCTGTAGATTTGCTTCGATATGTGGAAAATCAAACACTCAATGCTTAAATGCTTTCGTGTTTCTTCAGTTGAATTAACTTTGTGTCTTATCTATGCATTGACTTCAGGTTGGGTCAGTCGAGACTGCTCCGTCTTTTATCAATAGACTGGACTCATGTCTTTTATCAGTTTGGTAACCCGAGTCAGTTAGATTCTTCCAGCTTGATGTAGAAATAGTCATTTCTGACTTTCATCATCCAACTTTGACCATTGATCAACAACTTTGACTTCTGGTAATCAACTTTGACTTACACCAAAAGCATTCAGTTGCTTGGTATGACACTTGGTCATATCCTGACTCCTGGGTCTCAGTCACTGATCTTCAGTTTTCTGTCTTTCGATGTCAGTCTTCAGACTTCGACTTCACTCTAATAGCTCTGTTCATCAACAACACCTTACTTCAATCTTCAGAAATCAGTTGGTCAGACTTCAGTCTTTAGTCTGTGATCCATCAGTTGTGCTGGTACTGATACTCTTATAAGTAAGACTAGCTTCAGTACTGCTCAAACTTCTTCAATCTTGGGCCTGTCCAAGCTGGTAGTTCTTCTGCTGAAACCTATAAGAAAAACGCCTAACTCCAAAATAAGTCAACATCATTAATTACAACAACAGGGCAATCATCAAACATTTTGGGATTTAATCAAAACACGGTTAAGTTAGACTTATTTCCAACAGTTAGGAATTTTCCCAACAATTTTTCCCTTTTTGATGATGCCAAAACCTTATGCAATTACATTGAACACAAACTTGAAAAATAGATAACTAGTTTCAGAAGGTGGACATGATTCCCCCTTGTTGTGATCATCCTTCTCAGCAAAACCGGGTTAGTTCAACATAATAAGGTTTAAAGCAAGTACAGAGCCTGGACAAAGAGCTATTATCGCCAGGATGAACTGCATCGGTTTTATAGAAGATAGAATGCTGAGATCACAAGATACATCGATTGGAAGTAAATCTACAACAATCCTATACAAATCTATTACAATACATTCGACCATTTCATTTTCTCCTCTGCCTCATCTTCTCCTCATAAGTCAGTTATCCATACATAGCAAAAACCCTCGTAACCAGCTTCTGGAATTCCTTTGGCTGCTGTACAGGATCAATCCTCATTAGTTCGGTAGGTACCAAGGATTCTTGTTTGATCTGGGCTCGATCTACAGAGTTCCCTCTCATCGGGGGTGGCACAACTTTCTTTGGAGGGGCAGTGATACTGACGTGATGTCTGGCTGCATGACTTTACAAACTTATCAATAAGAGGATGGTCTTTATACTCCAGCTAGAAGTTTCTGAATCCATCAGTTGTGACTTCGGGTGCTCCAGGGAGATCCATCAAATAGTAATAGCACATGACACATTCTAT
Source organism: Salvia rosmarinus (assembly GCA_036937905.1). Lineage (NCBI taxonomy): Eukaryota > Viridiplantae > Streptophyta > Magnoliopsida > Lamiales > Lamiaceae > Salvia > Salvia rosmarinus. The sequence continues at coordinate 31,278,218 of CM072820.1, read as the reverse complement.
CTTCAGCTGTTCCCATCTGTCATTCATCTCAGTCGGGACCCATTTGTTAGTTTTGGGCCTGGCTCGTGCACTTCTGGATTTCAGTATGTTGCACTCCTCTAACAAGCAGTCTTCTTCCTCTTATCTTCAGGAGTTGATGCTCTCTGGGCATCTTCCATAGTTTTTCAACACCAGTTTGTTGCCTCTTGTTCCACCATGCGGACAGTTGAGATGGGTCACCCAATATGTAATATCCCGTAGTTTTAAAACCTAATTACGATAATTAAAATCGTAATTTAGAAATTAATCTCGACTATTAAAATCCTAATTAGTCAACGCTCGACTTTAACTACGCATAATTGATATAATTCCTATGTGACATTCACTGATGCTTAGTAAATTAAGGAATAATTTCCAATATTCCTTCAATCGTAACGCTCCAACGTCGGCTAAATTCGACGTTAAGCTTTATATTATTTTTAAGCATTTAAGCTTAAGATTTCTAAATTTCTATTATTATAAGAATAAATAAAGTTGTTACAACTTTATTTTGAACCTTTAGAGATAATTCGATTATGTGAATTTAGAGACGTTTCAAACGCTCACGTTTAGAGATAATTCCATAACTCGGTAAACGATCATGGAATTATAAAATTCAAATTCCTATGATTATTTTATGATGCAAGAGCATTATTTATCATCAAAATAATGCTAGAGAATTATAGAATTTAAAAGTACCAAAAATTAGGGTTTCGAAAACCCTAATTTCCCAAAATTAGGATTTTATGAATCTAAATTGTTCTAAACATTTTTTTATGATTAAATTCATCATTTAGAGATTATAATATGTCACATAGCTATGTGTTAGCTATTTATTACAAGAAAATAAAATGTTTAGCATGAGTAAGTTTAGCATGAGTAGCCCTAATTTTCGAAAAAGTGAGCTTATAGTGTTAATTAATTTTAATTGCTACCTAATTATGATCTTATGATAATTTTTATATTAAAATAATATTATTAAGGATAATATATAGTATTATATCAAGTGGCACAAGTGGGGGCACACTTGTACACAAGTGGACGAAAATTTTAAAGATTTGATAAGATTTTATGTGATAAGGTTATCCTATAATTAATGAAAGGGATAAGATATGATCTTATCACATTGTGAGGTGTAAAGTAGAGTTAGAATTCAATTTGAACAAGCAACTTGCCTACTTGTCTTCCATATGGCCGAAAATATCACATCTTATGTGATTAAAAATTATTTTATACCATGTGTTGAATTGTGTAGAGATAAGATAAGATCTTATCATGTATTAGGTGTAAAGTAGTGTTAGTTATCAAATTGAACAAGTAACCTAAGGTTGGACACTAGTAATAGGCGACACATATACACATTGCACAATACTATGTGATAAACTTATACTATGTGACACCTAAGGTTCAATGCATTTAATTAAGAGATAAGGTGACCTAAGGATGAGTTGTAAAGATAAGATAAGGTTTTTTTCTTTGTGCAAGTGTATGGTTAATATTTTTCATGTAATTATTATATAAGAAGTGTACATAAGATATTTTAGGTGTAATAATTATAATGCAACTTGATATGCCTATAAATATAAGGTGAAGCTCTCCATTCTTATTCACAACCATAAGGACCGAAAATATATAGAAAAAAAAGAGAGAGAGAGTTCATCTTGTGTAATCCCAAACCTAGATCAAATAAAACTTAGCCGATCAAATCCGTAACGATTAAAAGGTTAGATTTCTTATGAGCTTCGTATATACGTTAGAATTTATGTTATGTTTAGTTCATATGTGTAATTTTCAAAATTATGTGACTTGTGCCAATATGTTTAGATATTGTATTTATATGATGTTATTAAGCATGTAGTATAATAATATCACAAAAATAAGCATGTTATTAAATTTAATATGAGGACCGAATATTTGAGGGTGTAATATGTTGATGATTATGATTTCTAATTATTGATTTGAGCATGGAATCATGATCTAGGGTATTAATTATGCTTATATGATTTTATGTAGAATTTTTGGAAAACTTTGGTACCTAAGTCCATGAATTTCGAAAATTATAGAACATGACATTATGTTAAGATATAATCCATGTTTGAGTGTTATCATAACATATTGAAAGTGTAGAATCATAATATAGTGTTGTAGGAATTTATCGATTTGTTAAAATTTATCGACCTAAGTCAAATTTTCAAAAGTGACTTAGGAAGAATAAATTCAATAGTTCACAATAAATAAAAATTATGTTATAATAAGGATGCTTATAGATGAGTATGTGTTATGTGATTTTATCGAATTTTGGAAATTATTTGCTTAGCTTAATTGTGGTTTCAAAAACTATAAGTTATAAGTATTAATGTTATAAATTTATTTTATGAGATATAATTGCATAATATGATCCAAAATGATGTTTTAAACATATTATGATTTTATGGGAATTTTAGGACAAGAATTGCACATAAAATAATAGAATTACATAAAAGGAATTAAAAGTCAAATGTCGACTTTAGTCAAAATTGTTGACTAAATGTCGACCAAGTCAAAATTGTTGACCAAAATGTCGACCAAGGTCAAATCGCACGAAAATCGATAATACGCGATCTATGTGACGTAAGACGCGTTTAGTAACAATGTGACTTACGCTATGTAAGTACATTAAAACGCACATTATATGCTAAAGAGATGGAATATCTCTTATATGATGAACGATTTCATAATCGACATCATTTGGTTAGGAAACGCCTAAATAAGTTCGACGTTATTTTATTTGATGTATAGTACGTTATAGACAATGTTCGTCTCTATCAAAGCGTGACCAATGTACTAAATTAGTTCTTACGTTAAGGTGGGATGTGAATTGAGCCGAGACGTAGAAAGTGACCGTAGAAAGACCTAAACATACCAGGTGGGCTTTACTCGAAAACCCTTTTATTTACGATGTTTTCTTCAAAAAGTATTTATTTACAAAAGCTTTCAGTTGATGATTATAAACCGTTATTCAATTACATGCCCAAAGTATTTATGTTTTATGTATGGATCCTATCAAGCGGTTCAGCGAGCCAACTATGAAAGTGATACGCTTGTCGGGTCGCTCCCAACTTTATAGAAAATCGATATCGGATCCGTGCTAGATGCAATTCTTACCGATTAACGTGTACACCATAGGCGATTGTGAGCCGATAGAACATCTTGACGATCACGGTCAGAGTAGAGAGACCTACTTCTATGGCGTGAACAGAGTTATGAGAAAGTGTTACAGCAGTGATATGGATCATACATACAGAAAATGCTCGGCCGAGCGATCTTTTGAGAAATGATAAAGTGTTTTGGTATTCACGAGTTATTTCTACTAAAATCCTCGTGTTATACTATGGGGCAGTGTAATTTAAAGAAATTATTTTGGCATGAGTCCACTAAGTGCAATCTTGTACTTAGCCCTGCATGTTTGTTTTTAAATATGCAGGTTGAGCTGACGATGGATGGCAAAGTGTTGAGCAGTCAGAGTTTTTGTCACTAATATAGTTTAACCTTAAATTCATATCGTCATATATGAATTCACATGTTTTCCGCTGCTTAGAACACACAGTTATGTTTTGATTATTGAAGAATATCACCTTCAGATCAGTCGAACCCTTTGTCAAAGATCTGTTGGTCTAGTTGTATGGATACCTCTTATCCTTTGAAGTATTATAAGATCGGTTGTCATTTCCTTTACCGTTTCATGTTCATTTATCATTAAGTCCCTTTAATCCCCGTTTCAATAGTCACAGTCCCGTCTAATCCGTACTTAAGGGTTGGCGGGCCGTGACAGAGTGGTATCAGAGCGGGTCGTCCTTTGAACCCTAAAAACCTTCTTTCTTTCAAAAGTTAAGTCTAGATTGAGTCACTAGACTTCTAGAGATCAGCTGACTATGCTCAACACTCCATCGCATCAAGGCTCAATCGGAAAAAGGTAACTGATTTCTTTTCAAAGATTGAATTGAAAAGTTTGAAAGTGAAAAGTGTTGAAAGTGAAAGTTTTGAGAAAGGAATGAAATTCTATTTCGAAAGCAGTGAAAAGTTGTTTGAGAAAGAAAGTTGTTACTGAAAGCTTTTTCAAAGAATATTACAGTTTTATGAGATAAGTTGACAGTTATATGTTAAAAGTTATATGAGAACAAGTTATCAGTGAAAAGAGACAGAGAAACAGTTGACACATCGATGTCAAAAGTGATTGTTGAATCAGTGAGATTCAAAGAAAGCATGGTTATGTTATGATTATTTGAAATGTTATTTCAAATTTCAAAGTTTTTATGAAAATCGATATGTTATCCCAAAAGAACATAGATGCTATAAGAAGCATGCTCACCTCTTGAACATAGAAGTACAAATTAGGGAAACTTTATCCCTCTGCAAGAACTATAGTAAGTAGTGACTTATGAGTGTACGAGAAGTCAGTTGAAAACAAACTCGAGTTTCAACGAAAGAATGACGAAAGAAAAAGAAGAGATCAAAGGAGCAAGATGCACAGGTTCGATGTGGAAGATAGAAAGTTAAACGAACTTTGAAAAGAAATTCGTACGAACCAGAGCATGAGCTCGTATTTGGCCAAGTGGCAAAGCGTATTCACAGCGCATGGCGCGCAGGCAGAAAACTGCATTGCGCAGTGTTCTTGTTTGAACTCATTCTCTTTCTTCCAAACTCCGTTTTGCGAACGGTTTTCGCTCACATATTCCTATCTCAACGATATTTATTTCATATGAAGGACAAAACCCCTGAATCCTTCTCCAAAATTCGTAAGAGACAGTCAAAGTCAGACTGAAATTTCGCCTATAGAAAGAATGAAGTAGAAAGAAAAGAACTTAGAAAGTTGTTGAAATTAAGACTTCTCTAGTACATAAAGCAACGCTAGGACGTATGTTGAACATAGATCCTTGCTGTAAACATTTATCTGCCTATCAGATATGTTTGCCTTATCTGCTTAACAGATATGTATTAGTTGACCTTATCTGCTTATCAGATATGTTTAGATGAACTTACGCTAGTATTATCTGTGTTAGATGGCAAGGCCGTATTACTCACCAAGGCGAAGGATAAGACCGAGGGTCACACCAGGGGAAGTACTTGGAGCATATCGCACTTACAGCATAAGTTGGGGCGACAGTTTAGGAGAGTTTTTGATGAGCTATCTCCGACTATGGATGGACGCCCATGAGTGCGGTGTGACGGACTACGATGGCATCAAACGTCTCCTAATTCGTTTGCCAGTTGATTGGGAAGACTATGCAAGGGAAGTATCGGGTGATTATATTTATCGTGCAGGCATTGATTATGATTTGATTGGAGACCTACCGAGGTTCGTCAGTCATCTCATATATGTCTACAGTGTATACAGAGCGGCACCGAGAGGGCCCTACCTTCCTCCAAGGGAATATACATGGCGAGACGACACGCCCGAGTGGTTATACACGGAAGTCCCTCGAGTGGTCAACCCTGCAGTACCAAGGTTTTTGGAAGCAGGTGATCGACCCGAGCATGTGACTAGGATGTCTCGACCCAGGTCATTGGGAGTTCCAACTCTTCCACCTATGACATTTGGACATCCGACGCGACCGTCACCTCCAGTTCTGCCGCCAATGACAGCACCTTATTGTAGGGAAAACATATGTTAACCCTCGCCCCGAGGATCCATCTTGGGTGTTTAATTCACCATACATTGATTATAAACCTAGTATGCGTCTATATAATTAAATGCAACACGTAGAGGTTTTCTCGTGTTTACCTTCTGATCCGCCGAGGTGGTTCGAACGGATGAACGGATTGAACGGTCGAGACTCGTGCTTTGACCTTCCGGATCAGATCCCGGCTGCCCAATCTCCAACGCGTCGAGTGAGGACGATCTATGGAGAATGCTTCGAAAATCACCCAATGCTCTAAGATGGTTTCTCAAAATCTCTCCCAAGAACTATGGGAATTTCAAATTATGTGGGATTAATGAGCATTCATCTCATACCTTATATTTATAATGCACTACCTTAATCCTATATGGAATATTACCATAATCCTATATGGAATATTACCATAATCCTATATGGAATATTACCATAATCTTAGGATTATTTCCATACTCTTAGGATTATTTCCATACTTTAGGATTATTTCCATACTCTCAAGATTATTACCATAATCTTATATGGAAAGGATCTATGCATATACCATAAATATAATTATATCCTTGTGGGATAAAGAGAATAAAATCTTACCATTGGGAGCAAAATAGGCTCGATTTTCTCGCTTATGGCACGGATGGGCCACCGAGGATCAAATGCAAGGAATAAAGATGGGCCTCAAACAATTAATTATCTTATGTTCACCCGAACATAAATTAATTTATAAACATTCGATCATGCCACTAGAGAAAGAATGCCGACTTACCCTTTATTACCGAAGTTGAGCCTGCTTGCACTTAGACATTACGAATCCTCGTATTTAAGATATCGAACGTCCATTAATCATTTATAGCAATCGATCGCTTAAAACGACACAACTTCATTTCCTTAAGTAGTACCACTCAACCTTATTATTGTACTTGAGCTAACTCAACCGCAGGGTTTAGTACAATAAACCTTTGAGCTCCTTAAGGGACGCCATCATCCTTAACGGATACGGTGACTGACATGAGATAACTAGCGTGACATACAAGATCGCCACCACCCAAGATGCGGAGAATCTTGGTTAGAACATATAACCTCACTCATAACAAGTCAAAGTGATGGTCGCAACTCATACTCACCTAATACCTTATCGAGGTTTAGATTATCGTAAGTCACCGAGATCTGGTTCTTCACGACGGTCGAAAGAAGAACTCATCTCACCGTGATCCTTCAATACGCCGAGACGCATCAAAGCGATAGACAAGCAACTAAGTCAAGTCACTTTTATCTATACTGCAGCCCTCAAACCGACAACTCGTCCTTAAGTCGCCTCGGTGTGAAACTTTTTATATCTCATTAAGCTCGACCAATCATACAGACTTCGTGATCTTCTACACATCGTATGATCTAACTTATATATGAGATAAGGGGACACGATATATGCAATCAAGTATTCATTTCGGGATAGAGATTGTAATAGTGGTAATGTGAAACATCATACAAGCTCAACCAAACCGCTTTCAAGATACAACCAACAATCTCCCACTTATACTAAAGCAAACTTTTAGTATACAATGTGTCTCTACTAGCTTATTACAAACAAAACCATCACTTTGCTTCTCCCACTTATACAAAAGTTTCCTTTCTAAGTGGGTGCCATCTAGCGCAATTCAAGTCCTCTAACGCCCTCGACGTAGACTTATTGCGGCAGGATTTAGCGGTGCCATCTAGCGCAATTAAGTCCTCTAACGTCCCCGACGTAGACTTATTTCGGCAGGCTTTAGTGAATGGATCGCCAGGTTATCCGTCGATCAATCTTTGCTATCAAGACGTCCCTCGCCTAACGATTTCTCGTATGACATGGTACTTTCTCTCTATGTGTTTGCTTCCTTGTGGATCGCTGATTCCTTCGAGTTTTCCATTGCACCGAGTTATCACAAGAAACCATGATACTCATGGGCAAACCAGTACCACATCTAGATCCATGAGGTAGTTCTCAACCATACAACCTCCTTAGCGACCTCCAAGTGGCTACATATTCGGCTTCCATGGTAGAGTCCGCATGCATCGTCGCTTTGACCGCCAGATACGGTTCCACCTCCCAAGGTAAACACATAGTCCGAGGTAGACTTATTCTTATCACGGTCCACTTGGAAACCGAGTCCAGATAACCCAAAGGCATTAGACTATCTCGCATGGTAAACCAGCCTATAATCTCGAGTCCTTTTCGGTACTTGAGTATATGCTTTATCGCAATTCAATGTGCTTGTCCGTGGTTAGACCGATATCTAGCTACTATGCCATCGCACGCAGATATCGGGCTCGGCGTAGCATTGCATACATGAGACTTCCTACAGCGAAACGTAGGAACTTGTCTCATTTCCTCTATCTCCTTTGCGGTCATAGGTGATCGCCTTTAGATAAAGCGAACGCCATGTCCAAAGGTAGCAATCCTTTCTTGGCGGTCGCATACTTAAACGAGTAATCACAAGATCAATGTAAGACGCCGAGATAAGCTCAACATTTTCCTCTCGCGATCTCGGTAAACCTTGATCCCAAGAATGTACGCTTCATCTCCCAAGTCTTCATTTGAAACCGATCGGATAAACAACTCTTTACGTCGATAACAACTTCACATTGTTGCCAAATAGAAGAATGTCATCACGTAAAGTGCAAGAAATACCACATTACCGCTGACATCTAACCGATACACACAACTCTCGCTAGCAACCGGTAAATCCATAGGACTTTACCACCTCGCCCAAACGTAAGTTTCATGATCTTGCATCATTGTCTTGTATCGTCATTGCACGTCCATGGGTCGATTATTGCTCGCTCGTTTTCGGGACTAAACCGACGATTCACCCACGAACATAAATCGCTCGGGTCGACGAACAACCCTCCCACTACGACGAGTGCTATAGACATAATGACAACGTGGGTGCAGAACTTGTGGTTCTCTATCTTGCACAACTTGGCGTGTAGGTACCACTGTACGGCGGTCGGTATCTCCAAATGAACTCGACCCACTTCAATTTCTTGAAGTATCCGTGTCGATCCTCCCACTAGACTCGACATCTCGCACCTTTCGCCTAATCGGTGGTGGAATACGATCATCTTCTAATTCTCAAGAATGATTTCAACTTGGACTTATGATTTTCATATAATCCTCTTCTAAGAATCGGGCATTAGTGCTAATAATGACCTTCCGATCATTAGACTATAGAATAAACCACCTTCGTTCCTCTAGATAGCCAATAAACGCCTTGCATCGATCTAGCCTCCAACTTGTCGCCCTTCTTGTTCAAAGACGCAGCCGGATCGCCCATATCCTTATGTGGTTTAAACCGGCTCACGCTCAACCACAACTCGAAAGGGTCTTATCGACCGACTTGACGGTGCTAGATTTAGCAAGTATGCCGCCGTCTCTAAGGCATACCCCGTAACTAAATAGGCAATGTAGCATAACTCATCATAGATCTAACCATTTCCAAAAGAGTCCTATTTCTTCGCCTCGACACACCATTTTCTTGTGGTGTTCGGTGAAATCTTTGGATGTAATCCCACACTTCACTAGATAGTCCATAAACTCGTTATCGAGGTATTCGCCACCGCGATCGTAACGCAGATGACTTGATACTTTACCTAGCTTCGTCTCCACTTCCGCCTTAAACTCTTGAATTTCAAAGCATCTCGGACTTATGCGGTGAAGCGGTATACGATCCGCACCTTGAGTAATCGCCAATGAAAGTGACAAAATACTGCGTACCTCCACGAGCTTGTGTGGACATCGGTCCACACAGTCGAATGGACTAACTCCAACATTTTTGTGGCTCTATAACCCTTCAGATTGAAGCGGTCCGGGTCGACATCTTACCTTCTATACAGATTCGCAGATCGAGAACTGAGTAACCGTGAGATCACCCAACGCCCATTCTTAGCCGCCTGATCCTATTTAGATTGATGTGACCTAATCTAAGATGCCAGAGAAAAGTAGAGTCATCTCATGAAGAAAACTTTCTTTTAGGGTTTGATGAAGATGCAACATAGTTATAGGTATTATGTTTTGCGTAAATAGATAAAGCTTAATTATATAAAGTGCCAACACGATAACTTCGTCATTTCTTATGATAGAAACACCACTATCAAAATAATGAATATCCATGTGTAAATAATTTCAAACAGAAACAAGGTTCCTTGAAAATCCGGCACATACAAAACGCCTTTCAAAACTAAAACTGTTGTCCATAAAGAAACATCTCCAAGCGCAGACAGCCGACTTTCGCGCGTTGCCCATGGAGATCGTTATCTCGCCATCAAACAGCTCCTTGTCGCGGGAACCCTCGCAGGTGTAATAAACATGATCGGCCATACCAGATCTACTACCCAAGAATGGGTAGAACAAGTCGCTAAACATGTTTCGTTATTAAAGCAAATGGCATACCTGAGCTCGAGCATAGGGCACTGCCTTCCAATGCCCGCCTTGCCGCACTTGAAGCACTTGCCCTTCTCCTTTGGCTTCTTCAAGCCTCCGTGGCAACCATGTTCTTGCTCCCATTACTCCCACTATTTCCTCGCCTTTACCACCTTTGGCACCCCTTTTTCTATTTCCATTTTGCAACGAAAATTTTGGGCCCTTAGATGTGCTAGCAAGAGCATGTGCTCCTTTTCCCATAACTCCTTCCGCAGCAACGAGATCATTGAGCAACTGACTAAGTGTAAACTCGGTCTTGCTCATGATCGCATTCACGAAAGTTCTCAAAAGACTTGGCGGTGTATTGAGGATGATATCGACCTTGGCCGCCGTCAATACCTCCTCCCAACTGATCAAGACTATCCATGAGATGAGTCATGTGGGAGACATGTTCATGGATCGAACTTCCTTCTTCCATCTTACACGCCAAGATTTCTCTCATTGTGTGGAAGCGGACTGTCCGATCCGACTGCCCAAACTTACTCTCGAGACTTGACCAAATATCGTCGCGCTCGCCATCGATCGATGTCAGTACTGCAAGCCTTTGGACATCGTAGTCATCATATAGCATTTAGCCATATTGTTCGACTTATTCCAAAGTCCGCTTGACTCTCGCCGCTCATTAGTCGATGCGTCGATAAGGGCATCGGGTTTAGAGTAGTGAGAACAAACATGTGTTCTTCAAATGATAAGAACATATTCCATGTTTCGCTTCCACTCGATAAAATTTGGACCGATAACGGATTTTGTGCGAGCATATTGATAATCGGCGAAGAGACATATATCAAACGATAATGTAAAACACATAAGCATACGATCGCAAATAATTCGTGAACAATAATATTGTAACCTTTTGATAAAACAATATTAATTGAAACCTCCAATCGCCCAAGGAATTCCACATACAAGCCACGCGTGTGGACGCTTTACATGAACCCCCGACTGCACTAAAATATACCTTTTAGTCGCTTAATTTCAATCCATGTCAACTTATCCTTACGACAAATGAAATTAATGATCGACCTTACTAGACCACATCACTATCACAAGGGACTTGGGGGAAGTTGTACTTGAGGTGATGTCTAAGCAATGACCACAATTTTAACAACAGAAGATGAATTTTAGAATTGGTATACTCACCGGACCATACCGCCCAATTCAAATTCTTTGTTATCTCATTTTATATCTATCTCTAGAGAACTTATGAAAATCGCACATGCAAGCCACGCGTGTGGACGTTTACATGAAACTCCCACTTCTCAATAGATTTAAAATGTTTTATTTAGAAATCTCATCTTAACAAACTTATGATAAACAAGGCAAGCAAGCCACGCGCGTGTGATCGCCACTCACGCAAGGCCTCACTTTGTTTAGAGATCAAAAAGTGGAGGTCTTGACATTTTAATTTGAAAAATTAATTTGTCGGGTTGCTTGCTTAGTCTTTTTATTCAAAAGGTTTGTCCATGCAGATCACGTAATCCTAGCATGCTTTTCTATAGAACTCAACATGTAAAACATGCTCGCAGTAATTCTAAAAAAGCTTGATAAACGCGATAAACCTAGCATGCTTACTATGCGCATCCATTACGAAACACTTAAAGGTTTGTCAACGTAATTTAAACATACATAGCATGCTCTTGCATAATTTAAACATCCACGACATGCATATGAACGATAAAATAAAATAAACGCTCATCGCGCCCAATCGTGAAACTCGTGACATTAAATCTAATCTATTACATAGATTTACAAAGCATGATTTAAACTTGAACGGCCTCGCGTGCACCGCACGGACCGATTCAACAAGCGGGCCTCGCGCACCCGCACGGGCCGGAATCTCGGAAGCGGGTCCGGGCCGGGTCGGCCCAAAATGTGCCGGGCAGCGCTGGGCGAAAGCAGCCGCCCGCGCCACCGCCCGCCCGCCGCGCCTGCGCGCTCGCTGGTCGCTAACGCGACCGCGACCCGCCGAGCACGCTGCGCGTGCCACGCGCCAAGCGCCGAACGCCCGCCGAGACATCGTCGCCGCCATACCGCGATCATGAAGTCCGCTCATGCGCCGGGTTTCGCGACGCCGAACGCGCGCCCGCCGCCCGCTAGCTTCGCACGGCCGCTGCCTCGCGGGTAATCCTCGCGACCGCGAAGTTCGCTCGCTAAGCGCCAGGATCTCGCGCGAACGCGCCCCCGTCGCTCGCAGCCTCGCGATCGCCCTAGCGATCGCGAGACTCGCCGCGAAACCACCCAGAGGCGGTGAGAACCCTCGTTCTTCCCGTCGCTTCGCTCTTCGCTCGTTCGCTTCGTTCTTCTTTTACGAGATAAGATTTACATAAAAATCTAATCTAACCACGGATTTTCTCGTGGTGTAAAACAAAACCAACAAAACAAACGAGCCACGATGAACGACAAAACCCTAATTATAAAACGACGTAATAATCAAACGTGAATTAATCCAACAGAGCCAAGATTTCGAACCTCGCCCGATACCAATTGTAGGGAAAACATATGTTAACCCTCGCCCGAGGATCCATCTTGGTGTTTAATTCACCATACATTGATTATAAACCTAGCATGCGTCTATATAATTAAATGCAACACGTAGAGGTTTTTCGTGTTTACCTTCTGATCCGTCGAGGTGGTTCGAACGGGATGAACGGATCGAACGGTCGAGACTCGTGCTTTGACCTTCCGGATCAGATCCGGCTGCCCAATCTCCAACGCCGAGTGAGGACGATCTATGGAGAATGCTTCGAAAATCACCCAATGCTCTAAGACGGCTCTCGAAAATCTCTCCCAAGAACTATGGGAATTTCAAATTATGTGTGGGATTAATGAGCATTCATCTCATACCTTATATTTATAATGCACTACCTTAATCCTATATGGAATATTACCATAATCCTATATGGAATATTACCATAATCCTATATGGAATATTACCATAATCTTAGGATTATTTCCATACTCTTGGATTATTTCCATACTCTTAGATTATTTCCATACTCTCAAGATTATTACCATAATCTTATATGGAAAGGATCTATGCATATACCATAAATATAATTATATCCTTGTGGGATAAAGAGAATAAAATCTTACCATTGGGAGCAAAATAGCTACCGATTTTCTTCTCGCTTATATTCTGACGGGCCAATTGTGGATCAAATGCAAGGAATAAAGATGAGCCTCAAATAAATTAATTATCTTATGTTCACCTGTAACATAAATTAATTTATAAACATTCGATCATGCCACTAGAGAGAAAGAATGCCGACTTACCCTTTATTACCGGGTTGAGTCGGGCTTGCACTTAGACATTACGAATCCTCAGATTTAAGATATCGAACGTCCATTAATCATTTATAGCAACTGATCGCTTAAAACGACACAACTTCATTTCCTTAAGTAGTACCACTCAACCTTATTATTGTACTCGAGCTAACTCAACCCGCGGGTTTAGTACAATAAACCTTTGAGCTCCTTGGGGACGCCATCATCCTTAACGGATACGGTGACTCGACATGATAACTAGCGTGACATACAAGATCGCCACCACCCAAGATGCGGAGAATTGGTTAGAACATATAACCTCACTCATAACAAGTCAAAGTGATGGTCAAGAACTCATACTCACCTAATACCTTATCGAGGTTTAGATTATCGTAAGTCACCGAGATCTTGGTTCTTCACGACGGTCGAAGAAGAACTCATCTCACCGTGATCCTTCAATACGCCGAGACGCATCAAAGATAGACAAGCAACTAAGTCAAGTCACTCTTATCTATACTGCGGCCTAAACCGACAACTCGTCCTTAAGTCGCCCTCACCAGAAACTTTTATATCTCATTGCTCGACCAATCATACTGCACTTCGTGATCTTCTACACAATCGTATGATCTAACTTATATATGAGATAAGGGACACGATATATGCAATCAAGTATTCATTTGAGATAGGAGATTGTAATAGTGGTAACAGAAACATTGTATACAAGCTCAACCAAACCGCTTTCAAGATACAAATCCAACACTTATCGCGAGGAACATACATGGAAGACATGATCATCAAAAGGATGATGTTCCTATGCGAGATGTATGCCATAGGGATGATGGGTGGACCGTCACGTAGGCGTGCTCGAGAGGAAAGTTCGGAGGAAGATTCCGAAGAAGACTCGGAAGAAGAAGAAGATCCTGAGGAGGATCCGAATGAAGGAAATATGGACGAGAGCGAGTAGTAGTATTCGAGTAGTGTGAAGTACATAGAAATGATGTTGACATAACCATAGAAGCATAGTATTTTGAGATGCGTTGTAATCCAGTATGTTAATTGAGAATAGATCACATAGTACAAGATGTACTCGCCTTTTTCGAGTCGATAACATGCGTAAAAGTCCTCATGAGGCATTTTCCTTATATATATATGATCACCCTAGATGAGCTTTTTACAGCGAAATGTGTACAAGATGAATGGTTTATTAAAACTGTTCTATGATTCAATAGCATAAAGATGCTATGTATATTAATTTGCGATGAACGTTATCCAAATACTAACTACGTTTTTATAACCAGAATGCCACCAAGACGTGCACCTGAACCCGAAAATAGGAGAAGGGGTGAAGTACCCCAACCCGAGGAAGAAGAAGAAGCGATACCACAACCACCTCCACCTCCACCTGACCGTAGGGTGGAAGAACTCTTCCTCAGGCGGTCGCCTCCTTGATGGAAAAGGAAGCCACAAGACGCCGAACAATGGGTCAGGGCCATAGAACGAATTTTCGACTTCCTACGCTGTACCACACAAGAGAGACTATCTTGTGTTAGTGAGGAAAAAAGGAGAGAGTTCATCCAATTTTAATCCCAAACTTAGATCAATTAAACCTTGCCGATCAAAATCCGTACCGATTAAAAGTTTAGAAATCTTACGATCTTCGTATACATGCTTGAATTTTTGAATTTCGTCCGTTAAATTTTAAGTTATGATCTTAGTTTATATATATTATTTTGAAAATTTTAGATCTTGTGTTAATATGTTTAGATATTATGTTTATATGATGTTATTAAGCATGTATTATAATTATATCACAAAATTAAGCATGCTATTAAATTTAATGTTTGGACCGAAAACTTAGGGGTACCATATGTTGACGATTATGATTTTTAATTGTTGTTTTGAGTATGAAATCATGATCTAGGGTATTAATTATGCTTATATGAATTTATGTAGAATTTTTGGAAAACTATAGCCTATAATTTATTAAATACCGAAAATATATGTATAAGATAAAATGTTGTGATATAATTCATGTTTAAGTGTTATAATAGCATATTAAGTGTGTAGATTCATAATATATGGTTGTGGGAATTTATTGAAATTTATAAAAATAATTTGGACCTAAGTTGAAATTTTCGAATATGACTTAGGTGAACTTTATTCAATAGTTCACAATTAATAACAATTATGTTATAGTAAGCATAATTGAGGTTGATTAATTGTTATATGAATTTATTAGAATTTTTTAAAATCATTTGCTTGGTTTATTAAGAAAACCGAAAACATTAGTGTATACTACCAATGTGTATGATTTTTATTTGACCAAAGTAATTACATATTATTGATCACATGATAAAATAGTTTGACATGTGAATTTATAGGAATTTTTGCACAAGTCTAAGTTAATTAAAGTATAATGACCGAAAATTACATATTATGTGTATTAATGTTATAAATTTATTTTATCAAATATAATTACATAATATGATCTAAAATGATGTTTTAGACATAATATGATTTTATAGGAATTTTTGGAACAAGAATTGCACATAAAATGATGGAATTTCATAAATAATTGAAAAAGTCAAAATGTTGACTTTTTGTTGACCAAAGTCAAAATTGTTTACTTTTGGTTGACTTGATCAAAATAGTTGACCAAAATCGTTGACCAAGGTCAAAGGCGCATGATTCGATGTCTACGCGATCGATGTGACGTAGACGCTTAGTAACAATGCTACTTACGTTACGTAAGTATATTAAAACATACATTATATACTAAAAAGATAGAATATCTCTTATAAGTTAAGAAAATTCATAATCGACATCAATTGATTAGGAAACGTCAAAATAAGTCCGACGTTAGCCTTATTTGATACGTAGAACGTTATAGACTATGTTCGTCTCTATCAAACGTGACCGACGTACTAAAATAATTCTTACGTTAAGGTGATACGTGGACGAGGCATTGACGTAGGAAAGGAGACCATAGTATAAAGACCTACGTATACAAGGTGGGCTTTACTCGAAAACCCTTTTATTTACGATGCTTTCTTCGAAAAGTATTTATTTACAAGCTTTCAGTTGAAAATGATTATGAACTGTTATTCAATTACATGCCCAAAATATTTATGTTTTAACGTATGTATCCTATCATGTTGTTGGGCGAGCCAACTATGAATGTGAATCAGTTATTGGGTAGCTCCCAATTTTAAAATCGATATCGGATCCTAGTCAGATGCAGAATTCCTGGCTAGGGTTAACGTGTACACCAGTGTGTGACTGTGAGCCGTTAGTAACATCATCGGCCGGTCATGGATCCTAGTCAGATGCAGAATCCCTGACTATGTGATTGTGAGCCGTTAGCAACATCTTCGGCCGATCACGGATCGGTAGAAGGAGGCCTACTTACGACGTGAGATCGATTATGAGCGATTATGTAAATGATACGGATCATACGAATCGGAAAATGCCCGCCAAGCGAATCTTTGAGAAATGATAAAGTATTTTGGTATTCACGAGTTATTTTAACTAAAATCCTCGTGTTATACTAACGGGCGATGTAATTAAATGAAATTATTTTCGCATGAGTCCACTAAGTGCAATCTTGTACTTAGCCCGCATGTTTGTTTTTAAATGTGCAGGTTGAGCTGCTGATGGATGGACAAGTGTTGAGCAGTCGGTGTTTTTGTCGCTAATAGTTTACCTTGGATGTATATCGTCATATATGCATTCACATGCTTTCATTGCTCAAAACACTTTATTATATTTTGGATATTACTTATGTTACCTCCAGATCAATTGAATCCTTTTGTTGATGATCTGTTGGTCTAGTTTGTATGAAATCGTTGTGATTTTATCTATAAAAGTTTGAAGTCTTGAAAGGTTGTTGGTCATTATGTTCTTAATCCCTGTTTAATAGTCACAGTCCCGTCTAATCCGTACTTTAGATTGGCGGGTTGTTACATAAGCACTGACATGAAAATGTCAGAAAAGTTCAGGGCAGGATTAAGGCCTGAGATTAAGATGTCTCTGGAAAGTCATGGAGACTTAACCTATACAGAGGCTCTGAGTCGAGCTCTAGACATCGAAGCTGCGATGCCCGAGGAAAAATCTGCACCGACCCAGCCCCAAACAGTCGGTGATAAAAGGAAGCGAAAATGGGAAGGAAGCTATAATAACAACTTTAACCGAGGAGGTTTCAACAAAAGGCCATGGCAGGGTAACATGGCACCCCAAGGGCAAGAGTGGAAGAAACCAGTACTTTCCACGCCCATGGGAGGACAACAAGAGCAGAGGAAGGTTCCTCCTTGCCCAAAGTGTAACAGGCTGCACACAAGTGTATGTCTATTAGGCAGTGTCGGTTGCTATAAGTGTGGCATGAGAGGCCACTACGCAAATGAATGCCCCGGATTACGCCCGGGAGGACAAGGAAGGCCCAACCAGCCTAACCAAACCCAGCCATTAAGGGCAATACAACAGCAGCCCCAACAACAGCAACGTCAGCAGCAACCAAGGCAGCAGCCACAGAACAATCAACGACAAGCACCCCGCCGACCGCAGCCAGCCCAAGCTAGGGCCTATGCGCTAAATAGACGACAAAACGAACAAAACCAGGGCAACCTGGCAGGTATGGGATTACTTTTCAACATACCTATTAAGCTTTTGTTCGATACGGGTGCGTCACATTCTTTTATTGCTAAAGCATGCGTTGATATGATAAAACTCAAACCTGAACAAGCGAATCAGGAAATGAGAATATCTTTACCCATAGGAGGTATTATGACCATTACTCACGTTTGCTCGAACTTAGAGTTGAACTTAGGCTCACTTAAGGTTCTAGCAAATAACTTGAACATAATACCTATGGGGGACATAGACATAATCCTAGGAATGGATTGGTTGGCCGAAAACCATTCCACGATCCTATGTAAGGAGAGAAGAATTTCAATCCAACCACCGGGAAAAGAAGCTACGAACTTTTATGGAATCAGTATGGTAAAAGAAAATCCCAATAATATCCGCACTCCAAGCAAGGAGAATGATGAACAAGAAGGAATGTCAAGCATTCCTTGTTTATCTAAATGGAGAAGAAAAAGCGGAAACAAGGGTCGAAGACCTAGAAATTGTTCAAGAATTTCCAGACGTCTTTCCCGACACATTACCAGGACTACCCCCGGACAGGCAGCTAGAGTTCACAATTGATCTGGAGCCAGGATCGGCCCCAGTATCAAAAGCGCCTTATAGAATGGCACCAAAGGAACTCGAAGAGCTAAAAATTCAAATTCAAGAGTTATTGGACTTGGGTTTTATTAGACCAAGTGTTTCACCATGGGGAGCACCTGTCCTGTTCGTTAAGAAGAAAGATGGTTCGCTACGGATGTGCATCGATTATCGAGAATTAAATAAACTGACACTTAAGAACAAATATCCACTGCCAAGGATAGACGATTTGTTCGATCAGTTAAGAAGGTGTAAGCGATTCTCGAAGATTGACCTTAAGTCAGGATACCATCAACTTAAGGTACGGTCGGAGGATATACCTAAAACCGCATTCCGAACAAGATATGGACACTACGAGTTTGTAGTTGTACCGTTCGGTCTAACCAATGCACCAGCCGTATTCATGGACCTCATGAATAGAGTGTTCCACCCATATCTAGATAAGTTTGTCTTAGTCTTCATAGATGATATTCTCATCTATTCAAAGAATGAGGAAGAGCATAGAGAACACCTAAGAACGGTTTTACAAACCCTAAGATCCGAACGACTTTACGCCAAATTCAGCAAGTGTGAATTCTGGCTTAAAGAAGTGATATTCCTTGGACACATTGTGTCTGCAGAAGGAATAAAAGTAGATCCTGCAAAGGTTGAAGCCGTGCAAGGTTGGAAGTCGCCGACAACTCAAAACAAAATTCGAAGTTTCCTAGGACTAGCTGGCTACTATCGGAGATTTATTGAAGGATTCTCCAAGATAGCAAGGCCAATGACCCAGCTACTCCGGAAAGGAATTAAGTTCACTTGGACGGACGAATGCGAGGCGAGTTTCCAAACGCTTAAAGAAAAGCTAACTAGTGCACCGGTACTAGCTGTTCCAGATTCAAACAAGGAATACGTTGTCTATACTGACGCTTCCAAGAATGGACTTGGCTGCGTGTTGAT
The DNA here is from genome assembly GCA_036937905.1 of Salvia rosmarinus. Classification (NCBI taxonomy): domain Eukaryota; kingdom Viridiplantae; phylum Streptophyta; class Magnoliopsida; order Lamiales; family Lamiaceae; genus Salvia; species Salvia rosmarinus. Next base: position 31,258,670 of record CM072820.1, on the reverse strand, counting down.
GCAAGAAGGAAGAGTAATAGCTTACGCATCACGGCAACTCAGACCGCATGAGTTGAATTATCCAACCCATGACCTAGAGCGGCGGTGGTGGTAGGTACACGATCAAGATCCGAGACACCACCTTTATGGAGTAAGGTGTGAGATCTTCACTGATTACAAAAGTTTGAAATACTTTTTCGAGCAACGAGATTTAAACATGAGACAACGAAGATGGCTCGAACTAGTAATAGATTACGACTGTGGAATAAACTACCACCCAGGCAAGGCAAACGTGGTAGCTGATGCCTTGAGTCGTAAAAATCAACCCAATCTGGGATGCATTTTCACACGAGAAGAAAAACTCATTAGAGAGTTTGAAAGGATGAAAATAGAGATGGTTGAAAAACCATTGACGATCACGAGTCGTATTGCTACACTCACTTTAACGTCTGACTTAAGAAAAATGATAGTAGACGGACAAAGGATGGAGGAAAAGTTAGAAAAAGCAAGAGCCAAGGTAAGGGCTGAAGGATTAAAAGGTTTTCAAGAAGCACCAGACAATGCCCTATTGTTTGAAGGAAGATTGTGCGTTCCAGATAACGACGATCTTCGAAACGAAATCATGAGTGAAGCTCATGATACTCCTTATACCGCCCACCCCGGTAGTATTAAAATGTATCAAGACTTAAAGGAAAAGTTTTGGTGGGAAGGTATGAAAAGAGATATAGCCTCTTTTGTCGAACGTTGTCTCGCTTGTCAACAAGTGAAGGCACTGCATCAACGGCTGTAATACCCCGATTTATTAAAAGCTCAATTACGATAATAAAAATCGTAAATTAGGGATTCATCTCGATAATCGAATTAATAAAATATCGAATAATGATTTCGATTATTTTGGAATAATAAATTCCTATGTTTTATTCACAAATAAATGTGAATCGAGAAATACGAATATATAACGTATTTCAATAGTGTTAATTCTACGTCGATTTCGTATCGATATTTAAATGCTCGTGATATTTTCTAAGTTTTTAAACTTAGAATTTAATTCCATTATTATTGGAATGATTTAATAAAGTGATTACGACTTTATTACGATCATTTTAAGATGAGTCGATATTTAACGTTTTGAGACGTTCCAAACGTTAACGTTTAGAGATGACTTGAGAATCAAGTCTAACGATCAAGGAATTATGATATTTAAATTCCTATGATTATTTTATGTAATTAGAATATTATTTAGCATTGAAATAATGCTAGAAAATTTTGGAATTATATTTTTGATTATTTAAGATTCTCGAAAACCCTAAATCGAGAATTAGGGTTTTCTACCTATGAAATGATACTAATAATTTTTCCTATGATATAATTTATCATCTAAAACATATATTATGAAATATATGTATAATTAGCATGAAAATATTTATATACTACTAGTGGAATGAAAGAGCCGTGAGATTTCTTTGTTAAATGGGAAATTCACGTCAATTGTGTTACACTTTGATGAGTTGTGAATTAAATCATGCAAGTAGGATATGTAGTGTACACATTAACCTAGTAAAATCAAGTGGATGTGTGCTAGTGTATAATAGCCGAAATATTTGACAATTGATACAAAATTTGATCTTGATTTTATAATATAAAGTTACTTTTGAAAAGTCAAATATTTCAACTCCAACAAGTGGCATTAATATAAGGTATGAAATCAAGAAATTTTATCCCTAAACTTTCAAAATTTTCGGCTACTATAGTCCAAAAGGGATAGGATATTTGTTCTCTTGTTAATTAATACCACTTTACACTTAATAATGTGATAAGATTATAATCATAACCTCATTAATTGTTGTAGGATATTTATATATAAAATCACATAAAATCATGCTATTTGATCCTACAATTTTAGTCAACATGCACAAGTGTGCTTCCACTTGTGCAAGTTGATGATACACTTCATTTTATTTATCTATAATAATATCATATTAACATAATTAATATCATATTAACATAATTAATATCATACATTATCAATTAGATAAGAATTAAATTCAAATTACACTTTAGAAAACCCTAATTTTCGAAAATCATAGGGTAATTTCCAAGTATTCGATTTTCTTGTATAAAATAGCTAATACATAATTATGTGTCACGCTATAATCTCTAGATGATGAATTTAATCATAGAAAAATATTTAGAACTATTTTAGATCACAAAACCCTAATATTAAAAATTAGGGTTTTCGAAACCCATCACATATGGTACATTTTATTCCTTAAATTTCCTAGCATTATTTAATAATATAATGCTCTTATATCATAAAATAATCATAGGAATTTGAATTTTATAATTCCGTGATCATTTAGCTGAGTTATCGACTCATCTCTAAAAACCGACGTTTGAAACGTCTCAAAATTCCCATAGACGAATTATCTCTAAAACGTTCAAAATAAAGTTGTAACAACTTTATTTATTCCTATAATAATAGGAATTTGAAATTAGCTTAATCGCTTAATAATATCAGAAGACGAATCGCGTCGAATTTATCCGACGTTAGAACATTACGTTCGAAAGAATATCAGAAATTATATTTCTTAATTCACTAAGCATCAGTGAATATCACACAGATATTATCCAATTATGCTTGGTCAAAGTCAAGCATTGACTAATTAAGATTTTAATTATCGAGGCTAAAACCCTAATTACGATTTAGATTATCGTAATTAAGCGTTTAAAACTGCGGGATATTACAATAGCTCATATCACATATAAGCATCTAACATAAACATCCTGTCATAGACAGCGTTAGTATCAGTATTGTCCGTAAAGGACTGTCAAAATACAAGATCAAGGTATGTCAGTCAAAAGGTCGATATGAGCAAAAGAATCGACCGATCCATCGCAAAGATCTTGCTCTGTCCATGCTTTAAGCGGACTCATGATCGCCATCAGACACACCGACTACCCGGATCTCGTACTCCATATCCGTCCACTAATCTCCGGTCGTTTCAATGGTTCCATTCTGCCTTTCCTCATCCTCTCTCCTTCCTACCGGGCTTGAATTGGCCGCCGGCGGTAAAGCGATCCGCATGGAAGCAAGTCTCGTGGGTATGATCCCATCCAAGCGTGCTCGATCGCCGAGTCTCGGTGAATCTGTTCTCGGTTCTAGTCTCTGGCGCTTGCCCTTCCTCAACATGCTCAACCTCGTCTGAGTCATCCGCTATCTGGATCACCGGGTCCTCTGAATCCTCACTGTCCTCCTCGTCCTCCTCCGGGTCTTCCTCCTCCTCAGAATCTCCTTCCCGGGAGGCCAACCTGATACTGTTCGGTGGTACTATGATTCTGATTCTGGGCCTCTTTTCTGCCACGGTCGGGTGGATCATTTCTCTCACCTGGGAGGGTCCTGCCTCAAAATCATTCCTGGTCCGTCTGAAAGTGAGGATCGTAGATGGAGGTGTAGTGACTGGTGTATCCTGATGAACTGGCGATCGTCTCACGCCATTTGCTCTCCCAAAGCTCTTCAGAACATCATCTCGTCATCAACTGGATCGGCCTCGAACATGCCTCGCTATCACATCCGCCTCGGATGGTATGCCTCGATGATCGGTCCATTGTCTCCACACTCGGCGGCGAACTCGTGAAATCAAGGTAAGGTGTCTGGTGATAGGATCCCGACGGAACATCACGTAGCCTTGCCTTCTTGCCCATGGTTGCCAACCTGTCGGTAGCCTTTCTGTCATCCGATAGTAAGCCTCGTACTCGGATACCTTTCCACTATCTCGAATCTTCCTCCACAACCCAACAAATCTCCCCAGAAACACTCCCAACGGCTCATGGACATTCCTGGTACATTCCCTGAACTTACGGATCTGCTCATCCATCCTGTGGGATCTTAACCAACGTTGTCTGGGCCACTGAATATCCATAAACCTACATGTTAGTTCATCAAAACAACAACAAATATTCACGTTTCCTTTTCAGCCCCAGTCATCTGGGTAATCATGTCTTGAGACACATATTCACTTCCAACACATATCAACATCGATATGGACATTCATAACAATAATCACGTAAACAATTACATGATTCACTTACAAGCACTCGTTTATTAATATAAACAAGATTTTCAATCAACAACATATTTCTATGTAAACACATAGATTCACATCATCCATTCATGATCATATCAATCACATCATACCACATCAATGGTTCCTATATCACAGCCACACAGGCCCTTTCGTCTCATCGACAATCACTTCCACATCCATATCACCATCCATCCATATCTCATCCACATCACGTTTACATCACGTAAACTCTTACCAGGCCAAAACACATGAAACCAAGATCACATCAAGCATCACGTAACCACATAAAGCATCAGCAAATAAACACATACCTCATCCCCTTTTTATAGGAGGCGGCCTGACGGTGAGCTGAGGGTAGTTGTACCTGATAAAAGTTTAGAAGAACAAGTTCTAAACACTCAATTTCAAGAACGTACAAGATATAAAGCAAACGAACTGCTTTGATATCAAACAATTATGAAAACTAGATGCCAAGAACATTGCTCTGATACCAAGCTGGTATCAGATAATAAAGATAGATGTCAGGGCCAAGAACACTGCTCTGATACCAAGTTGGTATCAGATAACAAAGATAGATGTCAGGGCCAAGAACACTGCTCTGATACCAAGCTGTCACGCCCCAATTCCCGAGGGAAGGCACGGATGCGGGGTGTGATTAGGGGTGGGGGTTAAGAAGCGGGGAAGAAGGGGATACATATAACATACACGATAAGAAGATGTGACGATGAAATCGGGCAGCATCTCCTCTATAATTAGGACATATCCTGAAGGGGAGAGGTGCGCAAACAATCCACCAACAGAATAATATCGATATCATAACCTCAAAGAACATGATCTTGGTTTATAACAAGTAATGCAAGAAAGCAAAATAGCATTACATCACATTGACTAGACGGTCAACCACATAGCATGCTCATATTGAGACTCACAGCATAACAACATAATAGCAAATCTTGTTCCCAATCAGAAAGCAAAACAAGGGACAAGAATACATCAACATCAGAATACGTATATAACATAACATCGCGGAAGCATAGCATGAAGAACCCGCAGCTCCACCCCTCAGCGTCGCCCGTCCAGCCCTCCTCCATCTGTGAAAAGATTTTGAAAAAGAGTTTGGGGTGAGTACTAGCGCACTCAGTTGGGGTTTTATCATAAATCAAAAGAATCATGATGCCGTGTTCAGAGCACTTACCTTAGAAGGTTTTAAAACGTAAATCCACTTCTAAGTAAGCAAAATAGATTTTCGTTTTCGATACGATCCATTATTACTGTTGTTCTCATCATAGAACCACGGCTCGGAACGTGTCCCGCCAGCCCATCACATCTCATTCATTCGGCTCGGAACATATCCCGCCAGCCCACAATATCTAGGCCCGGAACATATCCAGTCAGCCCATGCTCGGCGTATCCACCGGCTAACTCGGTGTGGACTTGAGGGTCAAATCGTCGAACCATAACCACCTCATTACCATTTCCGTGTATCCCCTTCAGAACCATAACCACGTGTTGGGGTCTATCCCTTACGATCAATACTCGAGATGGTGATCAACCCACGAATAGAGATCCGTGCACAACCACAATAGAACCACATCTCGGATCGAGAACGAGAATAACTTCACCAAAACATTTCGATGCACATGTTTTATTTTGAAATATCGAGTAAATAACTCAAAATAAGCATATATAACCCAAACCGAGCAGATTAAAGCGCTAATCGGGAGATATCTACGGATCCGACGACTTCACCGATCGCCTTGGTAGGTACACAGTAACAAGACGGAACAACTTTTGGGTCACATCCCACAAAACAAAGCAACATCGTGATCCAAACGAAGATCGTAGAAAAACTAGGGTTTTCGACTTTCTGAACCCGCATTTGGCACTCTCCGGGTTTTCAAATCAACTCGATGCAGAAGGGAAATATATTCAGGGCATCAAGACCTATAATAGGGTACTTTCAAAATATGCATGCATGCAAGTTGACTCAAATCTTAGTAGCGAAGAAGCTTCAAAAATCGATGCCTATCCTCAGATCTAGGATAAACCATCTAAAATCGATGCTTGAAAATGGAAACATAAGCAATATGCATAACGACGAACATGGAATGACAAACTATGTTGAAAATGGATAACCCGGGCATGTACTTCCTTTAGAAAACTCGAAGCAACGGAACACATCCCGACATGCAGGAACGCGAAAAACAGAAAAACGGAATCGGTACTTTAGTGGAATGCATAGCCCGGAACTCAAAACCTAAAGGACCCGTAGCCAAAAGGTGGCTCGGGCGGCCAAGGGGCGGCAATCGACGGTGATTCGGCGGAGGTCCGGCGGCCAAATTGGTCGGCCTCCGGCCGTTTTCCCGTCCCGTCCCTTTAGAATCCCAAGTTTTATGCTATGCTATCTACTAAAAGGCGGAATCAAAACAAGAAAAGGACAAAAACAAAAGCGGGGCTCTGGGGAGGGCGATCGGCGGTGGTGGCGGCGGAAGAACAAGAATGGCGCGCCGCCGAGCCTCCGGCTCGATCCCCACTCCTCCAGTGCTCATGGCGTGCACTGAGCTACTCGGCTCGTCCGTAAACACAGAGAGACGAAGGAAATGAGCGTTGAAAATGAAGGCCTAGCCTCCTATTTATAGGAAGAGGGGCATTGTTTGCTTGCAATGACCTTTTCGAAAACACAAAAATGACGCAAATTTTGCAAACAGACTCCAATTTAGCAAACTTGGTACCCATGGACTCGAAATAAAATACCGGACACAACGACTATAAACAAGATATGCTTTTAAAAGACCCATGAAAGTCCGATTTTCGATAACTTCCGAGTGCCAAACCGTGGGTGGTCGAAAACACTGCATACTTAATGTCTATGAATTAGTCATAAGACACTCTTCACAACGTCTGAGGTTTCGTGACGGTCGCATCACCGAAACAAAAAGTCAACCTTTGACTTTTCTCGAAAAACGTGCCATGCAAACTGATGCTTAGAAAAGATGGGGTATTACAAACCATAATTATGGGGCACTTATTGTACAGATTACCTAACACTTATTGTTCCACTCAAAACCAGTCCTAATTGTAATTTGGGATTTGTTTATCAAATATTAAAATTCTACGCACACGCATGCACAAGAACACGTTACCTCATTATACGTAATTATTATATGATCATCTCTATCATAATATATATATATATATATATATATATATATATATTACGAATAATGCATTTTTATAACAATGAATGCTTGGTATTCACTCTCTAAAAGGGCCATTTCCCTCGCACTCCCCTTGGATCGATCATTGCTCATATTATGCAAATCTCCATGGAATTTCACACTATTTGCTTTTAAAGGATTGAGATATAATTGATAAAATAATTAAGATTATCCTCATCTATGATTCAACCCCAACTCAATCATCTAATAAAATACTCAATCTTCTAATGTGTATATATATATATATATATATATATATATATATATATTATAGTAACCGAAAATTTTATACTCTTAATTAGAGCCTAATCAAGTCTTAATTAGGGGCTTAAAGGCATTGCATCCTTAGAATTTATAAAGAAGTGCTTGATTAATTAGAAAGCGATAGAAATTCGATTAATTTCTAATCGAAGGAGTAGAAATTTGAAGAAGTGGATATTATTTAAAAATAAATTTATTTATGATAAATGTGATATATATGATTATTATTGAGTATGTTTGAATGAAATTTCATTTAATAGAGATTGTTCTAAAGAAAGTGTATTAATTATTATTGTTTATGTGAGATTTATTTATAAAGTGAGACGAAATAATGTTTAAGCTATTAAATGGCTTAAATAATTTTATTTTATTTATATCTTGTGATAAAGAAATTATTCTTTACAATTTTTGAAATTTATAAATAAATGGAATATTTATTTGATTATTTGAATATGAAAGCATTAAAGCTATATTTATATGATTTGCATTCCAATAATGGATTTAATTGTTTTGGATCTTTATATTAATGAGAAAATTGAGTTTTTACTATTAAAGAATATTAATTACCAATGTTAGCAAATTTTAATAAATATTTGTATAATTTTTGAGAATTATGAAAAAGGAAAATAAAATGAATGAAAATTTAATAAGCTACACATATAGGAATTCTCTAGAATCATTTACATTTTAAAAACCATCTTCCATCTTCATTTTTCTCCATATTCACGGCACCTTCACACACATGTACACACAAATTTTATTTTCAATTTTAATTCATGTTTTAAGGGTAGAATTAATGGGAAATCACTCCAAGGAAGGTAAATACATTGTTTCATCCAAGTTTTTGTGATTTAAATTGATGAACATGATGTTCTTATGTATTGGGGTTTTCAAAAATTTCATGTGTGAATTTAAGGTTGATTTGTTTAATTCTTGTTATGTTTATTGATTTAATTATGTTTATGATGCTTAAATAACATAGTTTATGGTTTAAATTCTTTAAATTCATAAAGTTGATGAATTAAAGTAGCCTCTTGAACCCTAATTTTTGTATGTGAATTATGTGTTATGATTTGATTAAATTGAGTTTAAATATGTGTAATTAAGTGGGAATAAACATGATTTGATAAAAGAAATTGGAAGAAATTGAAAGTATTCGAAAATCATGATGTTGGATGAACTTTGAATTCTTGATTTTATTTGATGTATTTGATATGATTTTTGAGATCTATGATATAAATAATGCTTAAGTTGAATTTATGAGATTTTATGGAATTGAAATGTGAAAGTTGGAAAATTAAAGTTTAGTGCTAAGTTAATAGATTTATATGATGAACTTGATTAAGTTTGGAATTGAATATGGATTGATGATCATTGTTTATAAATAAGTATGAATGTGAATTATTTGGAATGAAATTGGTTGTAGATTGAAAAGTTTAATTATTTACCTTTGTACATGGTTGAAGGGCATAAGACGATTATGGTATTAATGAAGGAATTTGAACTTGTTTTAAGTTGTTAAATATGTATTTAGACATATGGTGATGGTTGGTGGAGTTTAGGATCAATTTGGTTGATTTTGGAATTAAACGGTGATTCATTTTATAAACGTTACTCTGCCAAAATTTTGTTAGAATTAGTTTATTAATAAGATGTTTTGATGATAGTTGAGCATGTATAGAAGTTCATTGGTATTAGATGACGTCTTACATGATTTTGACGTCGGACATAAGTTATATCTTAAGGGGTTGTTAGGTTTTTGGCTATGGTTGAATGGTTTAAGTTGTTGTTGAATTTATCATGCTCGTTTAGTCATATGAGACTTCGTTAAGTCTTGTTTGATGTTTAAGGTTAGAGGATGCAATGGCCCCGAATGTATAGACCATAGTGTCTTGATATCAAAAAGTATAGTTGCATCGACGATTAAGATAAGTTATGTTCCTGTTTGGTTCTTGATAGGCTTTTATGCCGTTTTATGCTGATTGATGGACCAAATGGGAAGAAGAAAGAAGTGAAAGACGAAAGGTACAATGTCGAGTGACTGTCGCCAGGTGGGTATAAGTATTTTCTATAATGATATGTTTACGCTTTTACATATTTTTAAAAGAAATGATATGCATTTACTTGTAAAGTATCAAAGTTTGAGATTATATTATATGCATTATTTGAAAAGTTGATTGACTTGCCAAAGTTTTGAGCATGAGCATAAGCATAATGCACTACCTATCCACGAGAAAGAAAGAAAGAAAGAAATGACCAACGTCGGGTATGACCGTAGTTGATAACCTTCGGGACCAACTCGGGTTTGTGATGTTAAGGTGTTTGAGAAGGAGGCCTACTTCTCAACACGCAGAAATAATTCGTGGATATGGGAAGAAAAGAGAAAGTTGCATGCGATCATGAAACATGCATATGTATATGTTATGATATTATGAGAATAAAAGCAAGTAAGTATTTATTTATGAAAGCATATGTTATGGAAAGTCAAGTATATAGCCCTAAGGGCAAAGTTTATTTTTATGTTTTTGGCGATTACCCATTGAGTGCATTTTTGTACTCACGCCCTGCATATATTTCTAAATATGCAGGTTGAGCTCGAGAGGATGCTGGAATCGAATGTTGTGCAAATGAGCTTCTCTTCTAAATGTTGATTCATGTTAAGGTTGTTCAATTGTTATGATCATATTTTATTACCCAGAGAATTTTGTCATCATACATAATTCTCAGCCACACTTCTCATTGCCGAACTTTGACCTTTACTTGCTTATGTGTTCCGCTATGACAAAAAGATCATGTCTCTGATAAGAATCTTTATTCCATTGTTATGATCTCGACATTCTTATTATGATGTCAACTTGCTTCTATGAACAAGGATTTACTCAAATGCTCAGAAATTGTTTTGTTGGATCCAATGTTACATAATGTCTTGAAATCATTGTCAAATCATACTTTGAACCTTTGAAGAATTCTTATGGTTGTTGAAGCATGCTTGAATATGTATATTCTCGATATTGGTTACTCCGTTTGGATTTTCTGTCCTCCATCGTTGTTCTTCTTCTTTATTCGATTCTTCATTGTGGTTTGTAAACCTAGAATTATCCCTTGTCCAACTCCATTTTACCTCTTTGGACCATAAGCGGTTGATTCATTTGTGATGAAAGTTCGTAGCCTATCTTCTCTTGAGATATATTTGATCACCATTGTCGTCTTTGATTATCAGAATTTCCTTCTTAACCCTAAGTCACGGCCTAATTACCTGATTAAGTAGTCGGGTCGTGACATATATATATTCTTTCATATAACAACCCACAAGCTAACTTAGTTTATACTTTCATCGATGACATCAACTCAATGTAAATCATATTTATTTTTAATTAAGTACTTCCTCCATCCACCAAAAATTTACATTATTTTTGGTTGTACGAGTTTTAATAAATTGTAGTAGGTATAAAATTGAGTGAAGAAATGATCACATATTATAAGTGTAAAGTGGTGGTATTTTTGTAAATAAATTGGTTGATTATAAGTGTAAAGTGGTGGTATTTTTGTAAATAAATTGGTTGATTGAGGGTAAAAATTATGAGATTTATATCCAAAAAAAGAAAATACAAGCTTTTGGTGGACGGATCAAAAAAGAATTAAATACAAGCTTTTGGTAGATAAATGTAATATTATTTGTAACAATTTTTTTAAACTTAATATCAAAGTAACAACAATTACATGAATTGGAATATAAAATTTAAAGAAGAGAGAGTTTTAATTTGTTGGTGAAAATCTAACAATATTATACTATATTTATAGAGAAAAATAAATATAAATTTTAGTATAGTTTTTATTATTTTTTGATGAATAATTAACCATAAATGTCACCATTTCTATAAAATCCCAATAAATCAATAGAAAAATATCATTTTTCAATGCATGGCCACAAATATAAAAGTGGAATGCCCTTGGAGTGTGCGGACCAACCAAGGTCATCAATTAGCTTGACTTTTCCAAATTCTTTTATTTCTTAAAATTTTATCTTTTATAAACTAGACTGAGGAATATCATAAATGAGAGTAGTCTAAATATCAGGATATACTTGAAACTTAACCCTTCTTTCTTACATGTACCAAGAATTGAACCACCATTATTATTTTCTTCTTCTTGCTTGATATATACTTCATGCTGTGACCACCGTCGAACTACAAAAGCAAGTTTATACCTAGAGGTGTAATCAAACCGAGCCGAGATGAACACCATCATACTCAAGCTTGGTTTCTTTAGTATCGAGCTAAGTTTCGAGTTTTATTTATCGAATATTTCGAGCTCACGAGCTTTATTCGAACTAAAACAAACTTTCTAAATTTATATGTATGTTTTGAATATTAATTATTTTATTTTAAAAATAAATTATTTTACCTACAATAACACAATATATTTATTGATTTCTTATAACAAATAAAAATAGTTAGAGATTTAACACAATAATTACTAATTATATAGAAGAAAATAATTGTATCTAGTTAATAATTTATGCCCTCTTTCCATTCACATAAACCCATATCTAGTTAATAATTTATATAGAAGAAAATAGTTGTATCTAGTTAATAATAGTTAGATATTTAAAACATAAACCCACTCAACCATCCAAATGGACAGTTTGTAACAACTCGGCTTCCGGATTGTGGTGACCCCATTGACCAACACGAGTCTTTTCGGTGTGCTTTGTCCTCACTCACACACCCCGAGAAAACTTCCTGGGGTCACCCATCCCACAATTGCTCCAAGCCAAGACGCTTAACTTTAGAGTTCTTATGAGATGGACTCAGAAAGAAGATGCATCTTGTTGATATGAGTAGCACATATCAAATCCTTTAAGCTTCCTCGAATATGCAGTCCCATACCGCATATTCTAAATCCTCTCATTCAGGTGCGTTTGGTTCATTCATGTACCCTCCGCTTTGAAGCCTTAATCGAGCCGCCTCGTCCATGCCTCTGCACCGCGATCACTCCGTATTTCCCTTGGGCGCCACATGCCCACCGACCCGCTTGTTTAGTCCCGAACCACACCGTCTTGGGAGAGATTCGGCTCGATACCATCTGTAACGACCACCTTCCGGATTGACTGACCGACCCCATGCATCAACACGAGTCTTTTCAGTGTGCTTTGTCCTCACTCACACCCCCGAGAAAACTTCCAGTGGGTCACCCATCCCACAATTGCTCCAAGCCAAGCACGCTTAACTTTAGAGTTCTTATGAGATGGACTCAAAAGAAGATGATCTTGTTGGTATGAGTAGCACATATCAAATCCTTAAGTTTCTCCTCGAATATGCGGCCCCATACCGCATATTCTCGAAATCCTCTCATTCGGTGCGTTTCGGTTCATTCATGTACCCTCCGCTTTGAAGCCTTAATCGAGCCTCCTCGTCCATGCCTCTGCACCGCGATCACTCCGCACGCCAAGGCCACATGGGTGGTGAAGCACAGTCTCGAGGAATTGTTGTTGATGTCTTCCAAATAACGCCATGATTTGTTTCACGCCACATTTCCACTTGGTGAAAATTATATTATAATTATATTAATGTTTCCTAGTTCATTTAAATGAGCTATTATTGCCTTCATCTCTCGACTACTGCTTTTTCTCATCTATCATGTGCTTAGTATGTAAATTATTCCCGGTCTCGCACCTCGAACTTGATCTGTTAGGGAGAATATAAATATTATTTGGTTATTCTAGTTATTTTCAATTATGACATACCTTTTTACTAAGGGGTGTTGCGGACTTAAGGGCACATCACCAATGTATTCAAGCATAGCAGATCCGTCACTTAGCCCGCTTCTTCTTCTCCCGAGCGGGGTGTGACACGGTTGATCCATTTCCATTCGATCCATTATTTCATTTTTATGTTTGATAGCTAAAATAAAATTTTATCGTAAAATGATTAATTTGGTAGTTTGATTTTGAGGAGTGAGATTATGAGGGTGTTTGGATGAGCTTATAAGCTCTTTAAAACATATTATAAGCTATTGTAAAGTGTTTGGCAAAATAAGCTCCTAAACAGCTTATAAGTTGTGAAAATAAGCTCCAACAACTTACAAGTTCTCCTAAAAATAAGTTGCTCAACTCCAACTTATTTTTTCATAAGCTTATAAGCAACCATGAATTTACTAAAATAACTTTATTATGATTCGTTATTTCCTACATATACACTACCAACTTCACCTCTCGATAATTTTATCTCTCTAGCTATGATTTTGTCTCTCTAATTTACGATTCTTTCTCTAGCTTATAAGATCAATTATCCAAACACTTTAACAACTTTTAAGCTCTTGAAATATTTTATAAGCTCTTGGAGCATATAAGCTCTTTAAAATAAGCTTAACCAAACACCCCCTAAGTTGCAGCGGTGGTTAAGTGTCACAACCCAACTTCCTTAATCAAGTAATTAGTCCGTGACGTGGATTAAGAAAGAAATTATGATAATCGATAACAAAATTTTGACCAAATATACTTATCAATAGCAATGTATGACTTCAACTTTCATCACGAAGTAATCAAATATTTATGGTTCAAAGAAGTAGAATGGTATTTGATAAAGATTGATTCTAGGTCCTCAATCCACAATAAATGATCAAATATAGAAAAACAACGGCTGAGGACAGATAATCACAAAGGAATAACCAATATCAAGAATGTACATTTTCAAGCATGCTTTTACAACATTGAGAATTTATTGAAATTTTAAAGCGTGGTTTAACAATGTTTCCAAGATATGATATAAACCTTATTGGATCTAACAAAACAATTCTAAACTTTCAAGTAAATCCTTGTTCACAGAGGCATTTAAAAAACCATATTCTCATAAGCAAGTCAGCAACGTGACAACGATGTTGAGATCATAACAACAAACCAATGACCATTATCAAGATTAGGTCGATCGATTCGGCATGACAAAACATATCAGCAGGTGAAGGCCAAAGTTCGGCAACGAGAAGTGTGGTTGAGAATTATGTATGATGACATAACTCTCTGGGCAACGAACATGTTAACATCAAATTAACAACATCAACAATTGAACATTATCATCATAAGTTGAAACATTTAGAGAAGCTCCTTTGCACAACATTTGATTCCAGCACATTCTCGAGCTCAACCTGCACGTTTAGAAATACATGCAGGGCGTGAGTACAAAATTGCACACAATGGGTATGTGCCGAAAACATTAGAACATTGCCCTTAGGGCTATATGATTGACTTGCCATAACATTAGCAACGCACATGGGTTTTAGTGAAATAACATGTGCATGCATCGTAAATAAACACTTACTTGCGTTCATATTCATAGCATCATAAAAATATGCATATGCATGATCTATGTCGGCCGACAACTTTCTCTTCCCATATCCACATATTCTTTCTCTGTGTTGAGAAGTAGGCCTCCTTCTCAAACACGCTATGACCCGAAGGTCCATACCCGACGTCGGTACATTCTTTCTTTCTTTCATCATTTCTTTGTTTCTTTCATTTCCGTGGATAGGTAATGCATCGTGCTCATGCTCATGCTCAAAAACAGGCAAGTCAGTCAACTTTGCAACTTTGCAAATAAATGCATATCATATCATTTTGAAAATATATAAAAGCATATCATATCATTTATAGAAAATATTTATATACCCACCTGACGACAGTCACTCGAGGACTGTACTTTCTGTCTTTCTCTTTTTCTTCTTCTCATTTGGTCAATCAATCCACATAAGGCGGCATATAAGCCTATCAAGAACGAAACAAGAACATAACTTTCATCTAAGTCGTCGATACGACTATATCTTCTCGATATCAAGACACTATGTTCTATAAACACTTGAGTCATTGCATCCTCTAACATCTTACATATAACAAGACATCACGAAGACTCATATGTCTAAAAGAGCATAGAAAACTCAACAACAAGCTTAAACCATCTAATCTTAGCCAAAAACCTAACAACCTCTTAAGACATAACTTATGTCCGATGTCAAAATCACGTGAGACGTCATCCAACATCAACGAACCTCTATGTATGCTCAACTATCATAAAAGATCATCAATCTATCATCAAAACACAAAGACCAAAGCTTTAACATTGAAAACTCATTTTTGTCGACAAACTAAAATTTTTCAACTTTTGAATATGTAGGCCGAAAAATATGAATAAATCATTTTAAGCTTTATTCATATCATAGAATCCAAATATGAAGTCAAAATGATCAAATAAAATAAAAAATCCAACATTACAAAGGCTAGGGTTTTCGGCCATTTAGGGTTTTTCACATAGTTTTGATTTCAAACGTTTTTCTTGTTCAAAACATGTTTATATCTATCCAATAACACATATATGAAGAAAATTCAAGCATATCAACATCATATATTCAAGATCAAAGCCCTCATGATTTTCGAAAATCAACAAAATTCAAGAATAAACATATGCTTAAAATTTCAACGTTAAACAACTCGTCGACGATTAATCTAACATAATATGAAGAGATAATTAAACAACAACATATTCCTCCATAATTTCTCAAAATAGCCGAAAATACATCATGCTCAAAGGTTCATGTTTTTCAAATTTTCAAACCATAGATGTGTTCTAGAGATAGAATTATACCTTAATTCGAAGACGGATCGAAAATTCAACGGTTGGATCTTGAAAATTTGGAGCTTGAAATTTTAAAAATTTTAGTGTGTGTAGTGTGTGTGATGCACGAAATTTGGGGAAGAAAATGGAAGAAAATGCATAGTAATGTGTATATATAGAAATCCAAAAATTTTCTATTTATTTTTCATTTTCTTTAATGTGGCGATTATTCACCAAAATTCTAGAGAATTCTCTAGTTTTCTCCATTTTTCATTTTCTTTAAAACATGATGAATAATCATGTTTCTGGAGAATTCTCATTCTTTCTTGCTAAAAATTAATACTAATGTTATAAATACATACTATTAATCCATACCGTTCCGATTTCAAAACTCAATTTCTAGTAAAATGTTCTCTGATTGAAATTCTCTTTTAAAATTCAAATAACATATTATAAACATCAAAATTTTGATTATAAAAAATATTTTTGACTTCAAAAACCATTTTAGGTATTATGCCGACGATTCGGGTTTATACGACAAACATATGTAACAAGGAACAAAAACTTTGAAATCAAGACTTTGGGTTCAAGACTTCTATAAACACATACTTATCAACTCAAAAATCTTGAAATCTAAGTCTTCTTATTCTTGACAGAACCTAAGAATCTTAGCTTAGGTTCTATCTCAAATTCTATCGCGAATCTATCGCAAATTCTATCTTCTCAACTCGAAGCTTAATTTAAAAGCTTCTAGCTTAAACAACTCTTTCTTTAGGATACAATGCCCTTCTCATAAGCTCTTAATCAGGAGCTAATCTCTGCTACAAGAATGTGGGGTATTACATTCCCACCCTCTTAAAAAAAATTTCGTCCCGAAATTTAGTACCTTTTTGCAGAGGTACTTCTTTCTCGTCTGATCTTCTAGCTTCCATGTCATTTCTTATAAACAATGATGCTTTCATCGGACTTTACTGAAGGAATTAATTCATTCCTTAGTTGTCATTTTTTTCGATCTAAGATACATTTCTGGTTTCTCTTCATAGCTTCGATCCGGTTCAAGAACAACGTTTTCTTGATGTATGATGTGTTTTAGATCAAACACATATCTTCGTTACTGCGACACACGGAACACATCGTGAATATTGTCGAAACTTGGAGGAAATGCTAATCTGTAGGCGACTAGCCCAATCTTTCTTGAATCTCGTACGATCCGATAAATCTCGGTTTGAGCTTTTCTTTGATTCCAAAGCGATGTATTTCTTTGGAAGAATATAATTTCACGAATACTTTGTCTCAAATCTCAAAGCTTAGCTTCGTTCGTCTTGTATCTACATAAGACTTCTAACGATCTTGAGCTTCTTGGATTCTTTTCTTGATTTGTTGTACGATCACATCCATTTCTTTAATCACTTCGGGTCCAATCACTTTTCTTTCTTCAATCGTCTTAGAAGAGCGGCGATCTACACTTTCTACCGCAGAGAGCTTCATAGGGCGTTATATTAATCATTGTTTGGTAGTTGTTGTTATATGCAAATTTAATCTTGTACCCATCTCTTGTTGAAAACTCGTCCAAAAAAGCGATGTAAACTTGAAGCCTAGGTTTGAGGTGATTGAGACGAGCACTCGATGCAAACGTACTATCTCGAGGGCATATATTCGAGCTAACTCGTCAGCTCTCTACACAATAGAGATCTCGGGAGAAAGAACTTTCTGACGTGCTTCCCATCAGAAATCTACAGACCCTCTTTAACTGAAACGATATACATAGGAGGAGATACTCTCGATCAAGGCATTTCAAAAACTTGAGAACTCGCTTTACCGAGCGAACCCATCTTCAACATCAGCTGGGCTACCAACTCCATTAAAAGATGGATGATTCTGACTCAGAAAAAGCTATGAGGTACAGATGAATCATGAAAAGAATTGGCACTTTCTTATTCTTCCTATTCAGGATGAGGTTTTTTTTTTTTTTTTTTTTTTTCTGGTTAGCATACTGCATTGCAAACAAGTACCAAAATGCAGCATGTTTCTATTATCAGAAACAAGGAAAAGGTTTTCAATCAACAAGTAGGCTTATATCTCAAAGATCTTCGCAATTGCTTATCACAAGGTTATGAAATAAAATAACATAGCTGGATAGCAAAATGATCATATATATCAAGGGAAGAAAAATTTCATCTTTGAGGACTTTTACAAAAGCAAGGAAAACTTTGCAATTTAGGGGTTTTCAGGCATATAAATGTTTTAACATCTTGGGCAAAACACATCAGGTACGGCTTCTCAGGCACGCTATCGTATTAAAAGATATCTATAGGCATCACTAGTCTATGTATACGCACATGTCTAATATATATATATATATATATATATATATATATATATATATATATATATATATATATATATATATATATATATACACACACATCCACACTATCTATAATTATCAGCTTCCATTCTTGCCGATACTAGCTTCACTCTGCCCACTAAAGGCTGTCATCGTTATCATTCTTTTTTTTCATCTTTGCAACTCTGTCCTTACTGCCATCAACGACTTCATAGGAATCTAACGTCTCCATATCTTGCTCAATCCTAGGAGATAACGGATCATTAGCACGAAAATGAGTACAAGGAAACCATTCCAGGATAAAGGATGTTAAGATCAGTCACAAAAGACATTTGACTGATATTTAGGGCTAAAGCTGAGCTGTACCGACAATTGGGAAAAACTCGGGTTCATACATAAAAGATTTTGAGACATCTGGAGTCTCGATGAATTAGCTGGAGTCTCTTCTCGAATCTTCAAAGAAGAAATTTTAAAAACATGAGAAAATAGAATAAATTGAATCGGTATAGGAATCTCAAGAGATGCAACACGGCTGACCAATCAATCTAGGTCAATAGGAACATCTCAGTATGGAGATAAAAATAATCAAACTGTATAGAATTTACATCAGACTCGAGCATAAATAGCTGAGTATCTGATAAAGAAAACTCTATTTCTAGAGCATAGGTACTAGCATCATACTCAGGGGTGATAGGATCAACATCAATGGGTTCAACGTTCTCTTTGTCATCAGTGTAATATCCCAATTATTTAAAGCTAGGTTACGATAATATAGGTCGTTAATTAGGGTTTTTGTTTCGATAATCGAAATAGTAAATTATCAAAACTCAATTTCGATTATCCATAATATGTGAAGTTTCATATTATATCCTTAAACAATTAGTAAATTAAGGAATATATATATATATATATATATATATATATATATATAGATATATATATATATATAGGAGTGGATTTGCGAACCATATCTTTTTGCGAACGAACTATGATAAGATGTTGAAGATGATGCACAAAGCGTATAAATTTGTGCATAACGAAAACTTTCTAAAATTATTTTGTTGTGCAACAATTATAGAAAGTTTTCGTTATGCACAACTTTTACTCTTGTTTTGTGCATTATCTTCAACGTCTTATCATGGTTCTCAAGTTCTCAAAAGATGAGTTCTCATGGATCAATCACATATATATATATATATATACATGTTATTCATTCGAGGCGTTTTCCAACGTCGATTAATTTTCGATAGTTAGTCTTACGTTATTTTCTAGCGTGAGCTTAGAATTTAATTCCATATTAACGAAGAACAAATAAGGTGATTATGACTTTATTATTAACGTTTTTGAGACGATTCATAAATTTTAGTATAATGTTTAAAGAATTGCAATATTGAAAGTCCTATGAATGTTTTATGAAACAAGAGCATTTTTTTTATATATTCCTTCTCTAAAGTATTTTTTTATTAAAGAAATGGAGATTGGACAATTAATTTCTATTTTTCTACAAATGGTTCGAAAATGTTACTTTAGAACATATAATTGTTCTTATTCATTTTTTCATAATTTATATCACCACCTAAGGTCTATATTATGTCATATTATTATTAAATGAAAAAAATGGAGACATGTATTATTTAATAGGTGTAATGGACGAAAATTATGGTGCAAGTGTGAAAAGAAGAAAAAGTTTCATCTTTGTTGAAAGTGATGTGTAATTATTTTGAAAATGAAAGGTATTTAATTTAGAGATAAGATGAATTGATTAATTAATAAAGTGATAAGGTATTATTTGTTTGGTAGTAAAGGTGTGAATTTTTGAGAGATAAGAAAGTGTATTTCGTTGAATTTTTTGTGTATAGTTTTTTTAAAGCTTGATTAATGTATATATCATCAAAAAAATAAAATCACTTCCTTCTCATTCTCATAAGGCACGAAAATAGTAGGGAAAAAAGGAGATAGTGTTCTTCAAATTTTCTCTCCTATTTTTAAGTTAGAAAATTGATTTCTTCGCCGATCGACTCCGATTAAAAGATCAGAAATTGTACAAGCTTCTTAGATATACAAAAATATTGGAAATTCATCCATGAAAAATGAATTTATATGCTTTTGTTATTTCATGTGAAATTTGAGAATTTTTGTTAAATGTTTAAGTTGTTAATTAAATATGTTTATATGATGGTTGTAAGCATATATTATGAATTTAGTACAAAGTTGAGCATGTTAGAATTTTTCTTATTATATTTGAGATATATGAGAATTATATGTTGGTGATAATGAATTTTTATTGTTGTTTTGAGCATGAATTGATAATAGTTAGTATGGTCGGTGAGTATGGGTTACAAAACTTTTTTTGATGGTATTTTATCAGAAATTCACCTTTTGGCTTTTTTCTATCTATTTTCTATTGTTTTTTTTTTTTATCGCAAGAATTTTATATTGCCGTCGTCTGTACGTTTTTGGTTGTGTAGTGGTAGTGGATGAGCATCAAACAATTGGTCACGTGTTTTTAATTCGAATAATAAACGTTGCAGTTAATTTTGAATTTATGAGTAATTAATGCAATTTTTTCATAGGGAGGTGATGGATGAATACTCTAGAGAGATTGTGAGGCTAGGTGGGGTTTTGCTAAAGATATTGTCGATAAGCCTTGGACTAGGAGACGATTTTCTGCAAAATAAGTTTGGAGGGAAGAATATTGGGGCTTGTTTACGAGTCAATTTCTACCCGAAATGTCCGGAACCGGACCTGACCCTAGGCCTATCCTCGCATTCGGATCCAGGAGGGATGACCTTTCTGCTGCCGGATCAGAATGTTCCGGGGCTCCAAGTCCGACGAGGCGACGAATGGATTACGGTCAAACCGGCTCCACATGCCTTCACTGTGAACATCGGCGATCAAATTCAGGTTAGTATTACACATCTTACTTCATTTTATTCATCATCTATCTTTTTTTTTTCTTGCATCATATATTATATAGTTTTCTTTGGAGGTTTATAACCTTCAATTAGGATGTTTGTGTTGTGCATATCTAGCTCATTAATTTTATTAATCTACTTAGAGCTCCAATAGTTGTATGTGAATTTGAATGGTTAAAAGGGTTTTACTTTAGGTTATGACGACCAAGAATAATATAACTAATGTCTTTCATTTGTGATAGATAAGCAATAGCGTATTGTATTGTGCATTAATTGAATACTTTGGTGGTAGAAAACTATTATTGTGGTCGTTCAGATGAATATCACATAGGAAAAGTGGCAATAATTATTGCGTATATTGTTATAACATCATAATTAGATTTATATGAGTAAAGTGCAATAGATATGAAATTTAATACTAAAATACAATAGGAAATATTAAAAAAAATTCCATGGGGAATGAGATTTGATGTATATATACATCAATAATATATCTACACCCAATCTTATACAATATTATGAGAACTTATTATGGTTATTTGTGAATAAATACATCAATTTTGGACCAATTTTGGTTTTTTCCACGAACTTTAAAAATTATCACAAAATACACAAACTTAGTGACTTTAGTGATTTTACCACGATTTCAAATTTAAGTCAAATTAAATCTGACTTGATATCTCGAAAATTTACCATAGACAAAACGGTCAGTAATATAAACGACATCGTAGAAAGAGGATATCGATTGTTTTGATCTCAACTAGAACCAGACGATAAGAATTATATGTTGGTGATAATGAATTTTTATTGTTGTTTTGAGCATGAATTGATAATAGTTAGTATCAATCTGTCACACCCCAGTTTTCGGGAGATAAAGAAATGGGCTACGTGACGATACTACTAGCATTTCTTTAATAAATGGATAATGTGCCCTTAGAGTTGGACAACACATTCTTGGCAAAAAGATATATCATAATTGTACATAACAAATATGAGCAAAATAATATTTATACTATCTCCCTGACAGGATCAAGTTCGAAGGTCTGAGATGCAAAATGACATTTCATACTAAGCATATATTATATGTAAATAACAATCGCTATAAAAGCGATGACAAAAGAGATTTGTGATTAAACGACTTAGGAATATTAATATAATTGAAAAGCGCGGTCTTCACCATGTGAAGATAAGACAAGTGAGTAAATCAACATATTCTTTGGAGAAACATCAACAACCCTTCCTCACCGCACGCTCCTCCATCACCGCTCAATCTGCAAAGGGTTTTGAAAAGCAATTGCAGGGCTGAGTACTAATATACTCAGTGGGTTTAGCCATTTGAAAACATTTGCAGAAACCATTTGTTAGAAGAATAATCCATGCTTTGAACAGTATAACATATAAATATTTTAAAGCATTCTATGCATACGTAAAAACAGTTATGGATCCATTTTCAGTCTCTCATCTATTGGTGCTTCGCCTGTCAATGTGAACATGTGGGAGAAGCCCACAGAGATCCAATACCATGCATGTTTGAAATGGAGCAGGCCCAAGTCGGCGCCCCGAGATAAGTGGGAGCAGCCCACAATGCCCCCTTGTGTGTACACTAACCCTGACCAGGGTGATCCAATCACTACTCTGATCAAGATCTGATCGTTAAACAACAGGAGCACTTTACACAATAGAGAGTTAAAACATTTATAACATGGATATTCATTTGAATTTTACATAAACCTTTAGAGTTCAATAACTCATAACATACTTTGAAAAATAAAACCCCACCTTTATTGCAGCGAAAATCAGAGCAGCTGAAATAGGTTGGTCAGGATCCTAAGTATCCTCTTCTGTATAGCCTACAAGATAAGTCTCAACTTAAAATATAGTCCCAAAACCAACCTTAACATCTATCATAATTGTCATCACGTTCCTAACTAGATTCGTTACACCCGGGTTTTCAGAATTTCAAATTAAAACTTGAGATTTAATTTCTCGGCTAAGGGCACCAACAATACCCTTACTCGACTTTGACTTTGAAAGCTCAATTTGATTTTTGAAGAATCAAATTACCAAAAAATACTTTTATTACCAAAGTATTTGCAACTTTAGTTTATTTCAAATAAACTATTTTCAGGATAAACTTATAATCAAACAACATGAGTACTTAATATATATTTATCCATAAATCGTGAAAATAACACATCGAGCAATAATAAACCCAACAAGTCTAAATAACTTAGTAAAAATCCTCAATTTATAAATGAGTGCTTAGCACAATTGAATTATTTTGATAATAATTCACATGACATAAATTAAGACTCAAATAAATTACTTAAATTAGAAACTCATTCCATTAGACCATCTCATTATTAAAAATTAAAGCTCTAGTTTAGTTTAATTAAACAAGCCCATATGCAAAGTAAAAGCTAAAGCCCAAAACAAGAAAAATAAAAGGAAATAGGAAAACAAAATAAATTAAACAACACAAAAAAAGAACTCTCTCTCTCTCTCTTCGGCTCTCTCACTCTCCAGAACCATCTCTCTCTCTTCCCTTCCCTCATTTCTCTTCTTCACGCCGTCGCCTACCGTCGAAATCCGATGACCTCACCGGCAGCTAGCCATCCCTCGTCTACCCCTCTCCATCTCTCTCTCTCTCTCTCTATTTTCGGTTCTCCTTTCCAGAATCTCTTCCACCATTTTCTTCTTCCTCACGACCGCCTCAGTGCTGGAATCCGGCGACCTCGGCAGCCATCATCTCTCTCTCGAATCTCCTCTCACTCACCCCGTCTCTTTATCTTCGAAATCGAACCGCCGACCCCTCCCCCTCTCGTTCCTTACACCGCCGCCGACCCCTCCCTCTCTCCTTCTCCCTCCTTCCTCTCTATCTACCGAACACCAGCAGCAGCGCCGAACCCCGATGCTGCTGCCCCACCTTCGTTTCTCTCTCCTAACTCTCCCCTCATCTTGCTCTACCCATCTCTTGCACCTATCATATTTTCGGCAACAAGGCCGCCGCGAGCCACCACTGTCACGGCAGCAGCACCGCCGCCCTGCCCCCAGCATCGCTATCCATCCTTGCTCTCTCACTCCTCTCTTCTCAGCTAAACGGCCGACAGCAGCTTGCCGCTGTCACCATCCCGCCGCTGATCTCCCTCGCTCGTCTCACTCAAACACAATACAGCAGCAACAACACAAGCACAACAGGAAAAAGAAGCATACCAGTAATTCATATATTTATCATATATATATACACGTTCTTATTAGATGAATTTGTGAAAGTTCATATCTACAGGATTATTAAATCCATGTCCATATCCTATGTTGATTTTGCTAATGTAGAAAATGGAATATGCAAGTCTCTGTATGCGTGTGTTTGTGGAATATAA
This sequence comes from Salvia rosmarinus, assembly GCA_036937905.1. Taxonomy (NCBI): domain Eukaryota; kingdom Viridiplantae; phylum Streptophyta; class Magnoliopsida; order Lamiales; family Lamiaceae; genus Salvia; species Salvia rosmarinus. The sequence continues at coordinate 31,233,882 of CM072820.1, read as the reverse complement.
TTCATATGTATACATGTGATGGTTCTCTGCTAAAAAGGAAAATATTATTCAATGGACTTCTTATCTGGAATCATCAAATGAAGGATACAGTAATCACAGGGGTTATATCTTAAGTTCTTACCCCTTTTTTCTCTGAATTTTATTTGACTTTACTGCAAAAGTTTTGGTTTGGTTCTGGTGATATCAGACTAGAACGGAAATGAGTTGAGGTGGTATCTTTGTTGTTGCAGTTTGTGGAGATGTTTATTGTGCAAAAAGGATGGTGTATTGTCTGTAGAAAATTTTGTGATCATAAGCTTTCTATGTAAGAACATAAAAGAGAAGCTAAGTGTTGAGGATTTAATATAGGCTTTCTGTGTAAGAAAAGAAAAGCTAAGTGTAGAGGATTTAATATAAGAGAAAATCTGGGGATTGGTCTCGGGTAGGGAAGGGCTTGTATCCCTTTTATAGAATGGAAAAACTGAAAAGGTAGCAAAAAAAAAAAAGAGTCTACGTAGAGGAAAGAAAGACCACTCGTTCATATATTTTTTTTATTGATTAATAATCAATTAACCATTGAAAATCAGAAATGTGATCATAAAAACGTGGGCTTTTTAATAAAAATTTTGGCCCAATAAACTAGGGCCTAATGTATTGTCCAAACTAAAATAAACTCGTATATATATATATATATATATATATATATATGTATATATATATATTCAGAATTATGTCTAGAATCACATAATCACATATTGAGTTTCAACTTAATATATAAAACATAGAATTTTGCTTTTGTTTGAAACTTCGATAAATTCTTTGTTGGAATTAAAATTCTCTTCTTTTTTTTTTCACGGATGCGAATCATCTTAAATTCTAAATTCAAGAATTCTTCTAAAACTTATTTGTCAAAAACGGGATATTACACAATCAGATATAGATAGAGTGTTTCAAAACAATGTTGTGCTGTTGTGTGTTGTAGATGACAATTTAATAACACGTAAAACTAAAGCAATACTGAAAGTAAAAGATACGTGGATTTTTACATGGTTCGGACAGATCAACTCTTACGTCCACGGACTGATCGCTTAGTCAATCCACTGACTTCGGATTGGATCTTGTTTATGGATGTAAGAGTAAACCTAGATACTGAGTTCACCTTACAGTATCCCGCCTAACTCGGTGTTTCTCCTACGCTTGCTGATGCTAGAAAATCACTAAATGCTTTCAGATGCAGTCGACTTAACATTTAGCTTACGAGTGCTAGATGATCAAGCTTCCAACAACTCACCCTTCGTTGCTTATTTACCTCAAACTTCTAAACAACTTTTGGGGTTTTTTAGAGTGGTTTCCAACTACAGATCTGAGTTATCACATGCGATAAACTCAGTGCATCTAAGCTTAAGATATATAAGATGAATATCTTAGACTTAAGGAGGTGTATATTGAAATATCAAGCAAATTAATATATGTGAGCTCTTGAGATTTACTGATAGCACAGTTAACTTTCTTCTTCGTAATCGCTGTTAGATAGGCTTGAGCTTTGAGCATGAATACTTTTGATAATTCAATTACACAACGTTTTAGTAACCTTCAAAGGTTGGATTCTACGCGAATTTATACAGAGGATGATGAATAGTTCCATTAGAGGGAGCACCAATCAAATCCTTCTATTTGTTATTTGAATTCTCCTCGTTGTGAATCCTCGTACATCGCTGTCAGAAGTTTGCATCATCGTACAATGTAGCACTGCAACTATGAAAGGTCTTCTGCATGCAAGATCTTCTACGGGTATGCTATGACACGTGGCAAGTCAAACACTCAAGTTGGTGATAATGAATTTTTATATGATGGTTGTAAGCATATATTATGAATTTAGTACAAAGTTGAGCATGTTAGAATTTTTCTTATTATATTTGAGATATATGAGAATTATATGTTGGTGATAATGATATTTTATTGTTGTTTTGAGCATGAATTGATAATAGTTAGTATTGTTTAAGCATGTATGAATTAATTCATAATTTTTGGAAAATATTGGAAATTATTTTAAAATAATTTCGAAAATCTTAGGGTATGATTTATTGAGGTATGATTTGTGTATGATGGATATTAGTGTATATTGTTGATGTATGATGAGAATAATGTATAGTGTGAATTAATTAGAATTTTTGAAAATTGTTTAAGTATTTTTCCAATTTTTTGAAAACTATAGCATGAAGGGTTTTGATGTCAAATTTTTCTATGTCTAATGTTATTAGATATTAATATAGTGTTTCATGTGAATTTATAGGACGTGCCTTTTTTACGGTTAGAAGTGCCGAAGAGGCTATCGTGTGACTAGTTTTTAATTTCTCTAGTTTGTAAGACATTACGGTATAATAGCACGACCTTTGATGGACTTAACAAAGAAAGGTCAGTTTCAATGGTCGAACATCGCGGAGGAGGCCTTCCAACAATTAAAAAGGCAATGACAATGACTCGATATTACGGTTGCGGACTTGAAGACATCGTTCACGAGAAAGCGATGCTTGCTACTATGGGATACGGGCAGTTCTAATGCAGGAGAACCACCCTATCATGTTCATCAGGAAAGCTTTGGCTCCAAAAAATCTGGGATTATCTATCTACGAGAAGGAATTCTTAGCCATTATTCATGCAACGGAGAAGTGGAGGGCATATCTTCTCCATGGGCAGTTTGTGATAAAAACCGATCAACAAAGTTTAAAGTATTTGTTGGAGCAAAAAATATCTACGCCAATTCAGCACAAATACTTAACTAAGCTGCTTGGGTTTGACTAGCGAATTGAGTATAAGAAGGGTATGGAGAATAAAGTAGCAGATGCACTATCAAGAAGAGATCAACCGGAGTCGGACTGCAAAGCTATTATAGTAATGAAGCCGGCATGGATCGGAGAAATACAATCAAGTTATGAGGGAGATGAAGTAGCACGGGAAGTTATCGCTGAATGTGTAACAACCCCCTACAATATGTCCTGGTTTTCATATACCGATGGGTTGTTAAGATTCAAGGGACGTCTGTATTTGGGCACAACAGGGCAGATTAGAAGCAAGGTTATAGAATATTATCACTCGTCAAATTATGGAGGACATTCGGGGATTAATGCTACGTACCAACGTCTGTACACTGTATTTGGGTGGCCGGGATGAGAGATCAAGTGCAGAAAATGGTGGCGCAATGCCATCTGTGTCAACTTAGCAAACATGAGAATACTCGGACGCCTGGCTCTTACAACCGCTACCAATTCCTTCTCAAGCTTGGCAGCACATCACCATGGATTTCATAGAAGGTTTGCCTCTATCTCACAAACATAACTCTATATGGGTCATAGTAGATCGTTTCACTAAGTATGCACACTTTATTCCTTTACACCATCCCTATACTACGTCACACATTGTACATATTTTTCTAGACACCATTTACAAACTTCATGGTTTGCCCGAGAGTATTGTTTCCGATAGGGATAAAATTTTCACTAGTCTATTTTGGAAGGATTTAATTGCATTATTAGGGATAACACATCACATAAGCACATCGTACCATCCCCAAACGGATGGGCAAACCGAGAGAGTCAACCAATGTTTAGAGTCATATGCATGTGTAGTCAAGCTCCCACTCGGTGGTATAAATGGCTATCTTTAGCAGAATATTGGTATAATACATCGTTTTATACGACATTGAGAATCACTCCATTCGAAGCACTGTATGGGAATAAGCCTACCCCTTTGGCTTTGTACTCGTATATGCAGCCCTCTGTTGTAGAGGTTGAAACCACAATGCAGGAAAAACGAGAAATTCAGTCACAAATGCAAATCAATCTACGCAAAGCTTAGAAGAGGATGCGAACAACGATGAATCGTGGAAGGCGTGAACGAGAGTTTAATGAATGAGATTGGGTCTGCTTGAAGCTCAAACCATATAGGCAACTGTCACTGCACCTACACAAGTTTTGGAAGCTGAGCCCTCGATATGCAGGACCATTTCTTATCAAAAGGAGAATTGGTCTACTGGATTATGAGCTGGACCTACCACCGTCATCCAAGCTCCACCCAGTGTTTCATGTAAGTTTACATGAAGAAAGGAGTAAGACCAAGCGACAGAGACACTTCAATACTATCAGAATTCGATGCAGAAGGACGTGTTGTGTTGCAACCAGTATGTAACAGCCCTCTAGTCCTAAGGACGGATTAGCAGGGACTATTACTTGGAACAGTAAATAAGAAACATGAAAGACCATTGATCATAGACTTATGAGACATATATCAAACAAACTTTAGTACTTCAAACCATTAGAGATAAGCACACATAATTTACATGTGAGACTAGACCATCAGATCTTTAACAAAAGGGTTCAGCAGATCTGAAGGTATTTAAGTAGTCAACTTCAAAACATAACATAGTGTTATTTTGCAGCGGAAAACATGTGAATACACATATGACGATGTGGATTCAAGGTTCTAACATATCAGCGACAAAAGGTTCCGACTGCTCAACATACCTCCATCCCATCTTCAGCTCAACCTGCACATTTAAAAACAAACATGCAGGGCTGAGTACAAGAATGCACTCTCAGTGGACTCATGCCAAAAATATTTTATCAACTTTAAATTACACTGCCCCATCACAGTAAGACACAAGTGTTTTATTTGAAAAGGCCTTGTGTTTACTAAACATTTTCATCATTTCATAAACATTTGTCTGGCCATACATATTTTCTTTGTATGTATGATCCATATCCCTTTCCTTTCCTTAATACATCATCATTAACGCCGTAGAAGTAGGCCTCATTCTACGTCGCTGTGACCGGCCGAGAATTGTCCTTTCAGCACACAGTCACCCTTATGTGTACACGTTAACCCTAGCCAGGAATTGACCCTCCGACATAGGATCCGATTTCGATTTTCATTCATAAGTTGGTAGCGAACCAACAACATTCATCATCATTCATGGATAGGATACATACATAAAAACATAAACATTTGGGCAGGTAATTACATAAAACATTCCATCATCATTTCTTGAAATAAAGCAACGTAAATAAAATATTTCATAAGCATTTTATCTTTGATGAGTATAGTAAAGCCCACCTGATACATATGCTCATTTCTTACACTTTCCTTAACGTCAACGATCGAATCACGTCCCACCTTTACGTAAGAAACTAATTTAGTACGTCGGTCACGTTTTTCAAGAACGTCAAAGTCTAATAAGCTTTGATAACTTTCTAAAATAACACTTCGCATCTTCTAACCAACTTAGTACGTCTTTTCATCGAACATCTTAACTTATAACATTTCGTACTTTGATAGAGACAAAATATGATTTATGACCTCATATCAATCATTTAGGTCAAACGTCGAACTTATACTAACCGTCTTTCGATAAAATGATTTAAATTACTTATAAAAGAGATATTCTTATATTCTTAATACGTCTTACACGTATTAGTGTATTTATTCAACGTATACCATATTTCTATTAGACGTACAACATAACGTTGTTCACGTGCTAACGTATTTCATAAGTTTAGACCAAAGTCAATGATTTTGACTTTTAATTACATATAATTCGAAATTATGCACATATATGTCTATCAATTACATAGAAATCGATTTTCAATCGATTTATAATCATAATATCATAAGTCTCGATTTTTCACGTTAATCAACAATCATGTTCAATATTAAACTTAAGTATGACCAAACTTGTACAATACATATTATTTTCACATCTTACGTCACATAACACAACGTTTCAACTTAAACATAGTATACCTTATTTTAAAATCACATAAATTCATAGTATGTCTAAAACATATTTTTGGAACATAATATATGATTATACATGATAAAATAATTTTAAAACTTTCAAACCTTATAACATAAGGTTTCGGTCCTTTTCATATAATTCACAAAACTTTTCCAAATATTCTTATAAATTCACATAACATACTATATTAACATATGATCAATAATATATAATAACATTGATCATAGAAAAATTATACATCACATTATTATATCATATGATTTTCCGTACTTTTAATAATTATAACAAATATTTTTCAAAAATTCGAATTAATTCACATAACACATAATCATCATCATGTATCATCACTATAACATAATTTTACCATTCACAACTTATACACTAACATACCTTAGAACCATATTTTCGAAAGTTTTGACTTAGGTACAATTAATTTTCTAAAATTTCAATAAATTCATCCAACACTAATATATGAATCTACATCATTAATATGCTTTAATATCATTCAAACATGAATCATATATCAACATAATAATTTTCTATAATTTTCGGTATTTTTGAAAATATATATTAATGTTTTCCAAAAATTCTAAATAAATTCATATAAGCTTATTTAATACCATAGATCATTAATCCATGCTCAAATCAACAATTAAAAATCATTTCCAACAACATATGAACATCACATGTATTCGGTCATAGCATAAAATTTTTATACATGCTCAACTTTATACTAAATTCATAATATATGTTCACAATCATCATATAAACATATTTAATAAACATCCTAACATTATAACAACATTTTCGAATTTTTCAACATAAATAACATAAGTGCATAACATGAGATTTAATTGATGGATTTCGAAAATTTAAGCACGTATAGAAAGCTCGTACGATTTCTAACCTTTTAATCGGTGTCGATTTTCAACGGCAAACGTTTTCTATCAAAGATTTGAGAAAGAAATGAAGGAACTCTCTTTTCTTTATTCTCTCAAAAGCTCTCGGTTCAAAGGGAAGCAAATGAGAGATTAAAAGTGATCTTATCACTTAATAAGGCTAGACCTCCCACTTGTGCAAAATATCAAAATATCTCACATAAAATCATAACATACACACACACACTTTCGGTCCACTTGACCCATTAGAGACAAAATTTTAATTGATCACATAACACTTGTAATATTACACCTTATCACATAATTAATACACATGTGTGTCACTTTCAACAAGTTGCACAATTTATTCCTTAAGACCTATATGTTTCGATCATTACAACATAAATTATCCCCCACTTGTTTATTTAATAATTCACCTCATCAAACATCATATTATATTGTCACGACCCCACTCCGGACCAACCCGATTTGGAGGCGACTAATACTAGGAGTAGTATTTTAGGGTTACATGGGTAAAATAAAGATGCATAAAATAAACTAACATGCTCGAAAGCGAGAATATGAGGTGATGTCATAATGTTTTTGAAAAGGTTTAGCCATCGGATCCCAAAACTTGCCACGATCCAATGGACCTCGATAGTTTGTAAACATAAAGCATAAATAAAGGAGTTGAGTATAGCAATGAAAGTGTGTGAATACATATATGACGATACGCATTCGCGTATAACCCAAAATTCAAGTAAATCGGTCAAGGACACTGGACTCCTCAACACATCCCCCATCATCACCATCAGAGCTCAACCTGCACATTTAAAAACAAACATGCAGGGCTAAGTACAAGAAATTGCACTCAGTGGACTCATGCCGAAAACATTTGATAATATTTGGATTACGCTGCCAATATCGAGTAAGTCACAAGGGTTTTAGTTAAAATGCCTTGTGCTTACCAAATCATTTTCAGTTCGTAAACATAGCCTGGCCAGGCATTTTCTTGGTGTGTATGGTCCGTATCTCATAGTCTTTGTCACGCCCCGATTCAGGAAGGCACGGATGCGGGGTGTGATTAGGGATGGGGGTTAAGCGGGGAAGAAGGGGATACATATAATATACATGATAAGAAGATGTGACCATGAAATCGGGCAAGATCTCCTTTATAACTAGGACATATCACGAAGGGAGGGTGCAAATAATCCACCAATGTAATAATATCGATATCATAACCTCGGAGAACATGATCTTGGTTTATTATAAGTAATGCAAAAGCAAAATAGCATTACATCCCGTCAACTAGACCGTCAACCACATAGCATGCTCATATCGAGACTCACGTGAGAATAACATAACAAATCTTGTTCACAATCGAAGCCAATAAGGGACAATAATACATAATTATCAGTACGTATATAACACAACATCGGGAATGGCAAGAAGAACCCTGCAGCCCACCTCCCTCACGTCATTCAGTCCCTCCTCCATCTCGTGAAAAGATTTGAAAGAGTTTGGGGTGAGTACTAGCGCACTCACCGGGTTTTATCATAAATCAAAAGAATCATGAGGCCGTGTTGAGCACTTACCTTAGAAGGTTTTAAAACGAATCCACTTCTAAGTAAGCAAAATAGATTTTTCATTTTTGATACCGATCCGTTATTATCGTTACTCCCATCATGTAACCATGAACCACGGCTCGAACGATCCCGCCACCCATCACATGACATTCATTCGGCCGGAACATATCCGATCATTGCGCCGAACGTATCCGGTGGCTAACTCGGTGTGGACTTCGGGGTCAAATCCCATCGAACCATAACCACCTCATTACCATTTCGTGTGGACTTAGGGGTCTATCCTTCGTAACCATAACCACGTGTTCGGGTCTATCCCTTATGATCAATACTCAAGATGGTGATCAACCCACCGAATAGAGATCCGTGCACAACCATGATAGAACCATATCTTCGATCGTAGAACGATAATAATTTCACAAAACATTTTACGGCGCATATGTTTTATTTTGAAATATCGTAGTAAATAACTCAAAATAAGCATATATAACCCAACTCGAAGCATTTAAAACGCCAACCGAGAGATATCTACGGATCCGATGACTTCACCGATCGACTTGGTAGGTACACAGTAACAAGACGGAACAACTTTTGGGGTTACTTCCCACAAAGCAAAGCAACATCGTGATCCAAACGACGATCGTAGCAAAATTAGGGTTTTCGACTTTCGAACCCATTTGGCACTCTCCGGGTTTTCAAATCAACTCGATGCGAAGGAAATATATTCGTGGCATCAAGACCAATAATAGGGTACTTTCAAAATATGCATGCATGCAAGTCGACTCAAATCTTAGCAACAAGCTTCAAAAATCAATACTATCCTCGGATCTGGATAAACCATCCAAAATCGATGCATGAAATGGAAACATAAGCAATATGCATAACGGCGAACATGGAATGACAAACAACGTTGAAAATGGATAACCCGGCATGTACTTCCTTTAGAAAACTCAAGCAACGGAAAACATCCCGACATGCGTAAACGCGAAAATGTAAAAACGGAATCGGTGCTTTAGTAGAATGCATGCCCGAACTCAAAACCTAAAGGACCAGAGCTGCAGGTGGTCTGTCGGCCACCAAACGGCGCCAACATCTCACGGCGGCGGCGATTCGGCGGAGCTTTGCCGTTAAATTGGCCGCCTCCGGTCGTTATCCCGTGCCCCGTCCCTTTAGATTCCCGAGTTCTATGCTATACGATCTACTAAAAGGCGGAATCAAAACAAGAAAAGGACAAAACAGAAAATGGGCTGCCCGGGGTGGTTGATCGGCGGTGGTGGCTCGGCGGCAAGAATGCGCCGCCGGCCGAGCCTCCCCGGCCGATCCCCTCCTCCAACGCCTCCGCAGCAGCACTGGAGCTGCTCGGCTCTTCCGTAAACACAGAGGCGAAGGAAATGAACGTTGAAAATGAAGGCCCTAGCCTCCTATTTATAGGAAAGCAGGGGTCAGCAATGTTCTGCTAAGTAATGTCCTTTTCGAAAACGCAAAAGCCGACGCAACTTTTGCAAACGGACTCAAATTTAGCAAACTTGTACCCATGGACACGAAATAAAATACCGGACACAATGACTATAAACAAGATATGCTTTTAAAGACCAATGAAAAGTCCGGTTTTTCGATAACTTCCTGAGTGACAAACCTTCATGGGTGGTCGAAAACTCGATACTTAGTGTCTATGAATTCGTCATAAGACACTCTTCACAACGCTCGAGGTTTCGTGACGGTCGCATCACCCAAACAAAAGTCAACCTTTGACATTTTCTAAAACGTGCCATGCAAAATGAAGTTTAAAAGACGGGTATTACATCCCTCCCTCCTTAGAAAAATTTCGTCCCCGAAATTTCAAACACGTGGAGAAAACAACTCAGAGTACTGAGCCCTGAACTTGTCTTCCAACTCCCACGTAGCTTCCTCCTCTCCGTGGTGATTCCACAACACTTTTACCAACGGAATCGCTTGTTCCTCAACTCCTCGACTCGCCCAAGATAGCCTTTGGTCTCCTCGTAACTCGGATCCCGAGCAAGAACCACTTGGTCATACTCGATCACGTGTTTTGGGTCGAACACGATTTTCGGTGAGAAACGTGAACACGCCATGAACATCTCCGACGCTAGTGGCAAAGCTAACCTATAGGCAACGGGCCTATTCTCTCAAGAACTTGAAGGTCCAATGAACCTCGGTCAGAATCTCACCTCGCTTCCCAAAACGAACGACTCTCTCGTCGGGAAACCTTATGAAAACGCGATCTCCGATCATGGGCGAAGATCCGCACGACGCTTGTCCGCATAGGATTTCCGCTCATCTGCGCTCCTCGATCCTTCGCTGATCGATCGATAACCTCGACCGTCGTTGAACCATCTCTCGTCCTAACATCTTCCTCTCGCCCACTTCGCCCTAATAAAGTGGCGATCGACACTTCCTTCCGCATAACGCTTCATAGGAGCCATTCCTATGGTGGCCCGATAACTATTGTTATAGGCAAACTCTACCAAAGGTAGTATCTCTTCCCAATTTCCTCCTCTATCGCCACGATCGCCGCACATGTCTTCCAAAATCAATCGTTCTTTCCGATCGACCGTCCGCTTGAGGATGGAATGTCGCACTAAGATTCGCTTGGTCCCCATGGCTTCCCGAGACTCCTCCAAAACCTCGACGTGAACCTCGGGTCACGATCTCGACGAATCGATACCGTACACCATGTAACCGCACGGTCTCTAACGTAAAGTCGAGCAAGCTTATTCAACCCGCACGTCATTCGAATCGGTAAGAAATGAGCTGACTTCATCGGTCATCTACGACAACCCATATAGCGGTGTTTCCTCTCGCTGACCTTGGAAAACTTACCACAAAATCCATACCGATATGATCCCATTTCCACTCTAGGATTGGTAGCGGTTGCAACAATCCGACGGACGTTGGTTTACGCTTTCACTTGTCGACAAGCCAAACAACGCTCCACAAACGCGACTACATCCTTTTTCATCCCTTCCCACCAAAAGTTCCTTTTAAGGTCTCTCGACATTTTGGTGCTTCTGGATGAGTCAGATACGGTGCCTCATGAGCTTCACTCATGATTTTATCTCACAATTCCCTATCGAGGCACACATAACCTTCCTCGAATAGTAGCGCGTTGTCCTTTGCTCCAGAAACCCTTGCTATCTTCTAGCCTTGCTTTCAAACGCATCTTCTCCAGAATTGCCTCGCTCATTGCGACTCACGATGGCTTCTCTCGGGTCCGGTTCGGTTGTCAAAGCTGCGATGAATCCTTGCACCGATTCCGTGGTGAATCACTTCAGACGAGCTTCGAAATCTCGAATAAGCTCTTTCTCATGAAGAAGATATCCCAACCGCCTCGACTTGCGATCGAGGGCATCCGCTACGACATGGCTTTCCCGGTGATAACCGACAGAGCAATCATAATCCTTCACCAACTCTAGCCATCTCCTTTGCCTCATGTTCAGCTCTTTTTGTTCAAAGAAGATTGAGGCTCTTGTGATCCGTGAAGATTTCACACTTAACTCCATAGAGATAGTGCCTCGTGATCTTCAACGCATGAACGATCGCCGCTAACTCCGGATCGTGAGTTGGGTAGCTCAACTCGCGGCGGTTTCAATCGACGAGACGCCGTAGCTATAACCTTCCGCTCGCATGAGAACGCAACCCAAACCCGTTTGACGCATCGGTGTAGACCACAAACCCATCGCTCCTTCCGCACGGCTAACACCGAGCGGTTGTTAGCTTCTTCTTTAACTCGAAACTTGCTTCACAAGCTTCGGACCATGAAAACTTGATTCCTTTCTCGAAAGTCAAGGCGTCATCGGCCTGCCAACTTCGAAACCCTTCGATGAAACGTCTATAATATCCGGCCAAGCCTAGAAAGCTTGAACCTCATTGGCATTAGTCGGAACCTTCCAGGTTACCGCTTCAACCTTCACGGGTCGAGCTTTGATTCCTTCGCAGACACGATGTGTCCAAGGAACATCACTTCTTTGAGCCAAAACTTGCACTTGCTATACTGCATACAACCTCTCGTCAGTAACGCTTCCAAAACGGTACGGAGGTGTTCTCTATGCAACTCGCATTCTTGGAATAGACGAGAATATCATCGATAAAACCAAGACGAAACTATCCAGACATCGATGGAAAACTCGATTCATCGATCCATGAAGATCTGGCGCATTGGTCAAACCAAACGGCATCACGATGAACTCAGTAGTGCCCATACCTTGTTCTCAACGCGGTCTTCGCAACGCCCTCCTTCCCGATCTTCACTGATGGTAGCCCCGACCTCAAATCGATCTTAGAGAAGACACTGCCCCTCGAGGTGGTAAAAGATCGCCGATCCTTGGAAGAGGATATCTGTTTCGATCGTCACCATTGACTCTTCGTAGTCAATGCACATCCGCGACGACCATCCTTCTTCGACGAATGTAATCAGGCTGGCCCTACGGCGACACGCTAGGTCGGATAAAACCTAGATCCAACAGCTCTCGCAATCGCGGTTCTTGCAATTTTTAGGTGCCATTCTATATGGTGCCTTTGATATCGTGCTGCTTCCCGGTTCCAAATCAATAGTGAATTCCACTTGTCTATCGTGTGGTAAACCCGCAAGTCCTCGGAAACACGTCCGATATTCACACACCATGGCGCCTTTTGCAATCGTTGCGCCGTTCATCGTTCCTCGTCAAACTTACCAAGAAAGTTTGACAGTTTTCCTTCCCGATCATCCTCACGCCTTCCTGTCGAGATCATTGGCACGCAAACATCCATCCTTATGCCGCGGAAACAAACTTCCACCCTTCGCTGTTCAAAAGTAACTTTCTCGAGACAACGATAGTTGCCATGTGCTTTTCCAACCAATCCATGCCAAAGATGACATCAAATCTTCCATTCCATGACATGCACTGACAAAGACCTTCGCTCACGATTTCTACATCCCGGTTACGCAAATCTCTTTCGCTTTAGCACTTCTCGACGGGATGCTAATTTCGTGGTACTACGTGATTTCTTGGGTACCAAACCCAACCTCTCACATGCGATTCTCGAAACGAATGAATGTGAGGCCCTCAGATCAAACAAAGCTAAAACGGGTATATCACCATATGGATTATACCGCAAGATTTCGGGAGCTTGAGAGCCGCCGGCGATTCAAGGCGTACACCGTCGCTTGCTGCGGTGGCCTGGTTTGTCGGCCTAGGGTGACCTCCGCCCGCTGTTTGTCCTCATGAGCATGATTACGCCTCTGGGCCGGATGCCGCCATCGACGGCCGATGCCGCTGGCCCTCCTAACGGACAATCTCGAGCGTAATGTCCGCACTTCTTACAACGATATCACTCGGTGCTACCTTGCCTACATTCGCCGAAATGATTCCTTTGGCATTTACGGCACCAAGGTTTTTCCACACCGCCGCATGGGTTGGAAATTCCTTCCCAAGGTCGCTTTTCTCTTGAACGCCTTGATTCCTTGGAATCATCGACCGCCTGGTTCCCTCGAACACCGATCGCCTTTCCTCGATCTTCCCACTTCCTCTTACTCTTCCTCCGCCACCGGCTGTCCGGTGGCATTGTTCTCTCCGGGCAACATCGACTCAATGTTTAATGCCCGGTTCAAGGGATCGCGATACGCCGATCTCCCCGATCGACGAGCGAAATTCGATCTCGGTCGAAGTCTCTCTCGAACACTCGCTCGCCTCGCACTCGGTGCCGACCGTGTATGTAGCATAACGCGATGCATTTATCAACGAGCGATCGTACTCGATGACCGCCCTTCCTCGACGAAGATTCCGTAACTCGTTTTTACTTTCTCGCTCGTAAACGCCAGCACGCATTTTCCATGAGTTCTTCCTCGAAATCTTCCCACGATACCTTGCCCATCGTCCCGGTGTTAGAGTCCTTCACACGATTCCACCGTAAATCGCCTCATCGGTTAGCCGAAGATCGCGCATTCAGCTTTTTCGCTTCTTCGCAGCCGATGTATTCAAGATCCTTTCGTGGATCGATCCGGCTCGGCGTCGATCGGTTCGCCGAGACCGTCGAATGGGGATTCGCCGCGAAACTCTCGATCGCATGCCGAACCAAAGGTGGTCCTGGCTTCTTCCACGCTATTGTTCCTCCGATTCCTTGTTCTCGGCATTCTCGTATCGACGTTTCAAACATTAGAAACGCCGATAGATAACCCGTATCATCGCATAACATATATCATCACCCATATCACATATCATCACATATATCACATATCACGCACGATCACATATAATCATGCAATCATGTCAACATATCATCGTTATGCCTTCCACATAACATTATCATCACACATCACATAGATCATATATCATCATGGCATAGCTCATATCACATATAAGCATCAAACATAAACATCCCGCCATAGACGGCGTTAGTATCGATAATATTCAAAGGTCCATGAAGGACTCACAAAATACAAGATCAAGGTATGTCACCAAAAGGTCGATGTGAGCAAAAGAATCGACTCGGTCCTTTGTCGAAAAGATGCCCGTCCATGCTATTGCAGACTCTGATCACACCGCATACACCGACTACCTAGATCCTCGCCCTCCATATATGTCCACTATTCCTCGCCGTCCCAATGTTCCATTCTCGCCTTTCCTCATCCTCCTTCCTTCCTATCGTGGTCAATTGGCCGCCTTAAAAGCGATCCGCATGGAAGCAAGCCTCTCTTGGGTATGATCCCATCCAAGCCGTGCTCGATCGCTCGAGTGTCGTGAAAGCTGCTCGAGTCCTGTCTCGGCGCCGTCTTCCTCAATGTGCTCGATCTCATCGTAGTCATCGGCTATCTGGATCACGGGTCCTCCGAGTCCTCACCGCCCTCCTCATTCTCATCCGGGTCCTCCTCTTCCTCGTAGTCGCCTTCCCGGATGCCACCGACTACGCTTTGGTGGCATGAAGATTCTGACTGCTTCTTCCGCCGCCACCGCCGGACGGACAATATCTCTCGTCCCGAAGTTCCCGCCAAAGTCGTTCCGGATCCTCCGGAAGGTAAGGATCGTCGATGGAGGTGTAGTGACTGGTGTATCCTGTTGCACTGGCGATCGCCTGATTGATGGTTGTTCTCCCAATGGCTCTTCTGGAACATCATCCCTATCATCGATCTGGATCGGTCCTCGAGGGTGTCTCGCAACCACATCCTCCTCAGATGGTATACCTCGGTGGTCTGTCCACTGTCTCCATACTCGAGCAAACAACTCAATAAAGTCCAAGTAAGGTGCCTCGTGATAGATCCCGCTCGAACAACACATGTCCTTGCTTTTCGCCCATGGTTGCCAACTGGTGGTAGCTTTTCGTCAACCGATAGTAGGCCTCGTGATTTCGACACTTTCCCACCGTCTCAACCTTTCTCCATAACCCAACAAATCTTCCCGTAAATACTCCCAACGGCTCATGAATATTCCGGCACATTCCACAATTTACTTGATATGCTCATCCATTCTCGGAGATCTCAACCAATGTTGTCTCGGGCCATCAATATCCATAAACCTAAATGTTAGTTCACCATAAACAACAACAAATATTCACGCTTCCTTTTTTTCGTCCTAGTCATCCGGGTAATCATGTCTCATACACATGTTCATTTCAACACATATCCATATCAATATCGATATTTATCACGTAAGCAAATACATGTGATTCACTTACAAGCACTCGCTTATCAAAATAAACAAGATTTTCAATCAACAACATATTGCTATGTAAACACATAGACTTACATCAACCATACGTGATCACATCAATCACATCATATCATATAAACGATTTTCATATCACACCACACGTGCCCTTTTGTTCCATCAACAATCACTTCCACATCCATATCACCATCCAACCACATCTCATCCACATCATGTTTACATCACGTAAACTCTTACCGTGCCAAAACACATGAAACCAAGATCACATCAAGCATCACGTAGCCACATAAATCATCAAGAATAAACACATACCTCATCCCCTTTTAGCGAGGCGGCTCGACGGCGAAATGAGGGTAGTCAGACTGATAAATGCTTAGAAGAACAAGTTCTAAACACTCAATTTCAAGAACGCACATGATATAAAGCAAACGAACTGCTTTGATATCAAATAACATGTACACACACCCAAAGCCGTAAAATCGCCTCGATACCAACTGGTATTAGATAACAAAGATAGATGTCGTGCCAAGAACACCGCTCGACATTAAGTCGTCACGCCCAATTCCCGAGGGAAGGCACGGATGTCGGGGTGTGATTAGGGATGGGGTTAAGAAGGGAAGAAGGGGATACATATAACATACATGATAAGAAGATGTGACCATGAAATCGGGCAAGATCTCCTTTATAACTAGGACATATCCCGAAGGGAGGGGCACAAATAATCCACCAATGTAATAATATCGATATCATAACCTCGTAGAACATGATCTTCGTTTATTATAAGTAATGTAAGAAGGCAAAATAGATTACATCTCGTCAACTAGACCGGTCAACCACATAGATGCTCATATCGAGACTCTCATGCCAGAATAACATAACAAATCTTGTTCCCAATCGTAAAGCCAATAAGGGACAAGAATACATAATTATCGTAGTACGATATAACACAACATCGCTGAAGCATAGCATGAAGAACCCGCAGCTCCACCCTCGCCGCCCGCCCAAACCTCCTCCATCTCGTGAAAAGATTTAAAAGAGTTTGGGGTGAGTACTAGCGACTCACCGGGTTTTATCATAAATCAAAAGAATCATGAGGTCAGTGTTCGAGCACTTACCTTAGAAGGTTTTAAAACGAATCCACTTCTAAGTAAGCAAAATAGATTTTCATTTTTCGATACCGATCCGTTATTATCAGCACTCCCATCATAGAACCATGAACCACGGCTCGGAACGTATCCCGCCACCCATCACATGACATCTATTCGCCCGAACATATCCAATGGCCCACGCCGAACGTATCCACCGGCTAATCGGTGTGGACTTCTGTGGGTCAAATCCTCATCGTAACCATAACCACCTCATTACTATTTCGTGTGGACTTAGGGGTTCATCCCTTCGTAACCATAACCACGTGTTCGGGTCTATCCCCTTATGATCAATACTCAAGATGGTGATCAACCCACCGAATAGAGATCCGTGCACAACCATGATAGAACCATATTCGATCGTAGAACAAGAATAATTTCACAAAACATTTTACGCGCACATGTTTTATTTTGAAATATCGAGTAAATAACTCAAAATAAGCATATATAACCCAACTCGATGCATTTAAAACGCCAACCGAGAGATATCTACGATCCGATGACTTCACCGATCGCACCGGTAGGTACCGTAACAAGACGGAACAACTTTTGGGGTTACTTCCACAAAGCAAAGCAACATCGTGATCCAAACGACGATCGTAGCAAAATTAGGGTTTTCACTTTTCAACCCACATTGGCACCTCCGGTTTTCAAATCAACTCGATGCGTAAGGAAATATATTCGTGGCATCAAGTCCAATAATAGGTACTTTCAAAATATGCATGCATGCAAGTCGACTCAAATCTTAGCACGAAGAAGCTTCAAAATCAATGCCTATCCTCGATCTAGGATAAACCATCCAAAATCGATGCATGAAATGGAAACATAAGCAATATGCATAACGACGAACATGGAATGACAAACAACGTTGAAAATGGATAACCCGGCATGTACTTCCTTTAGAAAACTCAAGCAACGGAAAACATCCCGACATGTAAACGCGAAAAACAGTAAAACGGAATCGGTACTTTAGTAGAATGCAGCCCGAACTCAAAACAAAAGGACCAGAGCTGGGCAGGTGGCCGCCACCAAACGGCGGCCAACACTCACGGCGGCGGCGGCGATTCGGCGGAGCTTTTGCCGGAATTGTCGGCCTCCGCCGTTATCCTTCCGTCCCTTTAGATTCCCGAGTTCTATGCTATACGATCTACTAAAAGGCGGAATCAAAACAAGAAAAGGACAAAAACAGAAAACGGGCTGTCGGGGGGTGGTTGATCGGTGGTGGCTCGGGCGCCAAGAATGGCGCCGCCGAGCCTCCCCGCCGATCCCCACTCCTCCAAGCGCTCAACAGCACTGAGCTGCTCGGCTCTTCCGTAAACACGTAGAGACGAAGGAAATGAACGTTGAAAATGAAGGCCCTAGCCTCCTATTTATAGGAAAGCAGGGTCACAGATTCATGCTAGCGACCTTTTTTCGAAAACGCAAAAATGACGCAACTTTGCAAACTGACTCCAAATTTAGCAAACTGGTACCCATGGACACGAAATAAAATACGGACACAAGGACTATAAACAAGATATGCTTTAAAAGACCAATGAAAAGTCCTTTCGATAACTTCCCTGAGTGCCAAACCTTCATGGGTGGTCGAAACCTGCATACTTAGTGTCTATGAATTCGCCATAAGACACTCTTCACAACGCCTCGAGGTTTCGTGACGGTCGATCACCGAAACAAAAGTCAACCTTTCGACCTTTTTCAAAAACGTGCTACGCAAAATGAGAAGTTTAAAAAGACGCGGTATTACGGTCCTGATGCATAATAATAAATAAATAAACATCGAGAGTGAGGCCTCCCATCTACGACGCCGTGACCGCCGTAATCCCAGACAAAGACACAATCACTCTGCGAAGCATATGTTAACACAAACAGCAGCCCAACCTTCACGCCAATCCTAGCGTGCATTTATCATCCGACCACGGGACCCGACATTAAAAAGGTCATGCTACCACAACAATTGATATAATAGTTCCAACCATCTCCACAACCTACCCCTAAGATAATGATAGGATCCATACACAAAACGAAATATTTTTGGCAGTAACGAAGAAACATTTGATAACGGTTGTAGAATAAGTATGCGTAAATAAACTCATTTGGAATAACAGTAAAGTCACATTTTAGTGGGGTAAGAAAAGGCCCACATTTTGAAGATAAGAAGCCCACCGACTATGGTTCGTTGTAAAAGTCCCAGTTCGCTCGCTCGTCAAAATCCGTCATTGCTTCAAGGCCCACAACTTTACTTAAAAAACGAGGCTTTAGTACGTCAAGCTCAAGTCTCTCGAGACTTTCAAAAGCTAAGATAAACTTCGATATTTATCGATGTAGACCGAATTCCTTAGTGAATTAATACGCCTCTAACACGATACGATCGACTTGTTCTCGCTCTCGAGACACGCTCAACGATAAGCACGCTTTTTCGATATATGGATTTCATTTGTGAAATCTTTTCTTACTAATGAGGTATCATACTAAATTAGTATATCTTACAGCGCATCGACGATTTATAAGCGATAATCGCACGCTTGACTTGAAAAGTCAACGAAGTCAACACTTGGTCAACAAAGTCAACGATTTTGACTTTTAAAATAAGAACTTCTTACTATTTTGTTTTATAAATCGAATTCGATCGATTTGAAAACGAAGTCCTATTTTCGATTTATCTCGTAAATCGAGGATTTTTAAATATTTTCGCATTTTTAATAACCCTTTTTATAAATAAAAGCAGATTTTGGTTTTTAAAACGTTATAAAATGAACGTTTGTCTCAAACATAGCAATCTATGTTTATAAAATTTTGTAAAATCTAAAAACTGTCCAGAATATTAATTTAGTAAATATTTCATTAATAAACTGTTTTAAAAAGGATTTAAAAATCCTTATTAATTATCGAAAACTCGATAATTAATTTAAAAATGTCAAATGACCTTTGAAAAATTTTCTAAATTAATATAGTGCATTATTATACACTGTGGTCCAGAATATGAATTTATAAAATTCATATGATATTATTTTCTATTTATTTATATATATACATATATATGTTTACTTGTAATTCCAAATAAATAGGGAATAATTATCCAAAAATTCCCAAAATTGATATATACCTAGTATAATATCCCAACATCAATATAAATTACCAATATAACCTATAGTTCACCATAACATTCATTTAATAATATATAGTAATTATTCACGGTAATAATTTGATAATTACCGAATAATTAGCAATAATTTCTAAAAATTCCACATAAATTCCAACATGATTAAACATTATATTATAACATTGTAACATCATAACATCAACCAAAAACATTTGAATCATCACCATATGAAGCTCAATAGCTCTCGGTTTTTTTGATTCAAAGTGTTATTTGATTTTCAAAAATTCCAACAATTATATACTAGGTTTATACACTATAGTATACTAATATAACATCATAATATTTATCAAAACTAATTAAATCATCACCTTCAAGAGCACAAAGCTCACGGCTTATTTGATTTAAAATAGTAATTAATTTCCAAAAATTCTAATTATTTCACACAATGTATAAACAATATACTAAAGCATTAATACACCATTGCATGTTCAAAAATAAAATCATACACCAACCTATGAAATTGTAATGCTCTCGGTTTTTATAAAAAAAATAGCAATTGATTTTCAAAAATTCCAATTAAATCATAGAACACATAATCAAGGTTCTAAAGCACTAATATGTTATTACAAGCTTGAAATAAAAATTTATACACTAAGGTACATACATACAAGCTCTCGGTTTTCATAAGAATTCAAGCTAGGGTTTTCCAAAATTTTTAAATAACATACTATAGTCTTAAATCATAACATAGATCAATAATACATGCTTAGAACATACTAATAAGTGTTCGGTCATCATCATTCTATTTTATACTATTTTCGAAAATTATAACAAATATACACTATGGTTCGAAATCATATATATATAGGGAAGATGCATTCATACATTTCATATACTATGTCCTATGTTCATCTAAACATACTTCTCATATATTTTCAAAATAAAATCCTCAAGAACAAGTATATAAACAAAGGCTCATGCTCAAGAACACTTAAACAAATATGTATACATATATAAAAACTTTCGAAACCCACATACACATCAAAGCAGTTTTCGATTTTTCTTGATTAAATGGAGATAAAAATCGAAGCTAAAGACCATGTATTACCTTGAGAATGGTATAATATCACAAGGATATGATATGGTATTAGACTTGATGAAGGAATGAGAAGAAGGGGAAGAAGCAAAGCTCTCGATTTTTTTTTGAAAATGGGGAAGGCTGTTCGAAATTTTTAGAGAAGAAATGGGAGAGATGGAGAGGATTTTGGTGTTCAAAAATTGTTGGGAGAGTGTATAATGAGAGTGGGGTGAATTTAGAGTCCCTCCTATACCTATCTCTCTCTCTCTCTCGATTTTGGCCAAGAATTGGCATAACATTGATTTGTTTTAGGGTGATGATTAAGGAGTGTTAGTGAGCTCTTCATGCATTGGTCCTTTTGAAAAGGGGTAATTATTTATAGTGGGGAAGAGTGAGAGAGTCAAGCATGGGGGGTAGGTTTAGGTTGATTTTAATTCATTTTATACACTAATACATAATATATATCACACATGATTGTAGATATATAATACAAGTCATAAAAATAATTAAATCATCACTTAGTAATAAAATCGAAATTACCGAAAATAAACGGAAAAATAGATTAAAATATAAATTACACCTATTATTGATACTTATGTAATTCTCGATCATATATATCATAATATATGATTTGGATATTAAATAATAGCAAAGGATAAAATTATTACACATTTCAAGCATATAAAACCCTAATTTCGAAAATTAGGGTTTCAATTTTATAAAAACTGAAACCTTAGATTTTTATGGTTAAAATTCTGATTTAATGCTTAATAATATTCATATATATCATATTATAAAGTTTAGATACCATAGGATAATTTAATGGTATCATTTCATGTGTTAAAACCATAGTTTGCAAAACTAGGGTTTTCGAAAAACCCATGTTAAAGAAATCGAATTTTAGATGCTAAAATTCGATTTTAATAATTAATAATACTGTAATTATATAAAATAATGATAGGAAATTAATTATGATAATTTCCTGAGTATTAAACTCATTTTCAAAACGCCTCAGACGTTAACGCTCAAAACGCCCTCAAAACGCTCAAAACGACTCATCTCAAAATGGTCGCAGAAGTTCATACTTACCAAATAAATCTATTCCATTTAATAAAGGAATTAAGATGGAAATTAATTCCAAGCTTCAACGCCGTAAAATTTCATGAAAAGTCGACGCTCGATACGCTGCTGACGTTAAAATATATCGACGAATCATTTCGTAATATTTCAACTTTAATTCACAATCCTTAGTGAATTATGAAAAGGAATTCGTTATAACGATATCGTATCGAAATCACAAGATTCGATGTCGTAATAAGATAATATACTATTAAAACCCTAATTACGGGTTTAGAACACCGTAATCGTATATTCGTTTCTTTGGAATATTACATATATCATATTAGAATTAATTATATGATAATTTCAAAGATCAACTATCATTATCATGAAATAATGAAATTTCAACACTTTGTACACACACACACACACACACACACATATATATATATATATATATATATTTCGGCCTTCTCAATAGTGTAGGACAAAAATTATATTTTTTCATGCTTCAATACATCATCTTATCCCATAATTAATACATATCACTTTCATTCTCATATTTATCAAAGAATTAAGAAAATCACCACTTAATACATACATATATATATATATATATATATATATATGGGATGGTTATAGTGAGAAAAGTGTTAAGTGAGAATAGGAATAAATCTCAACCATTTATTGTAATATAATCAATGGATGAGATTTGTGCATAAATATAGAATTAAATATATCTCAATGTATTGTTTATTCTTCAAAAATTCGAGAAGGGTAAATATGAGACAACAAAATAATTAACGATGCAAGATATGGAAATCTCCTCAAATTCCATGAAAATAGGGATTAATTTTAGTGAGATTCATTGGGAGAACAAATCGCTTTCCTCCCCAATTTATTCCATTCTCGTAAAAGGGTTTTAGTTTTGAAATTGCAAAGAATCGCTTCCTTATTTCGACACCCGATTGTCTTGAATCGCCATACATGTGTTGTCTGTGTTTGTTGCACATTTTATTATTTGTATTGCATATAATATACAGTATATTGCATACATGTAACATATGTGAACTTAAAAAATAAGTCTCGTATAGCACAAGTTTAATAGATTATCTGTTGCATTATGCAAGTGAAATATATTTGTAGCATATTATTTGTAATATGATTTTAAATACTATGATTGATGCCAACACTTTATAACAGTGTAATATGTTCATGTGAAATTCTTTTGATGAAATCATATGCAATCTTGCATATTGCATATGTTATGCATGTATACATCATTTTAATACCGATATGTATCACAAATAGGATATAATTTCAAATTTTAGAACGCCAATACAACACTTTCATTATATATGTATTATGAGTTATGTGATTGATCTTTGAGGTCCCAAACATTACGCTTTTTGTTTTGATAATACATTGGTTCTTTGTTTGGTTTATTTTGCTCGCTTTTGGAATAATATGTCGACAAAAGTAACATGATTTGTTTATTCACATTACAAAATTTGTATTGCATAAATTTAGATTTCAGAAGCAATTATGTAATTGTAATTGTTGCAATTATGTGTTATTTGCATTAATATTTATAAATCCTGTATGTTTTCCTAACATAATCTAGTATTTTGCATATATAAAGCATGTATACAAAGACATTATAAGTATATATGTGGCAAACGGATGGTACTCTATATATTGTTAATTGTTTTTTGATAATAAGTCGCAAGATGTCACATCTTTGCTTATTGCACATCGTCTAAATTGTATTGCATAATATCTGATTTTGTAGCAATTGTGTGTTAAATGCAAAAGGTGAAAAGCGTATTGCAATTGTGAGTTTTTCGCAATAATATGTCTGAAAAAATTACATGACGTGTTTATCGCACATTGCCAAAATTTGTATCGCATAAATTTAGGATTCTCAGAGCAATTATGTAATTGTATATCTTGGCTCAAAGTAGTATATTGCATATAGTAAGCATGTATACAACACATTATAAGTACATATGTTGCACACGGTTGGTACTCTATATATTATTAATCGTTTTTCATAATATGCCGCAAGATGTCACATCTTTGTTTATTGCACATTACCATATCGCTCCAAACCCGCATGAAACACCATACTCAAGATAAAACTTTTCACCCTCCTTTAAGGTATTAAAATATTTCCACATATGGTTTCATCTCAGCAGACAATTGGGGTAAATAAGGTCCTCGACTGTCACGACCCCATTCTTGACCAACCCGGACCTGGAGGGCGACTAATACTAGGAGTAGTATTTTAGGGATTACATGGGTAAAATAAAGATGCATAAAAATAAACCAACATGTTTGAGTAGAATATGGTGATGTTATAATGTTTTGAAAGGTTTAGCCATCGGACCCCAAAACTTGGCCCGATCCGATGGACCTCGATAGTTTGTAAACATAAAGCATAATAAAGGAGTTCGAGTATAGCAATGAAAGTGTGTGAATACATATACGACGATATGCATTCAAGGTATATAACCCATAAATTCAAGTAATCGGTCGAGGACACCGACTCTCAACACATCCCCATCATCACCATCGAGCTCAACATGCACATTTAAAAACAAACATGCAGGCTAAGTACAAGAAATTGCACTCGGTGGACTTATGTTGAAAACATTTGATAATATTTGGATTACGCCGCCAATATCGAGTAAGTCACAGTGGTTTTAGTTAAAATGCCTCAGACTTACCAAATCATTTTCGCCAGAACATAGCCTGCCAGCATTTTCGCGTATGGTCCGTATCTCATAGTCACAATACATAATAATAAATAAATAACGTCGAGAGTGAGGCCTCCCATCTACGACGCCGTGACCGTCAGAATCCCGCAGACAAAGACACACCACTGCAAGCATATGTTAACACAACAGATAGTTCCAACCTTCACGCCAATCCTAGCTGCATTTATCATCCCAAGCACAGACCCGACATTAAAAGGTCATGCTACCACAACAAATGATATAATAGTTCCAACTATCTCCACACTCTACCCGCATAACAGATAGATCCATACACAAAACGAAATATTTTCGGTGTAATGCAAGAAACATTTGATAACAGTTGTAGAATAAGTAATCAGAATAAACTCATTTGTACGACAAGAAAGTCACATTTTTGAAGATAAGAAGCCCACAATCGTGAGGTAAGAAAGGAGCCCACCGGACTATGGTTCGCTGTAAAGTCCTAGGTTCGATCGTCGTCAAAATCCCGTCATTGCGTCAAGGCCCACACCTTTACGAAAATGAGGCTTTAGTACGTCCGTCAAGTCTTTCGAGACTTCCAAAGCTAAGATAACTCGATATTTCATATCGATGTGAGACCAATTCTTAGTGAATTCAATACGCCTCAACATGTATACGATCGACTTTTCTCGCTCCCGAGACACGCTCAACGATAAGCACGTTCGATATATGGATTTCATTTTAGAAATCCTTTCTTACTAATGAGGTATCATACTCAATTAGTATATCTTACAGCATCGACGTATTTATAAACGATAATCGCACGCTTGACTCAAAAGTCAACGAAGTCAACACCGGTCAACAAAGTCAACGATTTTGACTTTAAATAGTAAGCTCTTACTATTTTGTTTCATAAATCGAATTTGATCGATTTGAAAATGTGAAGTCCTAGTTCTCGATTTATCTTGTAAATCAAGGACTTATAAATATTTTCGCATTAAATAAACCTTTATAATTAAAAGTTTATTTTTGTTTTAATAACGCTATAAAATGAACGCTCGCCTCAAACATAGCAACCTATGTTTATAAAATTTTGTAAAAATTAAAAACTATTCAGAATATTAATTTAGCAAATATTTCTTTAATAAACTGTTTTAAAAAGGATTTAAAAATCCTTATTAATTATCGAAAACTCGATAATTAATTTAAAAATGTCAAATGACCTTCGAAATTTTTTCTAAATTAATATAGTGCATTATTATACACTATGGTCCAGAATATGAATTTATAATATTCATATGATATTGTTTGCTATTTATTTATATATATACATATATATATTTACGGTAATTCCAATAAATAGGGAATAATTATCCAAAAATTTCCAAAATTGATATATACTTAGTATAATATCCCAACATCAATATACATCATCAATATAACTTATAGTTCACCATAACCATTCATTTAATAATATATAGTAATTATCCACGGTAATTACAAGATAATTACCAAATAAATAGCAAACAATTTCTAAAAATTCCAAATAAATTCCAACATCATTAAACATTATATTATAACATTGTAACATCATAACATCAACCAAAAACATTTGAATAATCACCATATGGAGCTCAATAGCTCTCGGCTTTTTGGATTCAAGGTGTTATTTGATTTTCAAAAATTCCAATAATTATATATTATGTTTATACACTATAGTATAGTAATATAACATAATAATATTTATCAAAACTAATTAAATCATCACCTTCAAGAGCAACAAGCTCACGGCTTATTTGATTTAAAATAGTATTTGATTTCTAAAAATTCTAATTAATTCACACAATGTATAAACAATATACTAAAGCATTAATACACCATTGCATGTTCAAAAATAAAATCATACACCAACCTATGACATTATAATGCTCTCGGCCCTTTTTAATTAAATAGCAATTGATTTTCAAAAATTCTAATTAAATCATAGAACATATAATCAAGGTTCTAAAGCACTAATATGTCATTACATGCTTGAAATAAAAATTATACACCAAGGTATAACATATATTGCTCACGGTTCTATCAAGATTTAAGCTAGGGTTTTCCAAAATTTGCTAAATCAACACCATAGTCTTAAATCATAACATAGATCAATAATACATGCTTAGAACATATCAATAAGTATTCGGTCCTCATCCAAAAATTTTGTACCATTTTCGAAAGCTATATTAATTCATGCTTGGGTTTCGAAAATCATATATAGGCAAGGTACACTCATACATTTCATATATAATATCCTATGTTCATCCAAGCATATATTCTCATATTTTTGAAAATAAAACCATCAAGAACATACATATAACAAAGGCTCATGCTCAAGAATATTTAACACATACATAGATACATATATAACATTTTCGAAACACACATATATATACATGAACAAGTTCAAAAATTTCAGATTAAAGGAGGTGAATAATCAGCTATTGGTCTCATTTACCTTGGATTTAAAATGGTTTCAAGAGCAATGTATGTATCAAGGTTGTGAAGTGGAGAAATGAGAAGAATGGAGAGAGGAAATCTGAAAATAGAGGGTGTGGCTCTCGATTTTCAGCAGGTTTTCGGGAGAGAAATGGGGTGTTGAGAGTGTTAATTGTCGGGAGAGGTTTCAAATGAGTGAGTATGAGAGAAGTGAAGAGTCTTGCCACAATATGCCTCTCTCTCTCGATTTTCAGCAAGAAAATGGGCAAAATCTGATGCCAATGATGAAGATTATAGTGATGATTAGGCTAAGTAAAAGCTAAGCCATGCATTGGGTAGAAAATAGGTGGAGTGCATGCTTGTTGGAGTAGAGAGATCGGCGGGGTGGGGGTTTAAGGCTGATTTTATTTTATTGTTACACCTAATATATTGTATTAATCATATAATAGGTCATAGATATATAATACATGCCAATAAAATAATTAAATCATCACTTATGCATAATTTCAAATTACCGATCCAAAGTCGAAAAATAGGATTAAAAATATAAATTACACCTATTATTGATACTCATGTAATTTTCGTCCCAAATATACACATATATATCATAATATATGATTTAGATATCAATAATAGCATAGGATAAAATTATTACACATTTCAAGCATATAAAACCCTACTGAAAATTAGGTTTCAATTTTATAAAACTGAAACCTTCGATTTTTATGGATGAAATTTGATTAAAAGCTTAATAATATCCATATATATCATATTATAAAGTTTAGATACCATAGGATAATTTAATGGTATCATTTCATGTGATAAACCCTTATTTATAAGTTTTGTGGTTTTCAAATTAAAATTAGAAAATATCGAGTTTTAATATCTCAAATATTGATTTTAATAATCATTAATACTGTAATTTTATAAAATAATAATAGGAAATTAATTATTAAAATTTCCAAGCATTAAACTCATTTTTCAAATCGCCTCAGACGTTAGCTGCTCAAAACGCCTCAAACGCTCAAACCGACTCATCTCAAAATGGTCGCAGTAAGTTCATACTTACTAAATAAATATATTCCATTTAATAAAGGAATTAAGATGGAAATTAATTCCAAGCTTCACCGCCGTAAAATTTCATGAAAAGTCGACGCTCGACACGCTGTTGATGTTAAAATATATCGATTTAATCATTTCGTAATATATCTTTCCTTTAATTCACAATCCTTAGTGAATTATGAAAAGGAATTGCTATAACGATATCGCATCGAAATCACAAGATTCGACGTCGTAAAAGATAATATACTAAGAAAACCCTAATTACGGGTTTAGAATACCGTAATCGATATTCATTTCCTCGAATATTACATTCCACCCCTTACGAAAAATTTCATCCCGAAATTTGTATACCCTAGAAAAATAAATCGGGTATTTTTCCCTCATCGCTTCTTCAAGCTCCCACGTGGCTTCTTCGTCTGCGTGTCTCCACAAGACTTCGACTAACGGAATCGACTTGCTCCGTAGTTGTTGGACTTTGTGGTCAAGCATGGCTGCGGGTTCTTCCTTATAGCTCATGTCCGCTCGAGGATCACGCCGTCTTGGTGAATCACGTGCTTTGGGTCGTGAACGATTTTCGTAATCGTGAGACGGAAAACATTATGGACATTTCCTGTGTTCATGAAGAGCCAACCCATAAGCCATCGACCTATCCTTTCTAGATCTCATAAGGTCCTATGAAACGGGTCTAAGCTTTCCTTTCGTGCCAAACCCGACAATCCTTTTGATGGAGAGACCTTAAGAAATACTTTGTCTCCATCCTCGAATCAGTAGTTTCTGATCTACGCAGACGTCAGAAGATTTCGTACGTCCGAGCTTCTTTTTATCCTCATCCTAATTTGTCTAACGATTTCGATCATTTCGCCACCGTGATTAGGCCCTATGACTTTCTCTCACCGACTTCATCCCAATAAAGTGGTGATCTACACTTTTGCCATACAAGTGCTTCAGTGTGGGCCATGCCGATCGCCGCTGATAACCGTTGTTGTAAGCAAATTCAATCGAGGTAAAATATCTTCCCATTTTGTACCTCGATCCAAAATTACGCTTCTAAGCATATCTTCTAGCGTGCTGATCGCTCTCTCCGATCGCCCATCGGTTTGTGGGTGGAATGTCAGATCAAGTTTAATCTCGCATCAGCTCTCTCGCAAGCTAATCCAAAACTGGATGTGAACTCGAGTCTCGATCGAGGTAATAGATTTTGGCACTCCGTAGTCGCATAGCTTCCTTAACGTATAGTGGCCAACTTATCGGATCCATAAGTGCTTTGAATAGGTGAAAGTGAGCACTTTTAGTAAGTCTATCCACAATTACCCATATGGCTGTGTTTCCTCTTCTCGATTTGGGTAAGCTTGTAACGAATCCATCGTTATATCGTCCCACTCCATTCGGGATTTCAACGGTTGTAACTTCCCGTAGGGTCGCTGGTGTAGGGCCTTCACTTGTCGACAAACAAGACAAATGCTCTACTAAAGAAGCTATGTCTCGCTTCACGCCTTCCCACCAAAATTTTTCCTTCGTGTCCGGTACATCTTAGTACCGCCTGGGTGGGCGTGTAGGCGATCGTGAGCCTCACTCATGATTTGCTCAAGCTCTGCGTCGTCAGAACGATATCCTACCTTCAAACAATAAGGCATGCTATCCTGCCTCTTGAAAATTCTTGAATCCTTCGCACCTTAGTCTTTCTGATCTTTCCAACTTTTCCTCCATCCGTCGTCTCGACAATTCTTTTTCTTAGATCGATGTCAGCGTGTGAGAAGCGACACACCACAATTGTCCCGGGTGGTTCAACCAATTCAATTCTCATTCTACCAAACTCTTCAACGAAGTTTTTCCTCATGTATAAAGAGACATCCTAACTTGGTATGGTTTTACGACTCAAGCGTCACCACTACATTCGCCTCGCCTCGGTGATAGTTAATACCACAATCGTAATCTTTTACTAATTCTAGCCATCTTCTTTGTCTCATATTCGATCTCTTTGTTCAAGAAATACTTCAAACTTTTATGATCCGTGAAGATCTCACATCTCACACCATAGAGATGGTGTTCCAAATTTTTAGGCACGAACCACACCGCTAATTCCAAATCGTGGGTCAGTAGTTCGGTTCGTGGGGGTCCGAGTTGTCGGATGCGAAGCTATCACTTTTCCTTCGCATCAAAACACAACCCAAAGACAGCCTTAGATGCGTCGGTATAGACCACATACCCTTGTCCGCTTCCTGACCGCTAGAATCTGTGCACTCGGTCATTTTTCGAGTATTTGAAACTCATCTCGCACTCATCCGTCCAATCGAACTTGATTCCTTCCAAGTAGTCGGGTTATTGGCCTTGCAATTTTGGAGAATCCTTCGATGAATCTCCCATAGTAACCAGCTAATCCTAGAAACTTCGATTGCGGTCGTGTTCTAGGTGATTTCATTCTCGCACTGCCTCTACTTGGTCGGATCTACTTTTATACCTTCGCCAGACACGATGTGTCCAAGGAACATAACTTCCTTCACTAAAACTCGATTTGCTAAACTTAGCAAAGAGTCTTTCATTCTCAAGGTTTGCAAAACCGTTCAGATGTTCTTTATGATCCTCTTCATTCTTTGAATAAATAAGGATGTCATCTATGAAGACCAAAACAAATTTATCCAAAATGGATGAAATACTGCTCACGAGGTTCATGAACACGGCTGGTGCATTGGTTAACCCGAATGGCATAACTATGAATTCATAGTGGCCATATCTCGTTCGGAATGCGCCTTGTACATCTTCAGTCAGATTCAGCTGGTGGTATCCTCGACTTAAGATCAATTTTCGAGAATACACCCGCCTCGCAATTGATCAAACAGTCATCAATTTCGGGTAAAGGGTATTTGTTCTTTAGTGTCATCTTATTTAGCTCTCTATAATCGATGCACATCCTCAAAGAACCATCCTTCTTCTTAACAAACAAAACAAAGGCCCCCAGGTGAAACACTGCCTAATGAATCCTAGATCCAAAAGCTCTGGATTCGATTTTCAGCTCTTCTAGCTCCTTGGGGCCATCCTATAGGCGCCTCGACATCGGGCTGATCCCTCGCTCCAAGTCGATGGTAAACCCATTGTCTATTAGGAGGTAGTCCCGCAGATTGGAACACGTCCGAAATTTCTGACAACTTCAATGTCTTCTACCCGCTCGGTTTATCCTCATCGTTTAAATAAACAAGGAATGCATGGCATCCCTTCCGTTCATCATCCTCCTAGCTTGAAGGCCGATACTAACGGAATCCTCCTTCCCATGCCGATCCCGTGAAAATGCGTAGCTTCTTGTCCGTGAAAGTGAAACGAAATTTTCCTTTCCTTACGAGAATCGTGAATGATTCTTAGCTAACCAGTCCATTCCGAGGATTATGCGTCTACATCATCCATGGGTATTATGTTTAGATTGTTACGTAACCTTAAGTGATCCTAATGTCAACTCTAGGTTCGAGCAAAAGTGTGTAATACCATAATCCCTCCTATAGCGACGAGATTCTCATATCCTCGCTTGAATTTTCGCACCTAAGGCCCAAGATTTCACGCATGATTTTGCAATAAAAGAATGCAAGCACCCGTGATCGAACAATACTATAATGTGTAGGTTGAGTGAGAACTCCCATACCGCCAAGTTTCCTCGGTTTTGTTCGCTCGCCTCCTATGCAGCGTAGCTCGCCCGAGCCGGCCGAGGCCGACGGGCACCGGGTCCCGGCTGATTCGCGGTTGTTGCTCGCCATTCTCGCCGCCGGGCGCTGGCGTGGGTTTCCGCTCCGCTGTTGTTAGGGGCGGTACGCCACTGCGGTCAGGAATATGTCATGGCGGCCGCCATCATGGTGGTCGTTGGAGTTGTTGTTGAGGTCGGGTTGTTGCCATTGAGTTGCGGGGTTGGGGTTGGAATTGTCTGCGGTTGGTCAATTGTCAGATAATTTTAGTGGTCGAGCATTGCCCTGGCTGGTTCACCAGATCCGAACGTGACACCGGGCAATTGTCATGAATGCCCGTTGCCCCGCACTTATAACAGCCACCACGCTTGCAGGCACACACCCTTGTGTGCTCTATGGCATCTAGGCATTGAGGTGCCCTCGACTGCTCCTCGTGGTCCCTTTGGTGGAGCATAAGGCGCTTCCTCTTCCGTCTCCCTCATCCAGTGGTTTCGCCACCTCGCGCCAGACTTACTTCTCCATAGTTTCCGTGGTTGTTATTCCCATGTTGGGGTCCCGCCCTTTCCTCGTCTAAATTACCGTGTGTCCGAGACGACACCAACTTATTCTCATTATGGTCACTTCAATATCCAAAGCTCGCGAGAGCTTCGGTAAGATAGGTCTCCGTGGTCGGCAAGAGACATGCGATCTCCATTCTTAGCCCCGACCGAACTTTTTCGACATTTTCAAGTCGGTGTCCACCAGATCTGGCGATATCTCGACATCTCGCAGAAGTGCGATCATAGTCTGATACTGGATAATTTTCTTGTTTTAGCGTGAAAACTCCCGACTTTTTCCCTATAGCTTTTGGGGATATACTTTTCATACCTCTCTTGAAATCCTCCCACGAGAATTCTTCCAATGCCTAACTGTAAAGTCTTCTTCTCGGCCTCCCACCAAGTCACCTGGTCCGATCACCGGAAGGTAACACACGATATCCTTTCCCGTGCCGCACCTTAAGAAAGTGAAAACCGCTCAATGGCCCTAACCCATTGTTCGGCTTCTTCCGGCTCCCCTTCCGTTAAAATGTGAGGTTTTGCCTCAAAATAGTTCTTCGATCCCGCGATCGGGTTGAGGTGAGGGTGGTTGGGATTATCTTCTGTTCTTGCTCGGGATTCTACCCTTCCTCTAGGTCTTCTCGACCTCGGGTTCTCTTCTCGGTTTCTTCTGAGGCATTCTCGCTATATAAAACATACCATCGTTAATTACTAAACGCTACAACTTAACAAAAGGTTTTCATAGCTTCTTCTTAAAGCGATATAAAATAAAACAACTCATCCATAACATAGACAATTGTTACCAAAAAGGCCCCACTGGGTCAAAATATATGTAGATAGATAACCAAGGTTTGTCAAAACAAGATGTCCAACATCGAGAATCATAGAAGATAGAAATAACAGGTTTCGGCCCACACGGCCAAAAAGAAAATCCGAGTCCTAGAACCATGGTATTGAAATAAAAGGACGATTCTTCATAAGTTGGGAATGACCCAACATTCATTCGTTCACATGGATAGGATACATCGTAAACATAAATATTTTGGCGATAATTTCATGACATTTTATAAATTCTTTGATATAAGCATAAATAAATAAAATCATTTGTTCGAATTTTATCATTAAAAGTATAGTAAAGCCCACTGGACTCGGATATCAATTTTCGATTCTTCTTTCGTCAGCAGTCGCAGTCTGAACTACGCTTACGTGAAAAGCTATACTTGGTCGTTTTCGAGATTTCAAAGTTTAGAATAAACTTTGATAACTTATTCTAATATAATTTGAATTCCTAACTGAATTCAATCTGCGTTCAATCAGCAGTATTTTGAACTAACATTTCGTTCGAGATATGTTCGTATTTTATTTTAACCTTTTAGTTAACGCGTTTAACGTTTACAGCTTTTCGCACAGCGAGTTTCAATTATGAAATCTTTCTCACTAATGAATTTCTATATATAAATAACGTTTTACACGACATGATTCGTATTTTAGAGCGTATTTCATCGTGATTTCAAAAGTCAAATTTTGACTTTTCTTTATTAAATTCTTTAATTATATTTAATATCTAATTATATAAACGATTTTCAATCGATTTCTTTTTCATAAGTCCTAATTTCTCGATTTACCGTCGATAAACATTGAATATTTTTCTTAAATATTAATTTACTTATTCTTTAAACATTATTTTTCGTTTCTAACGTTATTTAATATAAGCGTTTTCGCCATAATAATAGTATTCTACGTTTATAAAATTTCATAATTCCTTAATATTCTAAATTAATTTCTGCACATATAATATATTATTTTTTGATATTAGGTTTAAAACCCTTAGTATATAGATATATAAATACTACTTTAAGCTTATTTTCATTCTTCTTCCAAAAATTTTCTAAAAATTCTATAGTACTATTTTATCAATAGTATCACTAATATGTATATATTAACTATAGAAAGATTTAAGATTACTTATTAAGTCCTTAGTTCTCGTTTTGTCAAACTTGTCCAGATAAATTTTCTAAAATTCTAGATTAATTTATACATGAGGTCCCAACATTAATCTATAACTATTTATAACATATAGTCCATCATATAATTTCTATAGCAAAGTACTGTATGTTCAAGGGTTTCGGTCTTCTAAACACATAAACTAACATTTTATAAAATTCTAATTAAATTACAAAATCGCTATACAACATAGTGTAGTAACATTACATCATTACATCACATAAAATAATTAAAATCATCTAATTCCATCATGAAAACTCACGTCACTTTGTAATAAATGGGCAAATAATATCTAAAATTTCTAAATTCACAGTAATATCATAAGTCAATACCTAGATCACTAATATGCCTTACATTTCTCAAATTAAAATTGTACACTAACTAGCAATTCCTCATATTTTGGGTCATCATCAACATAGCTTATGATTTGGTTTTTTTTAAAATTCACCACAATGCTCCTATATCAACGTCATGTTCAATCCATCCTTAAATCATGCATAAAAATTTAACCATTATCGAATATTAAAGATGTTTAATTAAATTTTAAACATGAAAATGCTTCTTCAACATCATAACACAATTATTAATTGTACTATCATGCTAGCATCTTTCTTACTTAAGAACCATGCTGAATTTGTAATCTAACCATTAGAAATTTAAAAACTTAGTGTCAATCAAGCTCGCTGATTTCTAACCTTTTACAGATCGATTTTGAGCAAGTTTAGATATCAAGCTTTTAGGTGATGGAAATCAAGAACACACAAGGTATTTTAAGATAAAGTCACGGTTCTTTCTTGAGAGAGAAAGTGTTCAATTTTTAGAAACATATTACAAGTAAACTGGAATACCCTTCCAACTCTTTCACTTTCTCTATCTCGATCAGTTCACAATAACTTTGGAACTTTTCAAAAATCACTTTATGACTCACAGATTACATCCTATACTAACCTTCTTGAATAAAGTTTTTTTTGAACAAAACAAATTAATTCTTTGCTTTGTTGGAACAAAAGCGTCGACATCCTCACCACAGCACTTAAGGAAGACAAATTTCTCCTGTGACTCATTACTGCATTATGTAATGGAAGTAAGTATATCACACAATTTGTTTCGAACAAAACAATGAAATATCTTTGAATTTGTGGTGAGATGGAGCACTGTTCTTACTTGAACAAAGAGGAGAAATTTTATTCTTGTTAATACCAGTATTTAGTTCAGAAATACTTTCCAATATATATATATATATATATATATATATCATCATGAAGTGTATATGAAGTCAAACAATTGCATTACTACCACCTCCATGCATCCACTTGATCTTACTTGTTTAATGAGTACATTAGATACTACTTCATGAATTAATTCATCTCGTAACATTATTGAAAGAAAACTTACGTGAATTATGGCGACAAACCTAAGTCGCCTCACTTCACAAGTGATTCTTATTTATTTTCATACCATTTATGATATATATATCATAATATATGTTTTAGATGATAAATTATATCATAGGAAAATTATTAGTATCATTTATTGAAGAAAACACAATTTAATTAGGGTTTCGAAAATTATATCTTCAATAATTAATCTCTAATATTCTAGCATTGTTTTAATGCTAAATAATACTCTAATTACATAATCAGGAATTTAAATACTATAATTCCTTGATCATTAAACTCTTTATCTATTAATCTCTAAACATTAACGTTAAGCGTCTCAAAGCGTTAATTATCGACTCATCTCAAAATTCGTAATAAATTCAGTAGTTACTTTATTAATTTATTCCATTTAATATGGAATTTAATTCTAAGCTTATTGCTTAGAAAATTTCTCAAAATTTTAACTATCGATACTCATTCGGTTAAAATTTTCTGAAAACACTTTATAAAATTTTATTCCTTAATTCACAATTCTTGTGAATATAAAATAAATTTGTTACGTCGTAATTATTCGAAATCATAATTCGATAATTTACTAATTCTATTATTTGTAGAAATCTTTCACTAATTTAAAAATCGTAATTAGCGTTTAATTCTTGGATATTACATTCTACACCCCAAAATTTCAGTCCAATTTGCATACAAGAAAACATCGAGTTCGTTCTTTCATAGCCCCTCAAGTTCCCATGCGCTCTTCTTGTCCATGATGTCTCCACAACACTTTGACTAGGAATGGACTTGTTTCGAATTCTTTGAACTTCGGTCTAGAATGTGCGTAGGTTCTTCTTCATAGCTCATATCGATTGAGGATCACGTCGCTTGATGGATCACGTGTTTTGGATCGGCATATGCTTTCTGTGTGACACGTGAAACACGCTTGTGACATTCCCAGAACTTGCGGAAGAGCGACCTATAGTCTAGCCTATCCTTTCTAGGATCTCATAAGGTCCTATAAAACGGGTCTTAGTTTTCCTTTACTCCAAACCTTATAATCCCCTTGATGGAGAACTTTGAGAAAGACTTTATCTCCATCTCAAAATATAGCTCGGATCTACTGTACTCGATTCTCGACTATATCTTGAGCTTCTTTTATTCTTTCCTAATTGTCGACGATTTCAATCATTTCACTTATTGCTTGACCCTACGATTCTTCTTTCACCACTTCATCCCAATAAAGCGGTGATCTACATTTTTTCCATCGAGACGTATGGGGCCGTAGTCGTCGCTTGGTAACGTATTGTGGCAAATTCAATAAGGGTAAAACATCTTCCCACTTTGCACTCGATCCAACACTCATTCTTAGCATTCTTCTGATGTCGAATCGTCCTTTCCGATTGACCATGGATCGTGGGTGAAATCGTGTGAAATTCAACTTCGTGCATAATTCTTTTGCAAGCTAACCCGAATCTCGAGTGAACTTGGAGTCTCTATCGGACGTGATAGATTTGGCACTCCATGAAGTCGTATAATTTCTTTTACATTGGGCTAACCTATCGGATCCATGAGTGATCGAATGGCGTAGAAAATGCGCACATTTTGTGAGCTCATCAATAACTACCGATAGGATGTTTCCCCTTTTGATTTTGGTAGACCCAATGTGAGTCCATCTATCTCATCCACTTCCATCGGGTATCCCCAAAGGTTGTAACTTTCCGTAGGGGCGTTGGTCTGCTTTCACTGTTGGCAAACAAAAGCCTATTCTAAAAGGGCTCATCTCGTTTATACCTTCCCACGCAAACCTTTTCTTAAATCTTGATACATTTTAGCTTTGGGTGGGCGGTATAGGGTGTCATGAGTTCCTCATGATTTCATTTCAAGATCGTTGTTATGCGGAACATAATCTTTTAAATAATAAAGCATTATTGTGCTTCTTGAAAATTTCTTAGTCCTTGGCCTTACCTTTGGCTCTTTTCTTTCTAACTTTTCCTCCATCCTTTGTCTTCTATGATTCTTTTTCTTAAGTCGACGTCAAGGTGAGTGTAGCTGACTACATGATCGTCCGGACTTTAACCATTCTATCTTCATTTTCTCAAACTCTTGAGTTTCTTTTCCTTTGTAAGAGACATCCCAATTTAGTTTGATTTTTACGACTTAGCATCGGCTACTACATTCGCTTTACCCGGGTGATAGTTAATACCAGTCGTAATCCTTCACTGATTCGAGCCATCTTCTGCCTCTGTTTAGATCTCTCTTTCAAAGTACTACTCTTATGTCATAAGATCTCATCTCCCCTAAAGATGGTGTCTCCAAATTTCGGTATGAACCCTGCAATGCTAGTTCCGTGTCATGAGTTGGGTAGTTCGGTTCATGTAGTGCGAGTTGTGGGAGGCATAGCTATCACTTTTCTTCTTGCATCCCCCAGTCCGTTCTTGGAAGCATCACTTATAAACTACATATTCTTTATCTGCTGGGAGCTGCTTTGGTGCACTTGTCGTTTTCCTTAGCTTCTGAAATTCGCCTCATTCTTGATCCATTTGAACTTGATTTCCTTCGAGTACGGGTTATTGGCCTTGCAATTTTGGAGAATCCTCGATAAATCTCTATAATAACGCACTAGTCCGAAACTTCGTCTCGTTGGTCCTTGGCGATTTCCATTCTGTGACTTCTACTTTGGTTGGATCTACTTTAATTCCTTACGAGACCAATGTGTCGAGAACTTCTTCCCCACAAAACTCGCATTTGCTAAACTTAGCAAAGTTGTTC
Organism: Salvia rosmarinus; assembly: GCA_036937905.1. Taxonomy (NCBI): domain Eukaryota; kingdom Viridiplantae; phylum Streptophyta; class Magnoliopsida; order Lamiales; family Lamiaceae; genus Salvia; species Salvia rosmarinus. Next base: position 31,194,998 of record CM072820.1, on the reverse strand, counting down.
ATCTCTCGAGGATTACTGACATTCTTAGATGATTCTTATGGTCTTCCGTTCTTTGAATAGATGAGTATATCATCTATAAAGACCAACGCAATTTATCTAAGTATGGATGAAACTCTGTTCATAAGGTCCATAAATACGGCTGGTGCATTTGTCGATCCGAGCAGTACAACTATAATTCATAATGGCCATACCTCGTCGAATCGTCTTGGATACATCTTGGCCGTACTTTGAGTTGGTGATAACTGACTTGAGGTCATCTTAGAATACACTCGCTCCTCGTAATTGATCAACTGTCTATCCTTGGCAAGGATATTTTTCTTCGTCATCTTATTCGTTCGATAATCTATACCCATCCCGGAACCGTCTTTTTTTGACAAATAGAGCAGCCAAGCGAAATGCTAGGTCGATAAAACCTGGGTCAAAGCTCTTGGTTTGGATCTTCAATTCTTCTAGTTCCTTGAACCATTCTATAAGGGGCCTTCGACCTTTGGAGCCGATCCGGGTTCAAGTGGATGGTGATTCAGTTTCGGGAGGTAATCTGGTAGATTTTGAAAAAACATCGAAGAATTCGCAAACAATTTCTACATCTTGACCTTCATTTCCGTTTATCTTCCCGTTCATGTAAGATCAAGCGCATCCTCTCACGGTTATCTCATACCTTGGGTCTTTGATATAATCGGGACTTCTTCATCTTGATTATGAAATGGTAGCTTAATACAGGAAAATGAAATGAGATTTTCCTCTCTTTGAAGAATTGTGGAATGGTTTGTAGCTAACAATCCATTCTAAAATTATATCTCGTCACTGGGTATTATGTTGGTGTTAGCGAACATAAGTGATCCTAATTTCACTCTAGGTTCGAGCAAAATCGTGTGATCATAATCCCCTATAGGTGAAGAGATTCTCATTCAGATTGGCTTCTCGGATCTAAGTTCAAACATATCAACACGATTCTTGATATAAAGGAATGTAAGCACCGTTCGAACAACAATATAACATGGTGTTGAGAAGAATTCATACCCCGGAGTTTCCACGGATTGTTAGATTCGCCCCGATGTAGAGCATCGCTCACTGACCTTTATTTGAGGGGCAGGCGCTGTCATGTTGATTACATTCTTTGTTGCTCTGTCTTGACGTTCTCTTCTTGGCCGATCATTGTGGTTGCCGCCTGCTTCTTTGGGGTTCTGCCTCTTTGTCAACCTACTGAGGTTGGGCGGGGAATTGAATAGCCACGAGTGGTTGGGCATTGCCGGGCTGATTCGGCCTTACCCTGTTTCGGGCGTGTCCAGGCGATTGTTAGCGTAATGCCCTTTACACCGCGCCGCGGTTCAGCGCCGCCATGCATTCCCTTGTCATTTACGGCACTTTGGACAGTGAGCCCTAACCTCTTGTGGACCTCTCATGGGAGAAAGACGTAGCTCTTCCATCCACCTCCAGGCGCCACACCGTGCCGTTTGTTCACATTATCGACATTCCCGGTTATTGCCACCAAAGTTTGGTTCCCACTTCCTTTACCTCTATCTCACGTATTCGGTCGAGGATGTGGACTTATCTCCGCATCCGCCTATATCTAAGGCTCGTCAGAGCCCCGGTAGTCAGAGTTCCATGGTGGCGAGACATCCCGATCTCGCCTTGACCCGACCTAAACTTCTCGACATCTTCGTGTCGTGTTCCGATCGGTGCATACCTGACATGTCGCAAAAGATCCGATCATAGTCGGTTATCGGACATCTTCTTGCTTTAAAACGAAGAATTGTTTCTTTTTCTTCTATAATTTTTAGGATGTATTTTTCATACATCTCCTCTTGAGTCTTCCAAGTAAACTCGCCCATTTGCTCGGTGTGAAAATCTTTCTTCCGCTTCAGTGCGGCAGGATCGAGTCGAAAAGTAATCGACGAGTCGCTCACATGCGTGCAGTCGGAAAGTCAAAAACCGTTCCATTGCCTTATCCGTTGTTACGCCTCATTAGGTTTCCTTCCCATTAAAAGCGAGGGTTCTGCGCTGAAGGTTCCTCTATCCTAGATCAGTGGAGTGGGGGTGGTTGAGGTATATTCGGTTCTGACCGGGATTCTCTCCTCTCTTCCTCTTCTCTTCCTCTCTCTACAATCCCGTTACGGATCTCTTCTAGGGGCATTACATTATATAAGACATTCATTAAAACCCATTATTTTCACTATTTAAACATACGTAATATCATTACAATCTTATTGTAAAACAGTTTAATAAACACATTTCATCTTTCCTACACCTTTTTTGCAAAAAGCCCATTCGTGTCATATATATACATCGAAAACTTTTGCCATAAGAAAGGCCGTCTACGACAGCGGTTTATCAAAAGGAAGTTACATACATACGCTTACATGTCATCAAAACACTAAGTTTTCACTTCCATTATAAACATAAGCAACCCACTATATATCATACTACACTATACACGTCTTCAAAAATCTACGCCTCTCTTCTCGAACTCTCGAACTCTCCCTCTCCTCATCGGATCTTCTTCCTCCTAGTCGCTCCTCCTGGTACACGAACCTCGGATGGTCCTGCTCCAATCCTCTCCGATCGCGTGGATGTCTGCGACGGGGCCGTAATCTGGGCTGGACTGAACTACACTGCGATCAGAGGCATCCCGAGTGTCCGACCTCAGTCCTCTGCAGACGGCGATAGGGCTCCTGGAGGTGGGGAGCTACCATCGGCGGGGCTCCGTGATGGTGGAGCGCCATCGGCGGTGGGCGGGAGGGCGTGAGGGATGTCCAAAGCAGCGGTGGAAAAGCAGGCCAGTGCAATCGGTCGCGCTCCTATCCACAGGGCAAGTGCCTCATCAAATAGATACCGGGGTAGCCACAGATTAACACCTCGGAACCTCAGTATAAAGCCACTCCGTGTCGTCACGCCTGTATAGCTCCTCGGGAGGTGAGGTCCTCTCGCGCGCGGTCGTGAATCTAACATAACTAAGATGGTGACGAATCGCGGTAGTCTGATCAAGTCGTAGTCTCCGCCCACTCGGTAGATGTAATCACCGGACACTTCCGGCCATAATCTTCCCAGACCGTGCGGAAGTCGTGGTCAAGGGGCTGAGCCATCGAAATCCTCACACCATATACTCGTGCATCCCTCCGATGTCGAGGTATTGCATCAGAACTCTCCCAAGGTCATCGCAGAACACATCCAATACTCCCGAAAGCACGAACTACTTCCCAAGGGGCGTGGGTGGTCCTAGCCTCCTCCTAGCAGTATACGCATCTCCTCCTCTGCCATCGAAAAACTAGCGTAAGTCAAACTAAATATTATCCGATAAGGATAAGATACATAAAGCCGATCTTAGCGCAGGATAAACGACAATCTATAAAGCGGATAATTCAAACACATCGATAAAGCGATAAATGTTATAGGAAATGTTTTCATGTACATTATCCAGAACTCTCTTATTCTACTAGGAAACATATTATCTAGCGTTCAAAATCTATGTTATACTATAAGGTCTTTGTACTAAGTAAAACTCAAACTAAAATTCTATAGACTCTCATGAATTCTGTAGATAGAAACAGGGTTCAGTCCTTCATAACAAATTAATTTCAGTGTGTTACGAGTACGCAGGCGAAACCGCGTCGGAGTTCAGCGAAGAGACGAGCTAAAACAAAATCACTCATAATGCGAGAAAATTTCGCGCGTCGCGCCAAGATTGTTAGCGATGCGACACCGGTCGTGCATGCCGTTGCGATACGGTAGTACAAGCTACCACGGTCGATATATAAGTCGATGTTATGGACTCTCAAGTCGAATCGATGCCAAGTGGAGTCAGTCGCACATGCCAGTGGTCGATCGGGCATGCCGAGGGTCAGTAGTCCCAACATGCGAGTCGAGTCGGCAGCGTCAGTGAGGTGCACATGCGAGTGAGTCAGCAGTCGCATTGCGTGCAGTCGAGCAGTCGCATGCGAAGTCGTAGTGATGGCATCGCGCGTCGCTTCAACGCTGAGGTCCTAATCGCTCTTTCGCATTCGTCTTTGCCTTGATCGATTGTCGTTACTTTAGTGTTCCGTCCTTCTTTTGTTCTTAGCGGAAGAAGTTCGATACTTCTATGTTCTTTTCGATATGATGTCTTGCTTGTAGTCTATTTCAGTGATGACATATCATTCGTCATAATCAATCTTGAAAATGAAACTAAAGTTTGAAAGAATGAGAACACAGTTCATTCATACATGCATATTTCTTTGAATTCCAAGAATCTATTATTTCAACATTGCCATTTCACGTTCGTTTCAAGCGTATTTATTCATTATACTAATCTTGAAATTTGAACAAATTGGATTATGAAAACTTGAAAGTTTTATCAATTTCATAATATAACTTATTAAAGCATGTATTAATTGAATTTCAAATTCAACATTTCATTTGTGGCACATAATGCTCATTATCGATCATAGGTATTCATTTAACATGATTACTTTTCATGAACTTCGTTCTTTCAACTTTAATCATAGTCTTTCATCATTTGATGACTTTTATTGATTTCAATGAAAATTAGTTTTGACAATTTCTTCCTCGAACTTATTTTTCAATCGAACATCATAACATTTCTTTTTCCTAAAAAATGATTCAATCGCTCTCATTAAACTTTCATTTGAAGAATTTGAGAAAATCATTTACCTCGTCCGGTGAATGGATGTGATGGAGTGTTGAGTATAGCCAGTGATTTCAGAAGTCTAGTAGTGATCTGACTCAACTTGAAAGAAGGGTTTGGATCAAAAGACGCTCGATACCACTCATGTACCCTAATCCTAAAGCGCAGTTAAAGAGGACTAATACTAGGAGCGATGTAGGTTCATGAAACTGTTAAGACATATAACACGTAAAATAAGCGATTGACCATTATATACATTAATAACATAATGTCAAGAGTACAGGCCAGATCGAAAAAGAATACCACGATCGAAGGACTTCAGCTGAAATTGATCATAAGCATAATATTCAAAAGTAGACATTGTTAAACACGGGGCTGTGAATACACGTATGACGGCGTGCACCAAGGTTTCTACTTAACATTGGCTCGACTTCTCAACACATGCCCATCACAGCTCATTGCACATTTAAAACAAATATGCGGTGGTAAACAGAATCACTCGGTGGACTCATGCAAAACATTTTATTATCTTTAAATTACCTTCATCATGGTAAGACTAAGGTTTTATTTAAAGCCTTGCTTACTAAACATTTCATCATTTTCATAACTCGCGCTTGGCGGGCATTTTCCTTGATGTATGATCCATTCCTTTCTTTCATCATAACATTATCATTCGCCTAGAAGGAGGCCTCACTTCGTATTGACATTGTCCTTACAACTCCACGATTACTATTAATCCTTGTGTATATTAACCTAGTCAGTCATAAGTTGGGAGACCCGACAACATCATCATTCATTCATGGATTGGATACATACATAAAACATAAAATTTTGGGGGTAATTTCATACATTTCATAATCATTTCTAAAAGCATACATAAATAATTTTTTCATTTGAACATCTAAATAGAGCATTTTATCCTTGAGAAAAAGCCCACTGGACTCTTGATCGTCTTAAACTCGATTTATCTTCAGCGTCGTGTCGGCGTCCACGCTTCGTATAAAGCGATCGTTGGTCGTCGTTTTTCGAGATTTTCAAAGTTAGAAATAAACTTTGATAACTTATTCTAATATAATTTGAATTCATACTGAATTATCGCGTCAATCGCGTATCTTAAACTAAACATTTCGTGCTTGATGAGTATGTTCACTATTTCATTTAACCTTTTAGGTTAAGCGTTAGCGATATTCTCCGTTTTTCGATATAAAGATTTAAATTATGAAATCTTTTCTCACTAATGAGATTTCTTATATAATGTCGTTTTACGTATTAGCGTATTTATCGAGCGTTTTATACGTTAATTTCAAAAGTCACAATTTTGACTTTTCTTATTAAATTCTTTAATAATTCATATTTTAAACTAATTTCCATATAAATCGATTTTAATCATTTCTTTTCATAAAACCTAATTCTCGATTTTCACAAATCGATAAACTTTTAATATTTTTCTTAAATATTAATCAACTTATTCATTAAACATTATTTTTATTTCTAACGTTATTTAATATAATATTAGTCATAAACATAGTATTCTATTTATAAAATTCCATAAATTCTTGATATGTCTAAAATAATTTCTAGACATATAATGTATTAATCTTTTCTTGATATTAAGGAATTAAAACCCTTAATATATATATTGACTCGGTTTACATATTTCATTCTATCTTCAAAATTCTTCTAAATTCATATAGTGTACTATATTATCATAGTATCACTAATATGTATTAACATTAACTATAGAAAATTTGGGCATACTTTTATTCTATAGGTCTCGGTTTTTGTCGAATTTTGTCGATAAATTTTCTAAAATTCTAATTAATTTATCAAGGCCCAACATTAATCTATATCATAATTATAACCTATAGTCCCACATTTAATTTCTAACCAAGGAATTATTCATAGCCTCGGTTCTCCATCCATAATACTAAACATTTTATAAAATTCGACAAAATTACACAATGCTTATACATTATAGTATAGAACATTACACCATAATATTTACTAAAATCAACTTAATCATCATGTATTCAAGCTTGAAACTCACGGCCATAATGTAAAAATTGAGCAATCAATCTTCAAAATTCTAGTAAAATCATGTAGTACATAATTAATGCTAGATCATCAATATCTTATCATTTCTTAAATTAAATTTGTACATCAATTTAACATTTTCTCATGATTTTGGTCATCATCAAACATATAGTATAAGTTTTTTAAAATTCACCACAAGCTCTATAAACATAGATCGATAATCCATTCTTAATCATAGATTAAAAATTTACATATCATATAATTTCATAACATGTTTAATTTAATTTTAAACATGATATATGATTCTATAATATAACTACACATTATTAATGAACAAGCTATCATCTAGCATTATTTCATAATTAAAACCATGCTTAATTTTAATCAACCATTAGAAATTTAAAAACTTAGTGTATAATCGAAGCTCGTTCGATTTCTAACTTTATGATATTGATTTATGCACAATGATTTAATGTCAGCTTTGTGAGGAAAATGCAAGAACTCTCAAGTCTTTCTTCACATGCTCCGGTTCTTCTCTTTTTGGAGAGTGTAAATGAGTTTGTTTTCCTTTATAAACATATACTTAAGTAAATAAGTAATTACCATTCACACTCCTCTCTCTCTTTCACAATACTTTGGAAGCCTTTCAATCACTTTTATGACTCACTAATATTACATCACCATAGTAAATACATCGTAAAGTTTTGAACAAAACAAATTAATTCTTTGCTTTGTTGGAACAAAAGTCGACATCCTTACACACTGAGAACACAATTTCTCTATGACTCATTTGCATATGTATGGGAGTTAAGTAATCTTAAATTGTTTTGAACAAAACAAGAAATATCTTTGACTTGGAGATGCGTGGGTTCTTACTTGAACAAAGGAGAATTTTATTCTTGTGTTAATACCATGTATTTATTAATACACATTCCAATATATATATATATCATCACAGTGTTATATGAAGTCAACAATTGACTACTACCATCCCATGCATCCACTTGATTTACTTGTTTAATGTGTACATTAGATACCACTTGCATGAATTAATTCATCTAACATTAGCAAAATAAAACTTACGTGAATTATGGTGTACAAACCGTAAGTCGCTCTCTTCATCAGTGATTCTTATTTTATTTTCATACCATTTATGAATATATATATCATAATATATGTTTTAGATGATAAATTATATCATAGGAAAAATTATTAGTATCATTTCATGAAAAAACCCTAATTTTAATTGGGTTTTAAAATTAGCATTGTCAATAATTAATCCTTAATATTCTAGCATTGTTTTAATGCTAAATAATACTCTAATTACATATCATAGGAATTTAAATACTATAATTCTGATCATTAAACTTTTCTTTCAAACCTACAAACATTAACGTTTGAACGCTCACGCTTAATTATCGACTCATCTCAAAATGGTGAATAAAGTCGTAGTTACTTTATTAATTTATTCCATTTAATATGGAATTTAATTCTAACGTTGCTTAGAAAATTTCTCAAAATTTTAACTATCGATACTCGATCGCGTTAAAATTTTCTTCAAACACTTTATAAACTTCTATTCCTTAATTCACAATTCTTTGTGAATATAAAATAGAATTTGTTCTGTAATTATTCGAAATCATAATTGATAATTTACTAATTCTATTATTTTGAAATCCTAATTTCACAATTTAAAATCGTAATTAGCAGTTTAATTCTTCGGGATATTACAAGCCAACAGACTCGTCATAATCGCTTGACAAGGGTAAAAGAAAGTGGGAAGGAAATTTCAATAACAACAATCGAGGAAGTTTGGGAAATCACGAACAATAAGAGGCCTGGCAGGAACATGGCGCCAGGGTGGAAAAGGCGATTTTCCACACCAATGAGAGACCACAAGAGCGATAAGGCTCTTCTGCTCGAATGCCATAAAGCGCACAAAGGTGTTAGCGGTCTGGTTGCTTTAAATGTGGTTTGAAGGCACTTTGCGTATGATTGCCGGAATAGCCGGGAATAGCGGGAAGGCCAACCGGCCGGCCCAACCACTCGGGCTATTCAATATCAGCCCCAACCTCGGCCTCAAGACCACGCAGCGACAGCGGCAAAGCCCAGCAGCGGCTGACGCCAGCAACAACAACAGAACCAGGCAGCAAGCACCGTCATTCAAGGCTTGAGTGCTTATACATGGGAGGCGAGCAAGAGCAGAACCGAGCACGGAAGGTATGGGAAAACTTCTCAACATACCTATTATACTTTTTTTCGATCGGGTGCTTCACTTCTTTCGTAAAAGCATGTGTTGATATGTTAGAACTTAAATCGAACAAGAATCGAAATGAGAATCTTCTACCCGTAGGAGGGATTATGACTATCACTCATGTTTGCTCAAACCTAGAGTTGAACCTAGGATCACTTAAGGTTCTAGCAAATAACTGAACATAATACCTATGGCGATGTAGATATAATCCTGAAATGAATTGGTTGGCGAAAACCATTCCACAATCATTGCAAGGAAAGGAAAGTTTCATTCCATTTTCTGGACAAGACTCTGAGCTTTCATGGAATCGACATGGGAAAGAAGATCCCGATTATATCCAGAAAGGCGAAGAATGATAAACAAGAAAGGAAGTCGGGCTTTGTTTATCTAAATGGAGAAGATAAAAGAAATAAAGGTTGAGGATATGGAAATTGTTAGAAATTTCATGTTTTTCCAAAACTTACCGTTACCCAGACGGTTAAAATTCACCATCGACACGGAACTGGATCACCCGGTGTCGGCGCCCTATCGAATGGCTCAAAGGAACTTGAAGAATTGAAAATCCAAATTCAAAGAGCTATTGGACCTGGTTTTATCGCGACTAGCGTATCCCTTACGAGCACCTCTTTTGTCGAGAAGAAAGATGGTTCCTTGAGAATGTGCATCGATTATCGGAACTAAATAAGACAGCAAGAACAAATATCCACTGCAAGGATAGATGATTTGTTCGATCGATTCGAGCAAGCATGTTCTCAAAGATCGACCTTATGTCGGTTATCATCAACTTAAGAGTGCACGGACGTATCTAAACGCTTTCGAACAAGATATGGCCACTATGAATTTATAGTTGTGCCTTCGAGATAACAAATACCGTATTCAGGATCTCATGAATAGAGTGTTCCACCCGTACTTAGATAAATTTTTCTTAGTCTTCATAGATGATATTCTATCTATTAGAGAACAAGGAAGAACATAGAACGCACAGGGCACTCTTTTCCCAGATCGTGGGGTTTTAAGAGGCCGTTTGCTCCAAGGGTTTGTTGAGGGTTTGTTCTTTATCGTTCAAGGCAGTCGCTCTGGCATGTGTTTTAGGTCTTTATCTCCTGCTTTTCTACTTGGATCCGATGCCAGTTGAAATATGTTTCTCTTTATTTATTTATCGTTTGACCAAAAAAACGTTTGCAAACCTTAAGATCAGCGACTTTTGTCAAATTAGAAATGTGAGTTTGGCTTAAGGAAGTAATATTCCTTGGACACATTGTGTCGGGAAGGAATTAAAGTGGATCGAGCAGGTAGAAGCGGTCAGGATGGAAATCGCGAACCCAAATGAAATCGGAGTTTCTTGGGATTAGGGTTACTATGGAGATTCATTGAAGGATTCTCTAAGATAGCAAGGCATGACAGCTACTCGAAAGGAATAAAATTTATTTGGATCGAGGAATGTGAGGATTTCAAGCGCTCAAAGAAAAGTTAACTAGTGCTACGCTACTGCGGTTCGAGCAAAAAGAGTATGTGGTCTATCTTGATGCTTCAGAATGGATTAGGTTGTGTGTTAATGCAAGATGGAAAAGTGATAGCTATGTATCGACAACTTAGACCACATGAATTGAATTATCCACTCGTGACCGGAACTAGCGGAGGTACATGCACTAAAGATATGGAGACACCACCTCTATAGATGAAGGTATGAGATATTCTGATCATAAGAGTTTGAAATACTTCTTGAGCAAAGAGATTTGAACATGGGCGAAGAAGATGGCTCTGGTAAAGGATTACAGTGTGGTATAAATTATCACCGGGAAGGCAAATGTGTCGATGCCTTGAGTCGTAAAAATCAACCCAAATTGGGAAGTCTCTTTACAAGAAAGAAACTCATTAAGAGTTTGAAAGGATGAAGATAGAGATGATTGAACAACCGAACGATCATGAGTCGTATTCTACGCTCGTGACGTCGACTTAAGAAAGAGAACATAACGAACAAAGGAAAGATGAAAAATTGGAAGAACAAGGGTCAGAACTAGGCTAAGATTTAAAAGAAAGCACGACAATGCCATATGTTTGAGGAAAGATTGTGCATTCAAACAATAACGAGCCAAGCGAAATCATGAGTGAAGCTCTGATACTCTTATACCGCCCAGCAGACACTAAGATGTATCAAGACTTACGGAAAAGTTTTGGTGGGAAGGCATGAACGAGACGTAGCCTTTTTTTGTAAGCTGTCTTGTTTGTCACATGTGAAGGCGTTGACCAAGCGACCTACGGAAAGTTATACCTTTGGAAATACCGAATGGAAATGGGATGACATAGCGATGGATTTTTTAGGGTTTGCCAAAGTCAAAAGAGGTAACACTGCTATATGGGTGGTAGTGGATCGACTAACCAAGTGTGCACATTTTCGCATTCAATTACTCACGTGGATCGATAAGTTAGCCCAATTATTGTAAAGGAAATTATGCCTACATGGTAGCAAAATCTATCATATCGATAGAGATTCCAAATTCACTTCAAGATTTTGGGTTGTTACAAAAGGAATTGGGCACGGTTGAATTTTACCTTTTCATCCGGCCAGATGGATAATCGGAAGGCGATTCAAACACTTGAGGATATGCTTGAAAGTAGTGTGGATCGAGGTGCAAATTGGGAATATGTTTTGCCACTCATTGAGTTTGCTTCACATAGTGATCAAGCAACTATTGATATGGCCCATATGAAGCATTATATGGAAAGAAATGCGATCACCACTTTATTGGGATGAAGTAGGTGAGAGAAGAATCTTAGGCACAGATGAGGTGAGATGATTGAAATTGTTGCAGTTAGGCAGCAATAAAAGCTCAAGATGACAAAGTCTTCGATCGCGTGAGATCCGAGCTACATTTTGAATGTGGAGATAAAGTCTTTCTTAAAGTTTCTCCGTCAAGGAATTATAAGATTTGGGGTGAAAGGAAAATTGAGACCACGTTTTAGAGGACCTTACGAGATCTAGAAAGAATAGTCGAGTAGCCTAGATGGCACTTGCCAAGTTTGGGAAATGTAAATGTTTTTCACGTGTCGCATTAAGAAATGCGGTATGATCCAAAACCGAATCCTCATGCGACATGATCCTCAGCCCATGATGAGTTATGAAGAAGAACTACGGCTATTTTAGATCGTGGGTTCAACAACTAAGGAACAAATCTATATCCTGGTAAGTGTTGTGGAGACACATGACAAGAAAAGGCCCGTGGGAGCTTGAGGATACCATGAAGGAAGCGATAACCCAGAACTCTTTATATGGCACAATTTCGGACTGAAATTTCTTTTAAGGGTAGAATGTAATATCCCAAGTTTTAAAGCTTAATTACGATAATAAAAATCGTAATTTGGGTTTCAACTCGATAATTAAAATAGTAATTTATCAAAGTTGATTTACTATCTATGATACGAGGATTTTATATCATATTCACTAATAATTAGTGAATTAAGGATATAGTTTATATTATTCCTTGAAGTATTATTCTAACGCCGATCTGAATGTCGATAGTTAGTCTTCGATATTTTCTAAGTGATGACTTAGAATTAAATTTATTTATTAACAAATGAATGAATAAAGTGATTATGACTTTATTATGAACATTTTATAAGATTCGATTATTAACGTTGAGGCTTTGACGTCAACGTTAGAGGCGTTCAAAACTAAGTCTAACGATGAGGAATTATATATTTAAATTCTATGATTATTTTATGTAATAAGAGCATTATTTATCATTAAAATAATTCTAGAGAATTAAGGAATAAAGATTGAATAAAGTGAGCTAATTTTTGAAAATTAGGGTTTCAAAATTTAGTTTGTGACATAGAATTGTTCTAATTATTTTCTATGATTTAATTCATCATCTAAGACTTATAATATATCACATAACTATATATTAGTTATTTTTTAAGAAAATAAAATGTATAGCATTATTGCTATATAAGTTTCAAAATACGGACTTATAGTGTGAATTGAATTTAATTGTTATCCAAATGATGATTATTATAATAATTATGTTAATAAGATATTTTTAAGGATAGTTGAGGTGTTTTTAACATGTTGTGCAGTGGATGAATTTTTATCCATTAGGCGAAATTATCAATTAATTGAGGAAAAAATATGAAAATTCAAAGCTATGATCATAGAGAGATGTATGATAGTGACACATTAATTCTCAGATATTAGTAAAATAAAATTTGTCTCATACCCGACTATGATGACCGAAAATAATGTGTGTGACAAGTGTGAAAGTGTTGAAAATTCAAATCAGATAATGTTTGACTTTTCAAATCGATATTTTTCCTAAAGTATTAACATTGAATTATGCTTAATGATGACACATATGAATCATGAAATATAGTATAAGACAAAGTGAATTCACCTCTATATTTTTAGACCTAGCCGATCGTATATATATATATATATATAGGATATAGATCACTAGGAATGCTAAATGTTGTGAGAAATAGAATAAATCGTCCATTTATCACCATAAATCAATGATCCGATTTAAAATAGTGTGCTAAACGTTACTTTATTTGTCTAAATTACTGCTCGATTTCCTTCGAGGACGTTAATCAAAATGGATAGCTATTACCTTAATTTATGGGATTATATATCTTCTATTTATGGATAAGTATAGATTTGATATATCTATACTACATACATACATTTATTCAAAGGAAGGAAAATATACATCTATTTTTTCTTGAATTGTCGTCATGATTATCTCCATGGAACAACAAGGTAATCTCTTGTTTGTATGATATGTATCGATATATCGATTGATTTTGTTGCACATATAACGATATTTGTTGCATATAAACATATTTTCTTTGACAAACATTTTTAACTTATCGAATTTTTGTAATGTTCGTGTTAGTTATTATATTATGGTTTTTGCCTTTTGTTTTATCTTGTCGCTTTAGTTGTTTTATTTGTATATATAAGATTTTTTTATTGTTTTCTTGCTCATGGAAATCTGTAAATGTCATGGATCTTCAGATAAGTTAGTTTTGCAATATAAGGTATATCCTTTTCGCTAATTTGTTGCAATACTAAACTATATTTGTTGCACATATAAGGTATATGTGTGCTATAAACATTTTATCTTCGCAATGAAATTGTAACATGTTAATATATTTTAATATCGCGTTATTTTCGTTGTATTGGTAATATTGTATGTTTTACTTTTGCATTTTGTTTTATATTTCGTTTTAGTTCTTTTATTTGTATTTGTTAGTTTTTTTCATTTCATTCCGCTTTTATTAACATCATTGTAATTTTGTATTACATTATAATGTATATCTTAGTTCGCTAAATTTTGTTGCACTATTAATGTTTAGTTATTGCACATATAATGTATATATGTTGCATATAAACAATAATTATATTTCCAATGCATTTGTAACTTGATAGCATTTGTTTAATTTGCTTCGTTAATTTATTTTGTATTGGTAATATCGTATGATTATTTTTGCAATTTGTTTTATCTCGTCGTTTAGTTGTTTTATTTGTATTTGCAAGATTTTTTCATTGTTTGTGCGCTTCATGGAACAAGTGGGTAATTTCGATTTACATTCAGTATTCTTTTTTGCTTTTTTGTTGCATTATTAATGTATATTTGTTCAGCGAAATGTATATTTGTTGCTATAAACATATTATCTACTGCAATGAAATCGTACATTATCAAGATTTACACCATATTATCTTTGCAATAATCATATTTATATTTATTTCTCGTGATGTTGATGTACGTTGAAAATTCTTGTAATATTCCAAGGAAACGAATATACGATTACGGTATTCTAAACCCGTAATTAGGGTTTTGCCGTATATTATCTTTTCTGACGCTCGAATCTTGTGATTTCGATACATATCGTTATAACGAATTCCTTTTCATAATTCACTATGAGTTGTGAATTAAAGGAAAGATATATTACGAAATGATTAAATGATATATTTTAACATCAAGCCAGACGTGTCGACGTCGACTTTTCATGAAATTTTACGGCGTGAAGCTTGGAATTAATTTCCATCTTAATTCCTTTATTAAATGGAATATATTTATTTAGTAAGTATGAACTTACTGCGACCATTTTGAGATGAGTCGGTTTGAGCGTTTGAGACGTTTTGAGCACTGCGTCTGAGAGCGATTTGAAAATGAGTTTAATGCAAATTTTAATAATTAATTTCCTATTATTATTTTATAAAATTACAGTATTAATGATTATTAAAATCAATATTTGAGATATTAAAACTCGATATTTTCTAATTTTAATTTGAAAACCAAAACTTATAAATAAGGGTTTTATCACATGAAATGATACCATTAAATTATCCTATGGTATCTAAACTTTATAATATGATATATATGGATATTATTGCTTTTAATCAAATTTCATCCATAAAATCAAGGTTTCAGTTTTATAAATTGAAACCCTAATTTTAAATTAGGGTTTTATATGCAAATGTGTAATAATTTTATCCTATGCTATTCAATATCTAAATCATATATTATGATATATATGTGTATATTTGGGACAAAATTACATAGTATCAATAATAGGTGTAATTTATATTTTTAATCCTATTTTTCGACTTTGATCGTAATTTAAATTATGATATGATTTAATTATTTTATTGGCATGTATTATATATCTATGAGCTATTATATGATTAATACAATATATTAGGTGTAACAATAAAATAAAATCAGCCTTAAACCCCCATCCGATATAAATGACATCACTCCTTATTTTCTACCCGATGCATGGCAGCTTTTACTTAGCCTAATCATCACTATAATCTTCATCATTGGCATCAGATTTTGCCCATTTTCTTGCTGAAAATCGAGAGGAGAGAGGCATATTGTGAAGACTCTTCACTCTCCATACTCCTCATTTAACCTCTCCCGACAATTAACACTCTCTCAACACCCTTCTCTCCCAAAACCTGCGAAAATCGAGATCCACACCCTCTATTTTCATATTCCTCTCTTCCATTCTTCCATTTCTCCACTTCACACTGATACATACATTGCTCTTGAAACCATTTTAAATCCAAGGTAAATGAGACCAATAGCTTCGATTATTCACCCTTTAATCAAAATTTTGAACTTGTTCATGTATATATATTGTGTTTGAAAATGTTATATATGTATCTATGTATGTGTTAAATATTCTGAGCATGCCTTTGTTATATGTATGTTCTTGATGGTTTTATTTTCAAAAATATGAGAATATATGCTTGGATGAACATAGGATATTATATATGAAATGTATGAGTGTACCTTTATATATGATTTTGAAAAGCATGAATTAATATAGCTTTCGAAAATGGTACAAAATTTTGGATGAGGACCGAATACTTATTGATATGTTCTAAGCATGTATTATTGATCTATGTTATGATTTAAGACTATGGTGTTGATTTAGCAAATTTTGGAAAACTAGCTTAAATCTTGATAAAGCAAGTGAATATATGTTATACTTGGTGTATAATTTTTATTTCAAGCATGTAATGACATATTAGTGCTTTAGAACCTTGATTATATGTTCTATGATTTAATTAGAATTTTTGAAAATCAATTGCTATTTAATTAAAAGGCAGAAGCATTATAATGTCATAGGTCTGTGTATGATTTTATTTTGAACATGCGATGGTGTATTAATGCTTTAGTATATTGTTTATACATGTGTGAATTAATTAGAATTTTAGAAATCAAATACTATTTTAAATCAAATAAGCCGTGAGCTTGTTGCTCTTGAAGGTGATGATTTAATTAGTTTTGATAAATATTATATGTTATATTACTATACTATAGTGTATAAACATAATATATAATTATTGAATTTTGAAAATCAATAACACCTGAATCAACGAGAGCTATTGAGCTCCATATGGTGATGATTCAAATGTTTTGGTTGATGTTATGATGTTACAATGTTATAATATAATGTTTAATGATGTTGGAATTTATTTGGAATTTTAGAAATTGTTTGCTATTTATTTGGTAATTATCTTGTAATTACCGTGATAATACTATATATTATTAAATGAATGGTTATGGTGAACTATAAGTTATATTGATGATGTATATTGATGTTGGGATATTATACTAAGTATATATCAATTTTGAAATTTTGGATAATTCCCTATTTATTGAATTACGTAAATATATATATTATATATATAAATAAATAGCAAACAATATCATATGAATATTATAAATTCATATTCTGGACCATAGTGTATAATAATGCACTATATTAATTTAGAAAAATTTTCAAGGTCATTTGAATTTTTAAATTAATTATCGAGTTTGATAATTAATAAGGATTTTAAATCCTTTTAAAACGTTTATTAAAGAAATATTTGCTAAATTAATATTCTGAACAATTTTAATTTTACAAATTTTATAAACATAGATTGCTATGTTTGAGACGAGCGTTCATTTTATAACGTATTAAAAACAAAAATACGCTTTTAATTATAAAAGGTTTATTTAATGCGAAAATATTTATAAGTCCTGATTTACAAGATAAATCGAGAACTAGGACTTCACATTTTCAAATCGATCAAATTCGATTTATGAAACAAAATAGTAAGAGCTTACTATTTAAAAGTCAAAATCGTTGACTTTGTTGACGTGTTGACTTGGACTTTAGTCAACGTATGATTATCGTTTATAAATCGTCGATGCGCGTGGATATACTAATTGAGTATGATACCTCATTAGTAAGAAAGTTTCATGAGAAATCCATATATCGAAAAGCGTTATACTCGTTGAGCGTATCTCGAGGAGCGAGAAAAGTCAGATCGTATCGTGTTAGAGACATATTTAATTCACTAAGAATTCGGTCTCACATCGATATGAAATATCGAGTTATCTTAGCTTTGGAAGTCTCGAAAGACTTGAGCGACGTACTAAAGCCTCGCTTTCGTAAAGGTGTGGGCCAACTGACGGGATTTTGACGAGTCGAACTGGGACTTTTACGAACCATAGTCGGTGGGCTCTTTTCTTACCTCATGAATGTGGGCTTTATCTTCAAAATGTGACTTCTTGTACCAAACTGAGTTTATTCTGATCTTATTCTACAACTTTATCAAATGTTTCTGATTACACCGAAAATATTTCGTTTTGTTATAGATCCTCTAGTTATGCCGGGTAGAGTGTGGAGATAGTTGGAACTATTATATCATTTGTTGTGGTAGCACCCACCTTTTAATGTCGGTCTGTCTTGGATGATAAATGCCGCTAGGATGCGTGAAGGTTGGAACTCGTGTGTAACATATGCTTGCAGGATGTGTCGTATGGGATTACGGCGGTCGGGCTTCGTAGACTGGGAGCCTCACGCGTTATTTATTTTATTATGTATCGTGACTATGAGATACGGACCATACACGCGAAAATGCCCAGCTATGTTCTGTAGCGAAAATGATTTGGTAAATCGAGGCATTTTAACTAAAACCCGCTGACTTACTCGATATTGGCAGAATCAAATATTATCAAATGTTTTCGCATAAGTCCACGCGAGTGCAATTTCTGTACTTAGCCCCGCATGTTTGTTTTTAAATGTGCAGTGAGCTCGATAGTGATGATGGGGATGTGTTGAGAGTCGATGTCCTGACCGATTTACTTAATTTGTGGGTTATACCAATGATATCGTCTATGTATTCACACCTTCCTTGCTATACTCGAACTCCTTTATTATGCTTTATGTTTACAAACTATCGAGGTCCATCGGATCGGCAAGTTTTGGGTCAGATCAAACCTTTCAAAACATTATAACATCATCTATTCTACTCAACATGTTATTTTTTTTTGCATCTTTATTTTACCCATGTAATCCCTAAAATACTACTCTAGTATTAGTAGCCCCAGGTCGGGTGGTCCGGAATGAGGTCGTGAAGTGGTATCAGCGCTTTTGCTCTGTAAACCCAAACCTTTATTCTAAGTCAGAGATCAGTCGGACTTCAGAAACCCTCGACTCCTCTCAACACTCCATCACATCGAGCTCAACCGGGAAAAGGTAATCGCATTTCTTTCTCAAACTCATGAAATGGAAAACTTCGCATGATGAGCAAGTTAGAGGAACTTTTGAGAAATATTATTATTATGAAAATTTTGAAGTTGAGAAAGAAATTTTCCAAAATCTTTGAATCGAGCCAATATAATTGCTCAAGTATCGAGATGAAGTGTATGATAGTATCGAGTCGAATGATCAACATGAAATGAACTAATTCATTTTGAATATGTATATGAGTTGATCATGAGATCTTTAAATCATACTTCCAAATTTGCAAATAAAACTTTACTTTCCGACTTTCAAAATTTTATTTATGATGAATGATATGTTATCACGAGCTAACTTAGACTCTAAGGAGATGCTCACGATCGTGAAAGAACATAGAATACTAACTTCTTTACCTTATGCGAACAAAAGAACGATAGGAAGAATGAAAGTAACGATATCCTTGGGCACGAAGCACGGAAGACGGCAGAAGGATGGAGCGACGAAACCTTTAAGTCGAATGAGCTCGGCCTCCATCATCACTCGACACGGTGACCAGCAACACGAATCACGACATGGAGCGTCACTTACGGCTTCAGAATGTTCAGCCCAACTTAAGGACCCAAATATGGTAGACATATTACGCGACGACGCCTCGATTGACATTTTGACGATCGCGCAAATTTCCTACACTGCGCGTAAATTTGTTTTAGCTAGATCTCCCTCGTTAGGACCCGATTTACGCATGGTTTTCACCCACGCACTCCTAACGCACTGCTCTTCATTTGTTATGAAGAACAGAATCCCTAATTCTGTCTCCAGAAGACGATAGAGTCCGTTGAACTCCAGCTAAGTGTTTAATATAAATGATGATCTCGTAGTGTATGTTAAGATATCATTAGCTATATGTATATGTTTGGGTAAGACTAAGAAGGTAAGTTGTAGTATGTATTGTACATTATGATGTTGCCTACCTTATAGAATTGTTAGTTCTAGCCTAGTTGCTTCTCGTTATGCTATCCTTCGCTTTAAGATAACGATAGTGACTTACGTTAGTTTTAACCGCTGGGAGATGGAGGAGATCATGCTATACGCTAGGGAGGAGGACTAGGACCTCACTGCCGTCACCGAGGGCTGATGCTCCCTGGCATGATGGCGCTAGACTAGTGAGTTCGCTACCTAGGTTTGGAGTTTGATTTGGGGATCGCGGTTCGTGAGTCACCGACTTACGCATGTAGCAAGATTCACGAGCCGCACCTATGGGACCCTCACCTCCACGGGAGTACACCGGCGTGACGAGTCGCCGAGTGGCGACTGAGGTTCCGAGACAGTTGATCCGGTGATACCCCTGCTCGCCGGATGGGCGAGGCGGATGTACGGTGGATAGGCAAGACGCCCTAGAGCCTGAGAGCCCGTGTTGCCAGCGGTGACACCCAGACGTCCGCCATACTACGCCTACCACCGTCCGATCCACCACCACCCGAAGAGCAGCCTTCCCAACAGTGCGGATGAGTAGATACCTTCCGGATATGACCCGACCCGGTATGCTACTCCGATCCGCCACACTACCGACTTATACGGCGCGGATAACTACTGGACCCGCGCGACATACCGATGATGGAAGCCAGGCAGACTATCCGTAGTGCGACCTCGTGAGGACGATTCGGATGAGGAAGACGACCAAGAGGAGGAAGACCAGAGAGGCGAGTAGGAAGGAAACTCGTGAAGACCTTAGCGATGTTTTAATTAGAAATTGTTTCATATGACTAGCATGTGTCTAGCTTTAACAAGTTATAAGTTATAACTTTTGATAAATCGTCCAGCAGTCTAAATTAGTTTTACGTAAGGTGGACCGAAGGTGAGCAGCAGTAAAGGAAAAGACTCGTTTGAGAATGAGAACATACGGTGGGCTTTTTC
The DNA here is from genome assembly GCA_036937905.1 of Salvia rosmarinus. NCBI lineage: Eukaryota > Viridiplantae > Streptophyta > Magnoliopsida > Lamiales > Lamiaceae > Salvia > Salvia rosmarinus. The sequence goes on along the minus strand of CM072820.1, from coordinate 31,174,146 downwards.
TCCTCAAGGATAAAATGAAATGACAAATGTTTTATTCTGATGCTTTCTTTTGAGCCGTAAGATGAAATGCTATTATTTAATTACCCCCAAAATGTTTATGTTTTATGTATGGATCTATCGGTGTTGGTTAACGTAAGTTTAATCGAATTCGGATCCTATGCTAGAGAGAATTCTAGCAAGTTAACGTGTACACTAGGGTAAGCGTTTGCTTTGAAAGGTTTGCTCGATCGATTCTGATGCGTGTCTTTGAAAGGTTTGCTCGTCGGTCACGGCGTCCGTGGAAGGAGCCTCCTTCTACGGCGCAAGATGAGATGGGATATGGATCATCTGAACAGAAAAATATTCGACTGGACAAAGTTTATGGAAAATGAAAATATTTAGTAACGAGCATTTAAAAAACCTCGTGTGTTACTAATGAGGGTGTGATTGGTTTTGATAAATGTTTTGGCATAAGTCCACTTGAGTTGCATGTTTGTTTTAAATGTGCGAGTTGGTGGTAATGAGATGGGCGGTGTTGAGCGGTAGGAATCTTTTCCGATAGTAGAGCTTGAGTGAATATCTTCATATGTGTACTTCACATGTTTCCATTGAGAACACTAAGTTATATTTTGAGTAGAGAACTAAATTCCTTTAGATCAGTTGAACCATTTTGTTAAAGATATGGGTCTAGTCTCGTATTTAAATTATGTTTGCTTAATCTCAAATGCTTTGAAGTTCTAGAAGTATTCTTGATATATGTCTCAGATTCGATATCCCTTTTCTTGTTCTTCTTAATTCCGTTCAAGTAATAGTCCACGATAATCCGTCCTTAGGAATAGTGGGCTATACAATCGGTATAAAAGAAAAGTTATCGCCAATGAAATTAATGAATAAGCGAAATAAAGTCGATAGGGGAAAAAGAGCGAAAGAGTTGATAAACATAATCGAGAGCGATGGTAGCTAGGGTTGGGAAAATCGACTTGCTCGAAGCTACCAAACCGAGCTCAATATAATCAATGGTAACAACGAACCCAAACTTTCCACTCTTGGTGTATGAAATCAGCTGGAGTATTCCATCTAGTCCGATGCACCGTGCTCATATGCCTCACTCCTGGCGATGGAATTGAGCGATAAATTACGCTCAGGTAATGCTCATCGATGTATATAAATAGAACGTTCTCGATCTTTCTGATGCGACAAACAAAGCGGCGACAAATGTGATAGCGATAAGCGAAATATCGACACGAAATGACGACAAATGAGTGGTACTCTTCCAAGCTGTCCGGCGATCCTTGTTATTGCGAGAGAAAAAAGTGCTCGAGACACTTGCGAAAACATATTCATGTTGTTCGCGTTTTTCTCGGACTTCTATTCAATTTCACTCATAAGGCGATAACTCATTTCAAGCATACATTCACACATAACAATTCATTCAATAAAGCATATACTCAACATCAACTCAATTCATTCAAATAAAGCACATACTCATCATTAACTATGATAACCATAATCACAATCATAAGCATAAGCTCTTACGTGAGCTAGAGATGATGGAATCGGAATGTTGAGCTTCTCTTAAGAACAATTGACTCTTTAACTCATATTTTCAAATCGAATCAAATAACGATTTCATAAACTTAGATTCTCAAGATAGACTCAAACAACTGACTCAATGCTATTCTCAAATAGAGCCAACTCGAAAGAATTCCATACTCAGGTGCACAAATTGCAGGGCTCTAAAGATTCATGAATTTAGAATTAAGAGCGCTGCACAAGGATTCATGGGTTTCAAGTTCAATTCAAAGCGTACTTCGTGCAAAGTTCAGGATTCTAAAGCTCGAATTCAAGCGTACATAAATTGTACAAAATTCACAAGGATTCTGGTTCGAAATTAGCGTACAGTTGCACAAATTTACAAAGCCTCACAAGTTCGAGAATTCAAAGCACTCGATACCTTACATCACATTGACTTCCTTAATCAAGTAATTAGGTGTGGCGTGGATTAAGAAAATCGATTCGATAACAAAAATTTGACCAAATATACTTATCGATAGCAATGTATGGCCTCGACTTTCATCATGAAGTAATCAAATATTTATTGTTCAAAGAAGTAGAATGGTATTTGATAAAGATTGATTCTAGGTCCTCAATCCACAATAAAGGATCAAATGTAGAAAACAACGGTAGGGACGAGATAATCACAAAGGAATAACCAATATCAAGAATGTACATTTTCAAGCATGCCTTTACAACATTAAGAATTTATTAAAATTTCAAAGCATGGTTTAACAATGTTTCGAGACATGATATAAACCTTATTGGATCTAACAAAACAATTCTAAATTTTCAAGTAAATCCTTGTTCACGGAGGCATTTCAAAATCCATATACTCATAAGCAAGTCGGATGTGACAACGATGCGAGATCATAACAATAAAGCAATGACCGTTATCAAGATTAGGTGGTCGATTCGCACGAAAAAACATATCGACAGTGAAGGCCAAAGTTCGACAGCGAAAGTGTGGTTGAGAATTAGTATGATAACATAACTCTCGGCAGCGAACATGTTAACATCAAATGAACAACATCAACAATTGAACATTATCATCATAAGTTGAAACATTTAGAAGCTCCTTGTACATCATTCGATTCCGGCACCTTCTCGAGCTCGCACGCGTTTAGAAATACATCCGGGAATGAGTACAAAATTACACTCGGTGGGTTGTTGGTTTGTATCTTGGAGCAGTTTTGGTTGAGCTTGTATACAATGTTTCTGTTACCACTATTACAATCTCCTATCTGAATTGTTTACTTGATTGCATATGTATGTCCTTTATCTCATATATAAGTTAGATCGTCGATTGTGTTGTATATCACGAAGTGCATGATTAGTCGAGCTTAATGAGATATAAAAGTATCACGGAGAGACACTTGAGGACGAGTTGTCGGTATAGGTGGTATAGATAAGTGACTTGACTTAGTTGCTTGTCTATCGATGCGTCTCGCGTATTGATGGATCACGATGAGATGAGTTCTTCTATCATGTCGTGAAGAACCTAGATCTCGGAGACTTACGTTGATCTAAACCTCGATAAGGTATTAGGTGAGTATGAGTTCGACTATCACTTTGACTTGCTATGGGTGAAGGTTAGCGGTCTTGTATGTCATGCTAGTTACAGTGTCGAGTCACCGTATCCGTTTAGGATGATGGCGTCCTAAGGAGCTCAAAGGTTTATTGTACTAAACCCCGCGGTTGAGTTATCTCAAAGTACAATAATAAGGTTGAGTGGTACTACTTAAGGAATTAAAGTAATTAATTATTTTAGCGATGAGTATATAATTCATGGAGTCGATATCTTAAATACGGGGATTCAGTAAAGTCTAAGTGAAGCCATTCACTTGGAAATAAAGGGTAAGTCGGCATTTATTCTCT